>JAHZTW010000001.1:139154186-139187660 GCA_020283515.1 Alliaria petiolata | reverse complement strand
GAAACGAGCCTCCCGTTTAGGATGAGACGTAAACAGTTTCCAATCACTTTGGCTTTTGCGATGACCATAAACAAGAGCCAAGGTCAAACACTTGCAAAGGTAGGGGTGTTTCTGCCAAAACCGGTTTTTACACATGACCAATTATACGTGGCTTTGCCAAGGGTAACTTCGAGGTCGGGGTTGAAGATCTTGGTAACAGATAAAGATAATAAGCCACAACGGAAGACGTTGAATGTTGTTTACGAAGAAGTGTTCCCGAAACCTCCTTAGCTCTCTAACGATAAATTATAATTGTGTTTTTCTTGATGGTATTTATATTCTATTGTTTCTGCGTGCTTTTGCATTTTTTATTTGAATGATGTAACTATGGTATTTATATTCTATTAGTTATCAGAAGAGAATGTACTTAGAATTGGAAGAAAATGTACTTAGAATTAGAAGCGTTTGGCGCAACTTGATATTATTGTTGGTATGCATCTAAATATATGACCAACAATAATTTCAAATTGTCTATAACAGATTGAACTAATGCATTATAAGTAGGAGAAGATGAAGATGGAGAAGGAAACAAAAAGAAATTAAGAAGAATAAGAATAGAAAAGAGGGGAAGAGAGAAGGAGAAGAAAGAAAGAAAAAAAGAAAAAGAAGGAAAGAACGAAAGAAGTAATATGAAGAAAGATGATGAAGAGCTTAATGAAAAAGAAGTAAAAGAATAAGAATAGGAAGAGGAAGAAAGAAGAATAAGAAAGAAATAAAGAAAGAAGAAATATGAAGAAAGATGATGAAGGACTTAATGAATAAGGAAAAAAAACGCTCGAAGAAGAATAAGAAGACGGGTAAGGCGAAAATGTTGAAAAAGAAGATGAAGATTTTGGAGAAGATAATGAATAATTGGAATAAAATGAATAAAATTAGAGAAGAAAACTGTAAACAGTTATGATAACCAAGATTAGGTGATGCTGAGTATTAACTTGGAATTTTTTCTAAAAAACAAATCATAAAATGTTTCAAATCATCTCCATACGGCTAATTGCTACAAAGTTATGGTCTACAACTACAGAACAGTTCATGGGAAATTCTGGACCCCAGTGGTTTGGGGCTGTTGAGAAAGTTATTTAAATATATAATTGTAGCATTTATCATCCCTATAATTGTAGCATTTATCGTCCCAAAAAAAAAAATCTCGAACGGTAAAAATGTAAATACTGTCATTTTTGAAAAGTGTATATATATTTACAATTCTCGCTATTATCTGAAAAAGGTAATTGTTGGTTCCCTGTATATATTGTTAAAATCGTAAATCGTAGGTGATAAACTTTGGTATAATGCATAGGCTATAAACTAAAATTTAGGTCATGGACAATACGCTTAAATTTGGAATTAAAGTTCTGGTCTTAGTGATTTGGATTATTATATTTATATTTATATATAAGTATTGATATCCCTTTGTTCGTCTTACGATATCTCTTCCTGTTTCGATACTAAAACTTCATGACTTTCACGGAAATCTCATAATTGAAACTGTCGCGGTTTCCATGTCGTGTTCAAGTCAAAGTTATTCGTAAATTCAAGCATTCTTTTGGTAACGAAGCAACATTGGATTTGGTATTGGCTGATGATAAGGTACTATCAATAACATGTTTATATTATTCTTTTACTTTTTGAATTTGTTCTGATTAACGATTATGGAATTATAGATTGTTTTAGTTTCACGGTTGGTAAAGAAATAGTCGGTACTCATTGCTATCCAATTTGGGCTGCATGGTGATAAGATTCACGCTTCTTTACCGAGAGAGTTTATCTATCATTTTGCTTCCGAGGTCGAAGAGGGTGATTCGGTGGGTTTAGATGGGTTTGGGCTTATACCTGCAACTGGTGATTTAAGGCCGACCTTGCATGATTTTAAAGTCTTGTGGAACTCATCAACTTCTTTTATTAAAATTTCATCCATTACTGGTGATAATTGTTTTGGTTTCATTGAGTTTGGTGATGTTCATGCTGATCTTCGCGATCCTACCTTTTGTGTTTGTATATTTGCTATACACGCTTCGTATTTTATATCCTTTTTGTGTGTGTTCTTTTAAATCGTTCTGAATTTGGTTAGTAAATTCGTGTTTGGTAGATCTGATTGGTCATATTGTGGTGGTTGGAACTTTTATGCATCGTAGTCAGACGTTTGATCAAGACTGGGGAGAGGTGTATCTTGAACTTCATAATGAATCGTACGAATTTTTCTCCTTCGTATTTTGGTTTTATATTTTTGCAATTGCAACATTGTATTTAGAGTTCGTTTAATTTTGCGCAGTGATATTCGTTTGCAATTGCTCATGCGCAATGATATTGCTTTGGAGATCGTGACTTCTTTGTCACGTAGTAGGCATAAAGTAAACATTTGTGTTGTAAGGTTTGCTAGAATCTTCAAGCTGCGTGATGGTTGGAGGGCTTTGACTATGTACAATTGTACTCAGATTCTGCTGAACCCTGAGCTTCCTGAAGTTCGGCGGATGCGGGCTACGATAATCCGGACCGGTTGATTGCATGACACGCAAAAAGTTCTGCCTACCCTAGATGTGGGATTATTTTTTTTTTTATTCGAATTCTTTTCTTGACCAAATGGTTTGCATGTTTGCTTGAGGCGGTGTTGTTTTAAATGGTTGAAGAATGATTGTGGTTATGTACGTACTAATCCTCTTAATCGATTCATCGATTACTTCTAAGTTTGGTTAAAACAATTATCTTTGTAGAGTTTGCTTGGTGCTGCTCACTATATACTATATGTTCTTGAGAATTTAGTAAGACAAAAATGTTTATTGATTGTTTAGAACAAATTAAATCAACAAATTTAAAATAAATTTTGAGATCAACATCACCATAGAATATGTAATACAATGAAAAACCAATAACCCGCGCATTTGCGCAGGCACCCACCTAGTTTACATTTTAAAGTCAAACTTGATATTATCTTGCCACAACTTAAGTTATAAAGTGTAACCCTAGATGTATTTTTCTTATAAATAGTTTCATCTTCCCCAATTTATTTTCATAATCGCTTTTCTTCTTAGGAGTTAGAGTTTTCCATAGTTTTGATTATGTTTCTCTACGTCCACTTTTTGTTTTGATTTGTATTAATAGTTTGTATAGATTTTTGTTTCGAATGTTCCATCGTCATTTAATTTTCCTTTGATTTATATTTTACAGAAAAGGTTATAGCCGAGAAATCTAAAACAAGAAAGAAGACATTGTGGTTTTAGTAGATGATTGGTGTTGTGGCCGTTATGGAAGCAACTATATGAAACACTAGCTGTGATTTCATCTCCTGGCAAGCGATCTAAACTGATCTAAACTCCGATCAAGTTTTTCCTTATTTTTTTTTGCGGAGGATGATTGAGACGAAGGAAGAAAGGAAACCAATCGAAGAAGAAGCTGAATTGAAAGAATATGTGGAAGGAAGATGAAGAAGAAAGCGAAGGAGAGCACAAAGAAGAAGTAATTTGCATAAAAGGTATTACTACAGAATGAACTGGGTTTATTTGTTGGAGACTAAAGAAGAAGCATTCAAAATGTTTAAGAAATTCAAGGCATAGCAACGTGAACAGAAAGTCAAGATGTTGCGAACTGACATAGGAGGAGAGTTCACTTTTACTGAGTTCATCAACAAATTATGTGAGAATGAAGGGATACATCATGAGCTAAATTTTTTTTTTTTCTCAGACGAATTTCCCTCCACCACGTGAACAGAAAGTCAAGGTGTTGCGAACTGACATAGGAGGAGAGTTCACTTTTACTGAGTTCATCAACAAATTATGTGAGAATGAAGGGATACATCATGAGCTAAATATTTCTTTTTCTCAGACGAATTTCCCTCCACCACTTTAGCTTTTCTGATAGGCCTGTACAATTAGACACCCAACCAGTAATCGCTACAACGTACACACCTGAGAAAAACGGTGTAGTAGAAAGGAAAAACAGAACCGTGGTGGAGATGGCCAGAAACATGTTGAAACAAAAGAATTTGCCAAATCATTTTTGGGTAGAGAGCGTGAGAACACCAGTGTCTTTGCCGAACATTTCACCTACAAGAGCAGTTCTAAACAGAACCCCATATGAAGCATGGTGTGGAAGAAAACCTGGGGTAAGTCACTTAAGAGTTTTTGGAAGTGTTGTCTATTCTCTTAATGACACTCATAATAGGAACAAACTTGATGAGAAATATGAGAAATGCATATTTTTGGATATTGTTCACAATCTAAAGGATATAGATTGTATAAGCCTGTGAGTGGGAAGATTGTCGAAAGCAGAAATGCTACATTTGATGAGAAAGCTGTTTGGAGTTGGCGTGAAGGTGATAATGGTGAGGTTTTAGATATTTTCGTGGATAGCAATGATGAGGAGATGGTGAATCAAAATCCAGTTGGCTCTGAAGCTAATACACCAACAAGCTCAGTCCCTAGTTCACCTAGTTCCAGTAGTGGCAGTGGGTCAAGTAGCCATGAAGATGAAAGTCCACCTCAAAAATCCAGATCCTTACAAGAAATTGATCAGGTTCAGCATGTGTTATTCTGATCCTGGAAATTTCAATGAGGTTGCAGAGAAAGAAGACTGGTGCAAAGCAATGGATGAAGAGACAACATCCATAGAGAAGAATCACACTTGGCAGCTAGGTGAGCTTCCTAAAGGTAAAAACTCAATTGATGTGAAGTGGGTGTAAGGCAAGGCTGGTGGTTAAGGGATATGCCCAAGAGTATGGAGTGGATTATGAAGAAACTTTCTCTCCATTAGCAAGGTTTGACACTGTAAGAACTCTACTTGTCGTAAGAGCTCATATGCATTGGGCAATATATATCAGTTTGATGTTAAGTCAGCTTTCTTGAATGGTGAGCTACTTGAAGAGGTTTATGTTGATCAACCTGAAGGTTTTGTGGTTCAAGGCAAAGAGGGTTTTGTTTACAAGTTGTATAAGGCATTGTATGGGCTCAAGCAAGCTCCTAGAGCCTGGTACAACTAGATTCATAGGAATGTTCACTATGCTCATCACTGTCTTCTCCATCATCGGTCTCATCGAACTTGTCCGATTATGCACCTTTTGTTGAATCATCCACTATGTCTTCTACATCTTTGTTCTCTGAATCAATTTATATGTTATCTTCTGTTGATTCGATTGGGATGGAGATTTTTTCTACTTCTTCTGCTTGCATAGCTACATCGTCAATTAATCCGACAATACGGCCTCGCGGATTCACATTTATCATTGATAACCACTTCTCACGTCTTTCCTTAATCCGAGGATAAGAAAAAAAAGGAAGATTCTGATTTCAAAAAAAAATTGATTTAAAAAAAATCGGTGGGTACCCAAAATCCGATAGGATACCCATCTCAGCTCGAATGTTAAAAAACCCGTCCGTTTTAAGCCCGCATTATTTTTAATAAAAAAAAGTATGCTAATGGGCTTAAAAAATTAATGGGTTTCGGGTACCCACTTGGTAAAAACCATTTTTAACATCCCTACATGTAGTTGCAGCCTCTCCTTCTTTTCCCGTATGGTAACCACACTACAAGAAAACATTGTTTTTCCTGACGGAAATTCTGACGGTTTTTATCCGTCAAAAAATCAAGATATATTCCCGACGAACTCCTGAGTAGAATGAGGGTCGTTAGATATCCGTCAGGAATTTCCGACGGATACAAAGTCAACGGAAAACTGGTTGGAAATTTCCGACGGATTTCCGATGGTAATATAAATTTGTAATTAAGGCGTTTTGAATTTTCAAAATCCGTCGAAATTCCATTAATGGTAATATAAATTTTTGGGAAGTAAAATATATCCGTGTGAAGTAATCGTTTTATAGTCGTTTGAAATTTTAAAATCTGTCGGAAATTCATTGGGACCCTTAAAAAAACCACTATAAATATCCCTTCACCCTCATTCACAACATAAAGACAAATTTCAACTTGTCTGAGGATTGTATGGATGTGATAGCTGATTTTGTGAGAGATATATTGTCGGAAGATAATATTCCACCGGCTTCATACTACGAGATTCAAAAACTTGTAGCTGGTCTTGGATTGCCGTATCAGATGATAGATGTGTGCATTGACAATTATATGATCTACTGGAGAAAAGGCGAGTACATGTTCGAAACCTCGGTATCAGGAAACAAGTGGCAGAGTACATGTTCCATATAAGGGCATGTGCATTGGAGACTTTAAAAGTGGGTGTCTGAAAATTATTTTTTTGATAAATTTAAATAAGTTTAATGTTTTAAGACACTTTAGTTATGGAGAGATGTCTAAAACCCAAAAATAAATCCTATATTAGACACTTTTTATCAGTTTTGGATCTTTAGTCTTAAGATTTATTATTTTAATAATGTTATTAGATCTCTTAAAGTCTCCAATGCACATGCCCTAAAAGGATGTGGTATTTACCGGTAACAGAGAGGTTGAAGAGGTTATATCAATCGGAGTGCACGTCAGCGCCTATGAGATGGCATGCATAACATAACTCATATGGAGATATTGCACATCCCTCAAATGCAGAAGCGT
Organism: Alliaria petiolata; assembly: GCA_020283515.1. Taxonomy (NCBI): domain Eukaryota; kingdom Viridiplantae; phylum Streptophyta; class Magnoliopsida; order Brassicales; family Brassicaceae; genus Alliaria; species Alliaria petiolata. The sequence continues at coordinate 139,181,117 of JAHZTW010000001.1, read as the reverse complement.
GGAAGCATTTTCGTATACCTCGGGTTATCTACAGATGGATTCAACCCTTTTGCAAAGCATGGAAGGAAATATTCCTTGTGGCCAGTAATCGTGACACCTTACAATTTACCACCTTCTTTGTGCATGAAGCGAGAGTTTTTGTTTCTCTCGATCCTTGTCTCTGGTCCAGAGCATCCTAAGAGGTCCCTTGATATATTTTTGCAGCCACTAATTTATGAGTTGAAAATGTTATGGAAAAGTGGTGTTGAAGCGTTCGATGTTTCAGTCCAACAGAATTTTGTGATGCGTACGGTACTTATGTGGACTATAAGTGATTTCCCAGCATATGGTATGCTCTCTGGATGGTCGACGCATGGAAAGTTAGCGTGCCCGTATTGTCAAGATAACACTGATGCGTTCCAATTAAAGAACATACGATAGACTTCTTGGTTCGATTGTCATCGACGATTTCTACCGCATGATCATCCATACCGTCGGAGCACGACATTGTTTAGGAAGAACAAGAATGTTTTAGAAGGTCCACCTCCTGAGTTAGACGGAAATTATATGATGACTCGTATGAGAGATTTTGGTGTTGAGAGGACAGTTGTGTGTGGTGGTACTGGACATTATCGTGTTGACAGTTGTGGCGAGCACCACAATTGGCACAAGAAGAGTATTTATGTTGCCATATTGGAAAGACCATCTTTTGCGCCATAATCTAGACGTCATGCACATTGAGAAGAACTTTTTTGACAACATTATGAACACCGTTCTAAATATGCAAGGGAAGACAAAAATATAATCTGAAAGCTAGATTGGACTTGACAGAACATTGTTCCTGTAAGGAACTGCATGTAATGGCGAATGGGAAATCATTGGCCCCTGCTTTCCGGTTGGATGCGCCGTCAAAGGAGGAGTTCTTTGAATGGATTAAGCATAGTGTGAAATCTCATACGGATACGCATCTAATCTTCGAAACTGCGTTGATAGTGGAGAAGGAAAGTTTTATGGGATGAAAAGTCTTGATTGTCATGTTGTTATGCAGCGCCTTCTTCCATTTGTCTTTGACAGTCTTTTACCTAGAAACGTTCACAGAGAAATTGCACGTACATTTACATTATTTTATATATATTACAATTTTTTCATGTATCGTTATCGGATGAAACGTTCAAGGAGCAGCTGCAGGTACATTTACATTATTTTAATTATTTATTAATTTATAGAGTTATTAATTTATTAGTTTTAAATAAAAAATTATCTATTAGTTGTTAATTAAAAATAATATTTTCTTTAAAGTTCATAATATTCTCTACAATTTTAGGGATTGGTGCTTTCTTCCGGGATATATGCGCGAGATCAATTACATCAGACGGTATCTGAAATCTGGAAGAAAAGATACCGGTTATTCTTTGTAACCTCGAGAAAATATTTCCACCTGCCTTTTTTGATGTTATGGAACATCTTCCTATTCATATCCCTAAGAAAGTAGCACTTGGTGGTCCGGTTCAATACCGATGGATATATCCTTTTGAGCGATATATGTTCCACCTAAAGAAGAAGGTAAAAAATCTTGCAAGAGTTGAGGGTTCAATTGTCGCGCAAAGCATTAATGAAAAAACTTCAAACTTTGCAGGATACTACTTTCCATCGCAAGTCCAAACAAAAAGTAGACGATCTGCACGACATGATGATGTGGGGGAGGGGGGGGGGGAAGACCTAGTTATCTGGTATATGTCTCCAATACATTTGCAAAAATTGGACGATTAAGTGGAAAAGGCAAGAAGAGACGATTATCAGGAGAGGAACAGAGTCACTTGCATATGTATATTCTGACCAATTGCGAAGATGTATTGGAGTATGAGAGGTACATACGTAATTAATTTTCTTTAAGTGGCTTAAATAATTTTATTATAGTATTTTGTTAATGAATTTTAATTGTTTTGTTCATTCACAGGATATACATGGACCAAATTCGATGTTACTATCCAAATTACACAGAGGACGAGCTTGTCCTTAAACACAGAGAGTTTGCGAGTTGGTTGCAATATTACATAAGTGTTATTATATGATCCTTAATTAAATAACTATATTTTACCTATATATATATATAGTTTTCATAATTTTAACAGGTTACCACGGATCCTTTTAGAGGGGTAACATTTCCGACGTGGTTAGTTGAGTTGGTTAATGGCCCAATATATATTGCAACCTCTTATCTGATGTATTGTACTCGGGGTTATGCTTTTAAGGCTCATCGGGAAGGAAACTCGAGTACAACTTCTAATTATGGTATATCATCTCACTCTGGAGAAGTTGTCTACTACGGTATCCTACGCGAAATACTAGAAGTCCACTATCCGGGAATGATCGACTTCAGGTGCATTGCATTCTATTGCGATTGGTATGATCCAGTTCTTGGTCAACATTAGGACGAATTCGGTGTTACATCTGTCTACTCTCGAAAGCAACTTCATAAATACGATCCTTTCATTCTTGCTTCACAAGCGGACCAGGTTTTATACATTTGATATCCCCGTGTTAGGAACAAGCAAGATCCTTGGATTACTGTAACATCAATACACCCTAGAGGGAAGGTATATGGTGTTTCCGAGCACGATACTTTGCATCAAAACAAAATTGGTAACTTAGGTTCAATCGACCATTCTCTTGAATTTGATCTTGTAGTTGACTTCATCTTGGACGGAGATTATGAGGTACATGAGGTTTCCGAGGAAGAGCAATGCGAATTTGACGAAGATTCTGATTCAGCTAGCTAAGATTATTCATCGGATTCAGAGTAATTTTGTAATAAATTTTATGCTAAGTATTTTTTTGCATGTATGTCTTTATGCATGTTCTCCAAATATTCTTAAGCATTTTATGCAAGTATTTTTTAGAATTATAAACATTTTTTTTGCATGTATGTTTTTAGAATTTTAAGCAGTTTTTAAGTATTTTATTTTTATGTAATCAGTTTTATGCAAGTATTTTTTAATGATTTTTAAAAATATGGATCATTTGTAAATCTCGACAGATTACAGAGGAAAATCATAATACCCGTCGGGAATCCCTCGGGAATTATAGAGGGATTTCCGACGGATATACATATTTTCATAGCCACCATTTAAAAAATGGATCATTTGTAAATCTCGACAGATTACCGAGGAACATTATAATATCTGTCGGAAATCCTTCGGTAATTCCATAGGGATTTATGACGGATATAATTTCGTAGCCACCATGAATGAACGTGCAGAATATGCATTTTAACTTGGGTTGTGTGGAGGTTGCATATCGATTAGGTAGGAATGGATATTGATTAGGTTATGGATTTGGCGGATTTTTGATTTAGAAATTTTTTGATTTTGATTTATAAAATTTTGAAAAAAACTGTGAGAAGCATTTTCATTTAGAAATTTGTTCAATTTAAAATTTTGGAACAATTTTTATTATTAGATAATATACTTGTAAAAAATGTTTTCAATTGTAATAGTTTAAAGCATTTTACATAGTTTTTGTTTTGGATAATAATAGTCTTACGCAAATCTTTTAGAATTATTACAAAATTTGTAAGCTTTTTTCTTATTAATATATTTATTTTTTTTATTTTTAAAGGTCGTATGAGGATTTTCTGGGACATTCGTCTCGATTATTGCAGCAGCCTCGAGGAAGCGGTTCCGCCACTCCGAATGCAAGTCCTGCGGCTTCTCATGTTCTAGAGTCGCATAGTGAAGCTCCTAATCCTGTCATCACTATGGCGGAGCTAGTCCAACAACCAGGATGGGACTTCCATATCATTCTTGATCCGAAATGTCGCTATCCTAAATCAACGTGGTAAATTAATTTTTTATTTACAAGTAATTTAAAAAAAAAAATTAATAATAAATGTTTGTTTTCTTTGTAGGTTTGGATACTCCAATAAGGGCATTAGCAAGAACATTTTGAAGATGTTGCATTCTATCCTTGACAAACCCTATACAAAGTATTCAGATATTCCGTCCGACGAACAAGCTATGTGGTTTCGAACATTTGCGGTAACCTTTTTTTTTTCTTTATAGTTTAAGATTTTTTTGTATATCTTACATATTTTTTTATTCTTTCGTAGCAAGAATTTACGTGGGATCATAACATCACGAAAACGTTGGAAAAAGAGTTTCATAAAGAGGCAGGGGTACAATTTTCCTGTAACATGTGCGAGTGGAAGCAACATTGGAAGAAAGGGAAACCGAAGCCAAAAGGCTAAAATAAAGACGTTTGGCTTAACTTCATACCGCATTGGGAAGATCCCGCCACAGAAGCATTGTCAAAGATTAATTCGGGAAACCGAAAGAGCGATCGAGGTGGTAAAGGGGTGTATGTTCACAATGGCGGTTCCACTAGTACCATGCGCATATGAGTTGGTAATATTTTTATGCTTTTATTTGTTTTTATTTTTTTGTTAATTTATTTATTTATAACTAAAGTTTTAGTATTTTTTAGATGCATGCATCCGATGGTGTGCCTCCAAATCACTTGGATGTGATAGAGAGCTACCACACCAACACAAGAACCGGTGAGGTTCAGGATGGTATCATTAGTGAGATGGTGGTGAAAGTGAAGAAGATGAAGGTTGACCTCTTAAGCCAAAGTGACTCCTCTTCCCCCCATTTTAACTCGTTATGAAATCAACCAATTGGTTCTTGAGGTAATTTTGTTTTTTGTTTTTTTTTTTCATCAAAGGTGATTTTTTTTAAAACTTTTTATTCAACTTTAAATTATGATTTTGTTATGTTTTTAAAAATATTTCTCCTTGCAGGAAATACCCGTTCGAAAAGATCGTCGGCGAGGGTTGAGTAGGATTGGGGATATCGACAGTGCAATATATTCCCCTGGTTTTCATTACAATGAAAAAAATAATTCGAATGAACGAGGAGCTCAAAGAGAAAGTGTCTATTTTGGAGGCAGCGAAAGCAGACACAGAAGAGCAGCTTGCTAATGTGCAAGTGGAGCTCGCCAAAACGCAAGGAGAGCTCGTGAGTACGCAAGGGGAGCTCACCACCACGAAGACAACATTCCAAAGTATGGCCGAATTTATGAAATCAAAGTTTGCAGATTGTCCGCATTTCCAATGATTTCTTGTTTTTGTAATTTCACGATATTTTTTATTCAGAGTCGTTAGTAATTAAAAAAAATTAATAATTCATTTTAATTTAATAATTTTCTAAATTTTTTTATTTTCATTTTTGATTTAACAATAATACAAAATTTAATGAAATTTAAAGAAAATATGTTTTTCAAAATATCATTGGGAAATCCGTCGGGAAATCCGTCGGGATAATTTTCCTCGGAAATCCCTTGGGCATAGAACCCTCGGAAATCCATCGAAAACTTAGTCCCTTGGAAATCCGTTGGAAAGGGGGTCAATCGGAAATCCCTCGGAAAGGTGGACCCTCGGAAATCCCTCGGAATGTTGGATCTTCATAAATCTTTCGGGATATTGGACCCTCGGAAATCCCTCGGATTCTTGGACCCTCGGAAATCCCTCAGAATGGTGGATCCTGTAAATTTATTTTGATACATTCAAATCTTCTGAAGATTTTAAAGAATTTAAGGATCTAAATTGATTTAAATAAATTTTGCATTCTAAATTTTCTCAAATACCATCATATAAGGTGGTATTTTTTGTCACTTTCCGATTCAATTAAACTTTAAACTGGGTTTAGTGCATACAAATTTAAGGTCTGTTTAGCCAGCCCAATTGCTACATTGTTAAACGCACGATTAATGAAGTTAAACATAATTACTTCAAAACCGTTCACCAAGGAGAGGATATCTGAAACGACGCCATGGAGCTCGGAGAAACCAATTCCCAACGTCACTGCGCTAATCGCCTGCTAGAATCTGATTCTAGGCGTACTCTTTTGAATCCACGCATCAAAGCATCCTCAAGGGCTGACCGGATGCAAGGCTTTCTCCCATCAGTGGCGATCGAACAAAAGAAGCTACTTACGAGTTGCAAGCAATCAAGCGATTAGATCCAATCGTAAATATCCATCCCAGTCCAGCCACTTTCTCCTCACCTCTCCAGGCTGCATCAGTCCTTCATGTGATGTAGGTACCATCTCTTTCTCTTGAGACTCCATATTTAGGGATTTGGGATTGGCTTTTTGATGGTTGGGCTTCGATCCATTCTTTGGCATCTAGCTACGCTTTGTTGACTGTTTCTTCTATGGTATAAGTTTGTCGCTGAAGATCTTGTTATTTCTCGCTGTCCATATGTTCCATAGGATCCATGGAACTAAAGAGATACCAGTCGGGGGCAAGCAGATAAGTCTTCGAAGTATTAGCCATTTTGAGTCCATATCCCAAACCGGGTCTGGTGTGAAAGAATCCTGCAGCGGTGCTGCTTCCCACACTTGTCGGGCGAACGGGCAGTGAAGGAGGCCATGTGGGATCGTTTCCAGACCCCTACACCTAAAGCATGTCGGGTCCAAGAGGACTTGTCTTGAAGCGAGTCTTTTGCCGACTGGGAGAGCTCCTTTAGCCGCTTCCTGATGAAGAGTTGCAGCTTTGGGGCAGTTTTGATTGTCCAGATATCAGGTATCCACCTTAAACCATTTGGATTTTTTGCTTCCACCGGTGTTTTCTCTTCGAGAGCAGAGTAGTACCCTGTTTTGGTAGTGTATACACCCGACTTTGTTTTTAGCCAAGCTAACTTGTCTGCTGCCTTTGTCTTGCTTGCTTTTAGGTCCATGATCTCTTCGGCGTGGAAAGGAAATATCATTTGGAATTTTTGTGTGTCCCACTATGTCGAGTTTGGGATAAACAGATCCGAGACCATAAGCTGCTCGAAGTCCTTTGAAGCTGGTCCCATTGGACCTTGTTGGTGGGATAGGGAGAGCCATGGGTCTGCCACACGTTTATTGAGGCGCCATGCCCAGTATCCACCCTAAATGCTTGACTATAAGGTGGTATTTCTATCATTAATTTTTTTAACTATAAATAGTCACTCAAATCATTTCAAATTCTTTTTTGATATATATATTTTTTTAATAAATTTCTATATTCCAATAAGATAAGATTTTAAAATATTTTTATAAATAACTAATCTAATTTGGATTTTTAACAATTTTAACAAATGTTAAATACAATAAAACTAGGTGAGTGCCCACGCAAATGTGCGGGCTATTGTTTTTCCATTATATAAGTTATAGATTTTATGATAATGTTGACCTCAAAATCTATTTTAAATTTCATGATTCAATTTATTCTAAACAATCTGTAAACATTTTTGTTTTATTAAAAATTCAAGAACATAGAAAAAAGTAAGTACAGGTTATTATAAAAAGCCCATTTTTTAGTTTGCGATGCAATAACAATATTTAGATACATGCCAAATGTTTCGAAATATAAATATCATAAAAAAAAAAACATAAATAATAGAATATAAATATCAAAGTGGCAAAGTTATAACATTCAAGTAAGGAAGGGCAAATGCATGCAGAAACAATAGAATACAAATACCATCAACAAAAGCATAAATAAAACCTATCGATAGGAAGTTAAAAAAAAAAATTATCGATAGTTATTAGGTCGCTAATTTCAATCTAATAAATAATCGGGAACACTTCTACGTAAACAATATTCAACGTCTTTCGTTGTGGTTTATTATCTTTATCCGTTATCAAGATCTTCAACCCTGACCTGATTGTTACCCTTGATAAAGCCACATATAATTGTCCATGTGTAAAAACCGGTTTTGGTAAAAACACTCCTACTTTTGCAAGTGTTTGACATTGACTCTTGTTTATGGTCATTGCAAAAGCTAAAGTGATTGGAAACTGTTTACGTCTTATCCTAAATGGAAGCCTTCTTTCCGTTGGAGACATGAAAATCCGGAGTATAAGAACCTTTTCTCCAACCTTATCACTTGTAATGACTCTAGCTTCGATAACATAATTAGCCAGCTGGGTTATAAGCAACTTCGTTCCATTGCACAAACCATTCTTAGGGTCAATGTTTCGGAGCAGCATTATTGGTGTACCAACTTTCAAACGCAGTTCATGGTTTGAAAATCCGGACACTTTCACTGAATTAAAAAATTCATCAGTATAAATCATATTACCAGGTACACGTTCGTCTTCAGGCCTTGAGCTTAGAGATGAAACTTCAGATGTCTCATTTCTATCTAACTCCCGATCAGTTGTGTCAATACTATCACAACTTTGATAGATTCTTACATCACTTGATGCATGCAAAGCAATCGTTATTATACATGCTATAAACTCAGTATAAACGGATGTAATTAAAAATACGATTGAAAAAATAATATAATAGAATAACCTGGTAGTTGCGATAACATGTAGTTGTTTATGATTTCGACATCATCGTTCATTGGACTTAAAATAGCTCTTTCTTGGAAGAACTTGGGATCTATTTTCCTTGCATACGATCGTCCATAAACTTCAGTGATGATTGCTTTAATTGGATCTCCATTATCCATAATCAACATATCTCCAAGAATCTCGATCTCAGATTCACCTATACTATTCTCATTTATCTTCCCGTCATATCTAATATCCATTTTGAAAATATTGCTATATCATTCATCTCCTTACTACTATCTTCTGGTATGAGCCGCATATTCTTTGTAAGCTTTAATAGTTCATAGTCTTCCCAAAGAGTGGACGATTTAAAGTTGCCATGACAACTTATACCCTCCCAGTATTAGGTAAAGCTGGCAAGATCTGCATAAAATATCCACCGAAGACGATTACTTTACCACCAAAAGCCTTATCACATTGTATGACATCGCGTAGTGTCCTGTCTAGAGTCTCGAAGCAATCTTTGTTCATCATCAATGCTTCATCCCATACTATCAGTTTGGTCTTTCTAATCAACCCCGCTAGATTAAAATCATTCTTGATGCAACACGTTGTAAATTTGTTGACCACAATAGGTATTCCAAACCTAGAATGAGCAGTTTTGCCTCCTTGCAATAACAACGCGGTGATGCCACTCGATGCAACATTGAGAACAATCAGTCCCTTTGAACGTAGAGCATCACCAAGCACCAAGCAAATGCGCGGGGCTACATGTTTTCATTCATATTCATTACAAATTCTTTTATATTATCTTAACGAAAATCCATTCAAAAATTTATGTTTCAATCTTCACGAATCAATCTCTACAGAATTATTTGTTTCATAATTTACGAACATACAAAGAAATAAAAAAAATTATTTGTTAATTATAAAGGTTTCATGAATATCCTACAAAATATTTACTAAGTAATCAAAGAATATTAAAGAAACCAACAATAAATTTGTCCAATAAGTTTAAATAAAAACCAAGATTGTTATCATAAAAACATAAACATAAATCATCCATTAAAATAATTGATTCTAACCAAACATACAAATAATCTAAATCTAGATTAGGAAAAAAAATTATTACATAAACACCTTTTCTCATCAACCGTTTAATTTTTTTTTATCAGTTGTTATTGGTATTTATCTTCGTCATTTTAAAATTGTTCTAAAATATATGTGAACCCAATTGACACCAAAAATAAATCAAGTAAAAAAATAATGATCTAAAATTCTTATAAAAAAATTTGATTATAAGGCACCTCAAAAAGACGATATAAATATAAATATTCATATTTTTAAAACTCATAAATTGTTTTTCGTAATTTAGCTAATATGCATAATTATGACTTTTTAATAATTAAAAAGTAAATATTCCTTAATGAAAACTTCTAATTGTTTGCATCTAATTCTAGTTTAATACCGTCGTCGTTAGATATATTTATTTGCGACTAAACCTATTTATTTATTTTTCAGCCAAACCTAATTGGCAATAAAATCTCTAATCATTGGTATATATATATCCCCTAATTTAATATCAAACCCTATGTGATATACAAAATCGGCCACTGCCACACTTTTCTTCTTAGCCAACACGTTCTTCTTCTTACTTCCCTAGTATATTTGCGCACGCTACATGTTTATAATGAATATTATAAACAATATGAATGAATTTGTAATGAATATAAAAAATTTCAAATGGATTTCGTTAACATAATATGAAAGAATTTGAAATGAATATAAATTAACATACAAATAAATAAGTAAATTATTTGATAATGATAAAGGTTTCATGAAATTCCTACAAAATATCTACTAAATAATAAAAATACAAAAGAAACAATAATAAATTTGTCTTAAAAGTTTAAATAAAACCCAAGATTACAGTCATAATATCTTCATATTAGAAAACATAAACATAAATCTTCCATTAAAATAACTTATTCTAACCAAACATACAACTAATCTAAAACTCGATTAGGAAATAAAATTAATTTATTATATAAACATATTTTCTCATCAACCATTTAAAACATGACTACTTCAAGCAAACCTCACCATTTAACGAAAAATTCTTCTTTCTTCTTTCTTCTTACTTCCTCTTCTTCGTCCTCTTCTTATTTCTTCTTGTTTCTTCTTATTTCTTTTTCTTCTCTTTTCTCTATTCTTTCTTTTTTTTTCCTTCTTCTTCTTTCTACTTTATCCTTTTTTAATTAAATTATACTTCTTCTTCTACTTCATCTTCTTTTTCCTCTTCCTTCTTTCTTCTTTCTTCGTCTTTTTTCTTCTTCTTCTTTCTTCATATATATATAACTTTTTGTGTATTTTTTCTTTCTTCCTTTTCCTTTCTTCTTTAGAAAAACAAAACCCCCTCTCCTTATCTATCCTTCTTTCTTCTTTCTTCTTCGTTCTTCCTTGTTTTTTCTTCTTGTTCTTGTTCTTCTTATTCTTCTTATTTCTTCTTCTTCCTCTTCTTATTTATTCTTCTTTCTTCTTTTCTCTTATTCTTCATTAAGTTCTTCTTCTTCTTTGTCTTCTTTATTCCTTTTTATTTTGTCATCTTTGTTCTTCTTCTATTCCTTCTTGTTTCTTCTTCATACTTTCTACACTAAACAAAATATTTAAATTGTATAAATCTAATTTTGAAAAAAAAACTGCAATAAGCATCTTCTTGATATTTTTTCTTGTCTCACACAAAGAGAAAACTTTGGTATTTCCTTTTAACATGTACCTATGAATTATATATACCCATCATTTACATCCATAGATTTCATCCCAGAATTTTACTTTTTTCTTCTTTTTTGAATTCTTATTCTTCTTCTCTATTTTCTGTTTTAATTGTCTTCTTCATCGTCTTTTTCAACTTCTAGTTCATCGGATTTTTGTTTTTATTCCTCTTACTCATTTTTTATTTTTCTTTTTCTTTGTTATCTTCACATTCTTCTTCTTCATCGTCATTGTCTCCTCCGACTTCTTCTTATGTTTTTTCTTCTGGTTTTTCTTCGTCTTGTTCTCCCGATTATTTCATTCCTCTTCTTTTTTCCTCTCATTAATTATCATCTTTATCTTCCTCAACATATTATTTGTCTCGTCTTCATCATCTTATTCTTTTCTTTACCTTTTGTTTTTTTGTTTCTAATTTGTTTTTTTAATCTTCCATTTTTCTTGTTTTTCTTCTTCTCCTAAAAGATTTCTTTTTTTTAGTTGCTATTCGTATTTATCTTCGTCATTTTTAAAATATTCTAAAATACATGTGAACCAAATGGGCACCAAAAATAAATCAAATTACAAAATTATGATTTTAAATTATTATAAAAAATATTTGATGATTTATTTATCCTTAAGGGAAGCCATCCAAAAAGATGATATACAAATAAATATTTATATATTCTAAAATCATAAACAAAATGAGATTTGTGATATAAATTATTCATTTTCTCTATCTAATAGTGTATGTTGGTTTTCCCTTTCTTATTTTCCTTCTTCCCTTCTTCTTTTTCTTTCTTCATTATCTTCGTCTTCTTCGACATCTTATTCTCTTGTTTTTTTTGTATTCTTCCTCATCTTCTACTTATTCTGCTTTAACTTCTTCTTCTTCTTCTTTTTCTGTTATTTTATATTTTGAATATAAAGTTTTTTCTTATTCTATCATAATCTATACGTTTCAGGGACACACACAATATGAATGCCGTTCTTCTTTTTATCTTTCTATCTCTATCATTATGTTCTAAGACAGGGAAACTTTTTGAGTTTTTACAAAGATCCGATTTTTACGATCAAAATCAACGTTGTGGAGTTCAGACACGTCAATAGATAGAGATGTTGTGTTCATCCTCGTCTGGATCAGAAGGAAAAGAAGGTTTTGATTCTTATTCTACCCTAATCTAAACGCCAATTATTTTACATCATCTTCGACTTTTCCTTTTCATCATTTTCTCTTCTTCTTTGTCTTCCGGGTTTTATTCGTATTCTTTTTTCTTCTCCAAACTCATGGAACTTTTCTTCATCGTCTCCTCTCATTTCTTATTCTTCTAATTTTCTTTTCGTTTCCTACTTCATCTTTATCTTCACCTACTTTGTCGTCTTCATATTCCCGGTCTTCGTGCTTGTATTTTTCAAATTCTGCTTCCTCCTCTTCTCTATCTTTCATTTTTTATTCTTCTTCATCATTTCCTTCTTTTTCTTCATCATCTTCGACTTCTACCTCTTCTTCTTTATCGTATATGTCTTCTCCGACTTCTTGTCTTTTCGAGTCCTTCTTTGTCTAATTCTTCTGTTTTTTCTTCTTCATCTCATCTTCGTCTTCTGTGGACATGATTATTTTAAAAATCGTAGCATTTTCTTCCTTGACTTTATTCCTATTATTTCAAATATTCGTTCTCTTCTCTAAAATCTTCATTTTCTTTTTCTACGTTTTTGTCTTGCCGTCTTCTTATGTTTTTTCCGTCTTTTTCTTCTCGTTCATTAAGTTATTCTTCTTTCTCCTTTCTCTTCTTCTTTCTTCCTTGCTCTTCTTCTTTTTTTCTCCCTCTTCTTTTCTTTCTTCGTCTTCCTTCTTCTTATTTCTTCTTCTTCTTTTGTGTTCCTCCTGTCTTTTTCTCTCTTCTTGCTTCCTTCTTCTTCTTCTTCTTCTTCTTCTCATCCTTCTTCTTCTTCTTCTTTCTTATCCTTCTTCGTCTTCGTCTTTCTTCTCCTTCTTTCCTTTTTCGTATCCATGTTCTTTCGACTATTTTTCTTTTCTCTAAAGTCTCCATCACATTAAATCTTTTTTCAGCGTCTCGTCTTATCCGACATTTAATCATGCTCCTGATTTTTATTTTTATTTTTTGGTCTTCTTCCTCGCATCGAGTGTTGAATTATTAAGTATATTATCTGGTAAATGAACATGAAGAATGATTAATTAGACCATTTGTAATTTATTGAGTGTTATACTAATAGATGAGAGCATGTAGTCATTTAATGTATCCACATCATCGTTCCTTGGACTCAGTATCACCTCTCTTGAAAATATTTAGGATCAGTTTTTGTGGCAAACGACCGACCATAAAATTCAACTACAATTCCTTTGATAGGATCTTCACAATCCATGATCAACAAATATTTGCGAATGTCAATCTCGGATTTTTCCGATAACAATCTTTTTATCTTTCCATAACCAATATCCAAGATACATTTAGAAAACATTGCTAGCTCAACCACCTTACGACTTTTATCTCCAGCTATAAGTCACATGTTATTTGTAAGTCTCAACACCTTGCAGTTAGACCACATAAACGACGAATTTAAAGTGGCATTAAGCATTAATCATCATTGAAAATACTTCTAAAGACGATAACCTTACCACCGGATAATTTTGTAACATTTTATAATATCATCCATTGTTTTATCCAAAATCTCACGCCAGCATTAAATATAACTGGAAAGACCTCCAAAGACAATAAATTTACTACCAGACGATTTATTACATATTATAATATCATGTATCGTTCTAACCAGAATCTCGAAACCATCTTTGCTAGATTTGATCAATACTTGATCAAACATGTCATAAAACGGTTCACCACAATAGATATTAGAGCATCTTCAATGGGAGTCTCTCACTTTTTTAGAGACTTTCATCATTAAATAATATTATTTGTTGTGTCTTATTAAAATATAATTGTTGAGAGACTCAATGAGAGACTCCCATTGCAGATGGTCTTACAAACCTGAAATGACGTAGAATTGTCCCTCGTCATCTTTCTAACAATGACCAAACACATTTCAGCAGTTTTTATCTACTAAATCAAGTTAATGACTTTACATATATAGATTGTTTCGAGATTAAATATTTCAGCTGTTCAATCATTGCAACTGCTCTATCTACGCAAAAGCAAAGTCTACCATGTTTTTCTAAACTTCATAGCCTCACAGCTTAATACATGAATTTTTAAGGAGATTTCAATTGCAATTTGTTCATCTTCCAATATCTTATTTAATAGGTTAACATACTCACACATACATTACTCTTTGCTTCGTTAGTACGTAGTATACACCATAAAATTTTAATAAATATGTTTTAGTTTTCTAAATTTCTTTTATATTTTTAAAAAAATTAATTTTGAATTTTAGTATGCACGATTAATCCATATGTTGTATACTATTAATAAAATTTCAGTAAGAAATTTAACAATTACACAAAATGAAACGAATGTTGGATGATATTTAAAAATATTGATTTTAGGATTACTAAATAATATTAATTCAAATTGTCTATGTATGCCATGGATAGGCATGCATGATGTACCAATTTCGTATTAAAATTAGATGACTGGTATGCGCCATGTGCATATAGATGATATGTGAAACAGTATAAAATAGTTATTTTTGTTATGAACATAATCACTACTCGTAATATATATATAATATCACTATATCAATACGAATGAAAAGATTTCAAATTATATCCAAACACTGCCAGCTATTGAGAATAGGTCAAAAGATTTGATTCAATCAGAATTATGAACTATTTCAATAATCTAAACCTAACATTTGGCAAGGAAATCTAACAAATAGGAGAACTAACAACAAATAAATCAAAGCCTGGATTTTACGAATTCAATAACCCAAGTTAGAAATTAAAGATGAAAAATAAAATAAAAAATCGAGAAAATGGAACAAATCATACCAAGAACATGCTTTGATATTTGTGTCAAAGTCCTCTCTCGGAGAACAATTCTAAGAGAAAGCTTCTTGATGCTAAGCAGAATCAGAGGACATGCATGAGAGTTATACGAACATCACTTGTGAGGAAAACAAACCTGGAGAGACAGAAGGCAACAATTACTCAAAGTTTGAGAATTTAAATCAAAGAATCATCTCAAAGTTTGACAATAAGAAGTAAAAACTTACCAATATCATTTAGGAGAACAAAACAGAATAACGTTATATAACTTACATATTAGTGTTACTAAATTAGACTAAAGCAAACACGTCAAAATGAAAAGATAATCGATTAACCTACCAATTTTTCCGGAAACATATTTTTATATCTCTTTTATCCTCTCGTCGCCTGTTTTCCAAGATTTTTCGGGTTGTATTTAGAGTACCCTAAATTCATATCAAATTAGTAAAAAAGACAAAATAAACAAAAAAGAAGAAGATGTAGCATAGTATGAAGAACACATCAAATTCAAAAACAGCAAGAATATAAATATTAGAATGTGGCTAATGACTACGTACCTAGTATTTTGTATATTGAGAGTCTATGCACATATTGGACCCAACTTTTGTATTGAATAGCTATCAAAATCATGGCTTTTCTTTATTATTTTTTTGCCATTTNTCTCTCTCTCTCTCTCTCTCTCTCTCTCTCTCTCTCTCTCTCTCTCTCACCTGTGTGCAGCATGCTTTTGCTATTTTTAATATTCCTTTCAACACTTGACAAAACATCAACCGTGTCTTTTAAATAGTTAACTCGCAATATACATTAATCGTGATTGTCTTAAATGTTCATATCTATGAATCTCACTATCTATTATTTATAATCTATACGACTACACTATTGTGTTGGAAATATGGTAAATTCTACGACACAGTTTTCTGTGATTTTTACTGACCAGATTTTTATACTACTATTCATACATGAAAAAACAAATAAATTATAATGTTGAATATGAAAACTAAACTTTTAATTAGGAGTGTTTAATTTGAATATCACTTTGAATTCAATTTTGATTCGATTTTTTGGTTTATAAATAGTGATATATCTAAAGTAAAATTTAATCTACCATGCAAAAGTCCATATGGTTTGATTTTTGTTTCGGTTTGGGTTTCATTTTTAATAAACATATATTTAACCTCATAAAAAAACTTTAGTTATAGATTACTTTTTCTTTTCTAATTTGACTTTGATTTGAATTTGGTTTTTAAAAATAAAACCATTGAAATCATATTATAATATGGTTAGTTTTTTAATATCCATTATTTTTTATTTGGATTAGTTTGATCTATCAAGAAGGAAAATCGACTGAAAAAAGGAAAAAAAATCTCTCAAATGTGATTATATTTGTTCCATTTTTTTCAATTTTTTTAATAACATAAATCAAAAAAAAAAAAAATCGAAGTATTTGGAAAATTAGTTTAAACTTGATTGTTTTTATGGTTTGGTTTACCTGATGAATAAAGAAGTTCATGTTGCAACAGTGAAAAAGTTTTATGCAATGGCCCAGAGGAAAGTAAGTGGAGCATCAAAAAGTAAACTTCCAGCAGGTCCAAATCATCGTTAGGCACAACATTTTGAATAATATCTGGATTTGCAATCTGCACATTCCCTGGCAATTTTCTGGACAAATTTAAAGGCTTCATAGGGAGAGAAACTGAATCGGCTTTTGGAGTATTTTTCCTAAGAGCCATCAGACCCTATCCATTTCCAGTTATAAACGTCAATTATCACGACAGAAAAAAAAAACATCTAGAATATATTATATATCCAACTACTATTAGAATAGTGAAAAAAAGATCCTGGACAATTTTCTGTTAGTTCTATTCTTTGGAAAATTACAGCAGCACAACAACGGAAATCTAGAGGTATTGCAGTTGCATATATGGTCGAAACCTATGCATCTCGATACTTTAAGCGTACTTAAACACGCTTACCCAAGTAGTTCCTATTTAATTCGTTGTAGCAAATTATCTAAAACACTACAGGATAATGAAAAAGTGAACAACTTGGCGTAATATCATCCTTGTACTAATGCTTAAATCTGTCTACTCAGTCCTTGTGCTAATTGTTAAGGATACAGAATCAATCAACCATCCATCTCATTTATGTTCTAATATTTGATTGTACAGTTTATAGAAACTTCCTTTATAGTCTAGCTCTAGATGCTTCTATGATCCACTATATATTCTCGTGTATCCTTTGTATAGATGAATATAAGAAATATATTCTCTTACATGGTATCAGAGATTTGATCCATACCCTAATTTTTTTTTTCTTTGCCCAGCCGCCTTCTCCCTCCTCTCTTCTTCTAAAAATCAGTCAAAACAAACATGGCAAACATTGCCGAAGCCATCGACAACAACCAACAACTCCTCAATGTGAACATGTCCAATGTCACAAAGCTCAACTCCAACAATTACCTCATGTGGAGCCTCCAGATCCACGCCCTTCTCGATGGATACGACCTGGCTGGACACCACCAGCTGCGACAATCAATGTCAATGATGCAACCTCGGTCAATCCGGCATACTCCAAATGGAAGCGTCAGGACAAGCTCATCTTCAGCGGCATCCTTGGCGCTATCTCTCAAACCATTCAGCCTCTGGTGTCCAAATCCCACACCACAGCTGACATCTGGAAAACTCTAGCAGCCACATATGCAAAGCCCAGCCGTGGGCACATCAAACAACTCAAGCATCAACTGAAGCAATGGACTAAAGGTGACAAAACTATCGATTCATACATTCAAGGTTTAACAACCAGGTTTGATCAACTTGCGCTTCTTGGAAAATCCATTGAGCTTGAGGATCAAATTGAATACGTACCTGCCCGAAGAATACAAGACAGTGGTAGATCAAATAGAAGGCCGAGACATCACACCTTCCTTGACGGAGGTCCATGAAAAACTCCTTACCAAGGAAGCAAAGCTCCTCTCCACATCACATGTTCTACCATCTGCTGGTCCTGTCACAGCAAATCTGGCCACCAACAAACCTCGTCAGTCCAATGGAAAACAATACCAACAACAGCAGTATCGTCCTTGGAACAACAATCAACAATACAATCAGAACAACAACATCCAACGCCAAGACAATCAAACTCCCAAGGGATATCAAGGACGCTGTCAACTTTGTGGAACACATGGTCACAACGCCAAAAGGTGTCATCTTCTGCCAACACAGCACTCGGCAAACAACAACAACATGATGACCTCACCATTTCGTCCATGGCAACCATGTGCAAACCTTGCAATTGGTGCAGCGTCTCCGGCAGATATGTGGCTGGTGGACAGTGGTGCAACCCACCACATCACTAATGATCTCAACAATCTGGCGTTACACCAACCATACAAAGGAGACGATGCAGTCCTCATTGGTGACGGCTCCGGTCTCTCCATAACGCACACTGGTTCACTATCCCTTCCCTCAACCACTAAAAATCTCACCTTAAACAATGTCTTATATGTCCCAAACATCCATAAAAATCTCATCTCTGTCTATCGCTTATGTCATGCTAACAAAGTCTCAGTGTAATTCTTTCCCACTTACTTTCAGGTGAAGGATTTGAGCTCGGGGGTCCCGTTAATCCAAGGCAAAACTAAAGATGAACTCTATGAGTGGCCAGTCTCTCTATCCACACTCTCCTCATTTTTCGCTTCTGCTTCACCAAAAACATCCCTTGTCGATTGGCACTATCGCCTAGGACATCCATCATCATCTATTTTACAAAACATTATTTCCAGTTTCTCACTTCCTTGTCTGCACTCTACTTCATCAAATGTGCTTTGTTCTGATTGTGCCATCAATAAAACTCATAAACTCCCATTCTCTCAAAACTCTATTGTCTCCACTCGCCCCCTTGAGTACATCTACACAGATATTTGGTCTTCTCCTATTCTTTCCGTAGACAACTTTAAATACTACCTAGTGCTCATCGACCATTTCACAAGATACTCATGGCTATATCCGCTCAAAACAAAGGCTCAAGTACGAGAGACGTTCATACCGTTTAAAGCATTGGTGGAAAATCGCTTCAACGCCAGAATCGGCACCCTCTATTCTGATAACGGCGGTGAATTCATTGCTCTCAGATCTCTCTTGTCTGAAGCTGGCATCTCCCACTTCACATCACCCCCTCACACACCGGAACACAACGGTATATCAGAACGAAAACACTGTCATGTTGTGGAGACGGGCCTCACAATGCTGACTCACGCCGGAATGCCAAAGACGTATTGGCCATATGCCTTTGCCACAGCTGTCTATCTAATCAACAGGCTTCCAACGCCTCTTCTCAACATGGAGTCTCCATTTCAAAAGCTCTTCGGAACCACACCGAATTACTCTAAGATGCGAGTATATGGCTGTCTCTGCTTTTCGTGGCTCAAACCATATACCTCGCACAAGCTTGAAGACAGATCCACGTCATGTGTCTTTATTGGATACTCACCAACCCAGAGCACCTACCTCTGCCTACAGCCAAGCTCTGGTCGAATCTATGTGTCGCGCCATGTCAAATTCGATGAGCACTCCTTCCCCTTCCAAAAATTAACTTCCAATTTCCCAGAAAAGCCTCTCAAACTTCTGAAATTCCGATTTCCTCTCCACCACCAGTCACCATTCTTCCGATCACTGCGCCACTCATCTCATCTCTGCCCGGAAATCCGACCTCGAATCCTCACCCGTCCGCAACAATGGAGACAAGCGAATCTGATTCGCCGTTTAGCCATAACACAGATCATCGAGAGATTCCGTCACCTGATCCCGCGGCTCAGACCACAAACTCCTTATCTCCACAAACCTCCTCAGGCCCAAACCCAACTCCAGAAATACACCCAGGCCCATCATCCACTACAGCCCATTCCAACCAACAAAATGAAACCCAACCTACAAATCCACCTAACAACCCTCATCCTCCACAACTCAACCTGCAGTCATCCATGTTCCTCAAAATCAAATGCGAACAAGACGGCAAAACAACATCATCAAGCCCAACCCTAAATACGCTCAAAACACAACCCTAACCTCCTCCATCCAACCAGAACCCCAAACTGTGAATCAAGCGTTGAAAGACCGGAGATGGAGAGGGGCTATGTCACATGAAATCGATGCTTTTGCTCGCAACCAGACATTGAACCTCGTTCCCCGGCCACTGCATCACAATGTGGTCGGCTGTAAGTGGTTGTTTAAAAATAAATTCTTATCTAACGGATCTCTTGACAGATGCAAAGCGAGACTAGTAGCAAAAGGATACACTCAAGAATTTGGCCGTGATTACACAGAAACATTCAGTCCTGTCATCAAGTCCACTACCATACGAACTATTCTCGATGTTGCAGTCACACGGGCCTGGCCAATTCAACAACTCGACGTTAAGAATGCCTTCCTTCAAGGCACCCTAACAGAGGATGTCTACATGGAACAACCACCAGGATTCATCGATGCTGATCATCCGAATCATGTTTGAAAACTCAACAAGGCAGTCTACGGCTTGAAGCAAGCTCTACGTGCCTGGTACACAGAACTCCGAACATTTCTCATCACACTCGGTTTTCAAAATTTGTTAGCCGATACATCTCTATTTGTTCTCCGCCAAGACAAGGCGTTTGTCTATCTTCTGGTCTATGTCGACGATATTCTAATCACAGGAAGCAGCACACCACACATTCAACACATCCTTGCTCTTCTTGCGGATCGTTTCTCGGTCAAGGATGCAGAAGATTTAAACTACTTCCTCGGCCTCGAAGCGCATCGAACACCAGCTGGCCTTCACTTGTCACAGAGTAAATATATCCTTGATCTTCTTCACAACTACAACATGAGCAACGCCAAACCGGTTAGTACTCCCATGGCATCATCGCCGAAACTTACACTCACCTCTGGTTCAACTCTCTCTGATCCAACTCCATATAGAAAACTGGTGGGCAGTCTTCAATACCTCGCCTTCACGAGATTAGACATTGTTTACGCTGTTAATCGTCTGTCTCAATTCATGCACCGTCCCACGGAGGATCACTGGCAAGCTGCGAAAAGAGTATTATGTTACCTGGCTGCCACACCAACACACGGAATCTTCTTCTCCGCCAATAACTCACTGGATCTTCATGGATTCTCCGATGCAGATTGGGCCGGCGATTCTGATGACTACGTGTCTACAAATGGCTACATCATATACCTTGGTCGCAATCCAGTGTCATGGTCTGCCAAGAAACAACAGGGGGTCGCACGCTCGTCCACTGAAGCAGAGTACAGGGCAGTCGCCAACACTGCTGCTGAACTCAGCTGGATATGCAACATCCTAACCGAACTAGGAATCGCCATCTAGAAAACGCCGGTTGTGTATTGCGATAATGTTGGAGCAACGTTTCTGTGTGCAAACCCTGTCTTTCACTCACGGATGAAACACATTGCCCTGGACTATCACTTTGTACGAGGAAAAATCCAAGAAGGTGCCCTCAGAGTTTCTCATGTCTCTACACAAGACCAACTTGCAGACACTTTGACCAAACCACTCTCACGAGCACGGTTCATCAACCTGCGAGACAAGATTGGAGTCGCCTCAGCCCCTCCATCTTGAGGGGGCGTGTTAAGAATACAGAATCAATCAACCATCCATCTCATTTATGTTCTAATATTTGATTGTACAGTTTATAGAAACTTCCTTTATAGTCTAGCTCTAGATGCTTCTATGCTCCACTATATATTCTCGTGTATCCTTTGTATAGATGAATATAAGAAATATCTTCTCTTACACTAATGGCTGATAATCTGTGTACTCCATCCTTGTACTAATTGTTTACAATACAATCTTTGACGATTAAAAGGATTCATTTTGGGCACCAAAAGGGACTTAAAAGTTAAAACTACATAAATCAAGTATCCAAGATCACGAAATCCAATGAATGGACTTGTAAAGTATCTTAACGAAAATATCTAAGAGCATCCACAATACAAGTTAAAAATAAAAGAAAAAAAGAAAAAAAATGATGTAGCACTTGAATATTTGAGAATCGGTTCTTCTCAGAGAACCGAACTCAAAACACTGTTTAGCCATCTTTTGTCCACTCACTTCTCCTTCTCCGTACAAAACGTAAACCCAGTTTCCTCCGGCGACGGGCTCTCTTTCTTCCTCTCTCACGACAACGAAACCTTAGGAAGCCCCGGCGGATTCTTGGGCCTCGTCAATTCCTCTCAGCCGATGAAGAATCGGTTCGTCGTGATCGAATTCGACACCAAATTGGATCTTCATTTCAACGATCCGAGCAGTAATCACATCGGGCTAGATGTCGATAGTTTGAATTCAATTGCGACTGCGACCTCGGATCCATCTGTTCGTCTCAAATCGATCTGAAATCCGGGAAATTGATCACTGCTTGGATTGATTACAAGAACGATTTGCGTTTACTAAACGTGTTCTTGAGTTACTCAGATGCAATAGCGATCACGAAGAAGCCAGATAAGCCTCTTTTATCTGTGAACATCGATCTTTCTCCTTTCTTAAACGGTGAGATGTATGTAGGATTCTCCGGTTCAACAGAAGGAAGCACAGAGATTCACTTGATAGAGAATTGGAGTTCAAGACATCCGGGTTTCTTAAACGGTGAGATGTATCATGTATGTAGGATTCTCCGGTTCGTTTTTGTTTAGCTGCCTCGCCGGTTCGTTATCTCTTTCCATGATACGATCTGTTTCCTTGATGTACTTGCGTGATGTTTTGAGTTTTTTTTTTCCGATTGAATCATCTATTTCGTTTAGTTACGATTTACGATTGTCGTGATAGATGGATGATTCCTCTGCATAGTTTTTTCATGTGAAAGACTCAAGCTTTTTTGTAATGCTGAATGAAAGACTAATATCTGCTCAAATATACCAAAGGAAGATGATTTTGAAATTTGGCAAATAATAGAAGTTGAATAAATGGTTTATAATGGAAATATTCACAATTTGCATCCAATTCATTGGTATCTCTTATCTGCAGTTGTATTTTCTTGAAGAAGCTTCTGCTTTTTTTTACTTCAATTATGTGTATGAATTCAAACTCATGTATCATCATTTCAGGTTGGTATAAAGCTAGTTTGGTCGGTGTTAGAAGAAGCTATGGTTCTTGATGGGATTGTATCATCACCATTACGGAGGCCACATGCGCTGAAGAAGCAATGGGAGGACTTGGGTAGCTGCTCCACTGTTTTCCAGAGGCATCGGTTCCTTTTAACCGCTATGATCCTTTTGGCATTCCTCTGCACCATCTATATCTACTTTGCCGTCACGTTGGGCGCTAGGCACTTGTCCTGCTCAGGGATGTCCGGAAAAGCAAAGGCAATGTGTCAAATGGAACACGTCCAAGCCAATTTCTCTAAAGGGAAACTCAAATTCTTCTAGAGTGTCAGCCAAAGATGATTCCCCTTATTAAAACATTAGTTTTCTTTTGCCCCTCTAATGCAAATGTGTGTGTAACAACAGCCTAAAAGAGTGGCTTATCTTTAATCAGAATGTACACTTTTTTATATTTTACTTGGGTTATGTTCCAAAGATTATTCCACAGTTATTTGTAGACATGAATTTTCAGTAATGGAATGTAAAGCTGAAAGATTTTTGAAAGAACATACTGTTTTTTGCCTTGAATGTAGAGTGTAACATTGAAAAACTTTGTTATCACACAATTAAACAAAAATTTTGGTACACCTTCTGGCAAGTTTCGCCACAGCAACACTTGTTCCAACTTGCAGTCTTCTTTGATCCGAGAATCAACAATATCAACAACTCTATTCTGTTTCATGGCCTCAATGAAATGAGATGCAAGCCCTCTGTTTTCTTCAGACCGCATAACAGAAAACAGTTTTTCTACGGTTATAAGCTCAACCAAGACAACCCCAAAACTATAAAATGGTTTTAAATCAATTAACCACATATGTTTTAATTTTTAAGAACCTCATACAATCTCTCCATTGTAAGTCTCAAATTAAGAAAAAGTTAATAGAGTTCTTAATATGGATGCTTGTTCCATAAGAAGTCCAGAGAACTAAACAAATACCCTTTTGCCACAGCACCCACACATATATAAATGCATACCAAAGCTATTCATGAACAACAGAAGAAGAATTAGGCTAGTATTTTCCCCAAATCTACATCCAATCAAATGCAAGTTAACTTTAAAATAGAGAAGAGAGCTTAGGAAGTGAACCTCCTTGATGCAGCGTGAGCCAAAGAGAGCTGCGATCACAGAGCAAACAAAACAATCTTTGACAGAGACGAAAGAGCTCCAAACCCATAACACATTGTCTCTACAGCAACAAAAAAACAAAAACCCTAAATCTGGATTGCCCTATCTCTAACCACCAGTTAATCCAAACGAAAATTCAATACAACACCAGGATTGACCACAGCAAATGCACAATGCCAACAACAGTTCCTCTTAAGCAACAAACATACAAACAAACAAAATCCCACAAGTCACGGCACAAATGATTAAAACAAAAACAAAAATTGTCGAACCTCCTTAAGTCTTCTCTGTTCGATAAAACGTGGCGGTTAGAGATTCGTTGAAACCTTCAGCTCCGTTTGGGTTTCGAAGGATAGAAGAGACAGTTTGATGGGGGAGGAAGAATCCAGATGCCGAGAAAGTCAATTAGGTTTTGTGGATTACAGGAAGAAAGAGGATCGAGATCAAAGAAGCAGAGTTGCAGGAGACGTAGACAGGGACGAAGAAGAAATCGGCTCCTCTCTGATTCCGTTACCCAATCGACGTTGAACCTTGCCTGTAAATCGTAAATGTATATCTTCATCCCGCTGAATATACCTTTAGATAAAGTGATCGAAACAGAGGAAAGATAAAATCGATGTTTAACCTGGTCTGGCAATGGTGGAAGATTTTGTTCACCATCTGTAAAAAAAAATTAGTTCCATATCAGATTTAAAAAAAAAAATAAAACAAATAACAACAAAGTGCACAATATACAATATTAAATAAAAAAAAAATATTTTGCTCAATCGTATCATGTTACCGGTGAAGAAAATCATCAACCATACACTACGACAACAAACGCTTGAAGGCATTTAAAAAATTACAACACAACAACAACAACAAAGAAAAAATCATGTTCATACCTTGTGATCAAACACGGTAAAATACCTTTTGTATTATCTTTTATGGCTACCATTCGTTTGATTATCCTTCTCTTTGTACTTTACAAAAAAAACAGAAGATCAGCCTCACACTAAATACAATCAAAACAACAAATCACAATAAAAAAAATTCATAATATGCATAGACTAAATTAAACCTAGAAGAAGATCTACATGAACTAAACTAAATCTAGATGACGGTAAAATAAATAAGTGGCTACACAGGATTAAAATTTTTATAGGAAAATAGATTTAGGGTTTACGCCGAATATTCTTTTAATTATTCATAACTCGATTTTTTTAATAACCGTAATATAAGAAATAGTAATTATCCTTTTTAGTTGAATCAAGCAATAGGAAATAATACATTTTCTTTTCAAATTAATTAAATACATGATACATAGCATTAGGGAATATCGCATTAGCAAATAAAGGAAAATAATAATTAAACACGCCACAACTAATTAGGCTAGCTAAATTATAAAATTATACACCATAGCCTTTGTATTCATTAAGGGCAGAAGCGTAATTCAGTTTTCAACTTTCAATCTCAGCTCAAATCACTTCGCAAATAATAATATAGATTAGAGCTCGCTCATATAAATAGTAAACTCAATTAATTCTGCTAGCTTATTAAATGAAACTAAAAAATATAACTCAAATTTATGAAAGCTCGTATAAGCTGAGTCATGTAGTGACTCATTTTAACACTCCTAACCCCCGATAAAGGATATCGTTGGATAATTTATACTCGTACTTGTTGATTCAGTTTAAAGAAATTGGTGGAATTAGAATGAAATGTGCACATATGGAATATAAAAAGTGTAAGATAAAGTCGCTGAAAATATCAAATATCTCATTTGAAAATTTGAGTGTATATATATGATTCTACTCAAGTAATCGGTTGGATATCATTGTATATACACAATACAAACTACGCACCGTATACAAGTGAGTTCAAATACACACTAATTGCCGATACTCGATCACTGACCTTTTACTTGTATGCATATATTAAGCCTTGTTATCATAGGTCATAAGAAGCCTCCCAAACACATTGGATTAGCAAATTTTCACATCTTCTTTGTTGTTGTTTTTCATTATGGACAATGTCGTCTTCTTCCGAATCCAAACTTATGTTCGTTGCGTGTGACATTGTTTTCTTCGATCTTCATGATATGCGATCAGTTGATTAGTCCAACTGTAGTGTGGCCACTCGTTTCAAACTCGTAGCTCCAGTCATTGTTGTCTTCATAAACTTGGTCTAGTCCAGAATCGTCTCTGCTTCTCTCAGATTCGTTTGTCAAGATTCTTACACCAAATTCGATAATCTTGCAGTTGTTTAACCGGCTTCTGAGTTCAATCAATATCTCGATGTCGACTTCAATGAATATCTCTTCTTCAGGCAAGTCACAGTGAAATATACACAGATGTTCCGTTTGAATCTTAGGGGATACACAAGGGTTTTTGTAAAAGGCAGATCCACTTTTGCCTATGATACGACCCCATAAACCAAGATATCAGTAGCCTCTTTTCCGTAGGTTAGGAAAAACTTTGACACAAACTTTAAACCTATAGGAACCAGAGAAAGGACTGTTATTCTCTCGTCGAATGGTCAATGAATTACCTCTGACTCTGTTATTGAACTCTGTAGGCATTACACTTCCGGGTAAGCATGCAAACCCATCACGAAATGATCGTTGGATAATTGCTTTTCTTGATTCCGCAACAAGTTTAAAGCAATTGGTGAAAATGAGTTTTGCATTCGGAGTGTTTA
>JAHZTW010000001.1:139124988-139153954 GCA_020283515.1 Alliaria petiolata | reverse complement strand
GTTATCCATAGTTATACATTTATCAGTAATACCCAGTTCTACCTAGTAGTTTTTCCCAGGAACTCAAATTGGATTTCGTGTTCAATTCATTCTAATCTACAATTGAATACGATTCAACTCAAATTTGATCTATTCATTACCAATTTATAGTCCTAATCAACCCATAAATCATGGTAAAACACACAATGTCCATGAACATTGAGATTTGATTTTGAGATTTAAATTCTTTGAAAAGATAATTTACCTTGATTTATAAACTCACTACTTCCGACGACTGAAGAACTTGATCGGCGAAAGCTCCAGAACAGCGACGACAGAAGAACAAGATCGGCAAAAGCTTCGACGGCGTTAATGGAGGTCTAGTCTCCGGTCTCGGTCGCGACGGGGCTCGGGGCGGAAGACGAGTCGAGTTTCTTTTTTTTTTATAACAAATTTTTAATTAAATTATTTTTGTTTTTCATTAAAGATTCATTAAGGGTATAATGGTCAGTTCACTAATAAGGAGGGTATTCAGATTATTGAGGGATATATGAGATTATATTTTCATGCATAAGGGCATTTCAGATCATGTCTCAATTAATTAGGCTAGCTAAATTACGAAATTATACACTCTTCACTTTGTATTCATTAATGGTAAAAGAATAATTCAGTTTTCAACTTTCATTCTCAGCCAAATTCACTTCGCAAATAATAGTATAGATAAGATTTTAAAACGTTTTACAATACAATAAAAAAAGATTTGTTAAAAAAATAAAATTTATTAAATCATTCAATATGTCCCCTAGATTTTAATAAAGGATTTAAAATCAATCGTTGATTCAATGTCTCTCTTAATAACCTAAATAATTAACTTTAAATTTAAAATTGAATAACATCCTCTTAATAATTTCTCAAGCCTATTAAGTTACTTTTGCAAGACAATTTGGCAAGGAGGTTAGATTTGCATTTGGTCATTTTCAGCAATGTAGTAGTAACAAAATATACGACAAAAAGACCTTACAAATAATATTTTAAACACACATATCTAGAATATGAATAGCAAACAAACCCGCGCATTGATCCCTAATCTAAAGAATTGATACAAAGTTAAAAGACCACAAGTCTTTGCCATCAAGAATGAATGAAACTTTACAATTTAACAAGTTACCGAGTACAAGCCCGAGATGTTGTCTCCGACATGATCCAAGAACCGTAACTTGAGCCAGATATTTAAACGTTAACCACTGTACTTGCAGAGGTTCTCGAAACCCATGTACTCGTGCCGTTGGAATTTGCCAACCATGTTCACTATTCCCACGCCACCTACGAACAAAGATAACAATATTACACATCTCCCGTAAGGAGATAAAAATCTGCCACTAGCTGCGCAAGATATCTGTCATATCCATTTCGATTCAACCACAAAGATCCAGATAAACAAAAGCTTACGGATCAAAGCAAATGCTAATAACTAATAGTATACGCTTAAAGCAGAACACACTAAAAGCATCAGTATATGCTTAAACGAGCCTATTTATGGGATACTATTTCTAAGCTTATAAAATCTCCTAGTTTGTAGCTTAGGAATTCAGATGATGGAGTGTAGGCCTGTCCATTTCGATATGGATTTCCCGTCCCAAATTTTCCGTCCCATTTCTGATCCCGTTCAAATAATTATCCGTTCACGATTGTTTATTTTATTCAAACGGTACAGAATGGGCAAGGAACGGTATGACATATAGTATTCGGATTACATGTTTAAAAATTGAAATTTTAAAAACTATCTGTAATTTCCCAATTTCTCGAATTTTCTCGAAATTACCCGAAATATCCATCACGAAATTGACCCTTACACAAATTATTGAGAGTTTAGGAATAAAATTTAGCCAAGAGAATTTCCAGAAACCATCCCGTTACCCGAACTTCTCAACCTGATTCTTATCGGAAACCTTTTGGGTATTGTTTTTCAATACTCGAATTACCCGTTCCCGAGATTTTCCATCCTGATTTCCGAAATGAACAGGCCTAGAAAGATTTTGAGTGTGTACGAAGGTAGTGTGACTCCCACACGCACAAATTAGCAGGAAAAGTATGCTTAATTCAGTTTTCGGTGAAAAGGGAGGTAATGTACCAAGCGATATCGCGCTGATAAAAATCATGGACGCGAGGATGAAAATGATGAGAGACGCTCGGCCAAGGACTGTAATCAGTCTTCTGACTACATGCTGTCCAACCAAAGCTGCAACTGTTGCCACTCCCACAAAGTACAGAGCTGCACAAAAGTAAAGAAGACACATCGTGAAGTTACCGATCCCGAGGTAAGAAAACGGCCTTATCGAACAGAATGACAGATTAACTCACCATATGGAACAGGGAATCGTTTGAGAAGATAGTATTCTACAACAGACATGGATGAAGAGAAAGTCATTGCAAATGTAGCTGTGGCACTTGAGACCTACAAGAACAAGTAGAGATTCACTGATACAAGAACAAGTGATTCTCGATTATGATGTTTGTCTGTAATAAATTCAAACCTGTGGCGGGACACCGAGCTCCAGAAACAACGGACCCATGATGAAACCTCCGCCTAAACCAAGTAGACCACCGACTATGCCCGCCAAGACGCCAAACGTACAGTAAAGAAGAAGCTGACCAACGGTAAAACTCGAGTCTCCTTGTCCCTTAGAAGCAATGATTCTTCTACCCTGGTACAAAGCTACTGCCTCATAGCCTGATACACCAACTGCAACTGGAATCTGGATGATGGTAGGAAATCGTAAGCATCTATACGTAGTTTTCTCAGCAAAAAAACAAAAATTGTAAATTACTCTGTACCTGTAACAAGTTTATGACCCAATAGGCTACTGAACAAGTAGCCATATTTTGCTGTTTTCCATTAAAGAAACATGAAAAGTATCAGTAAAGTTTGAACATGAACAAGTGTATGCAAGATTGATACATACGTATGTGCATTAACCTTCGCTATCTGCAGCGCCAGGAATATAACCCAGACGAAAACGAGAAGTCCTAGTTCCTTCCAGTATACATTTTCAAGAATACTTACCTGCAGATACATTAACATGGTTAATTGTGACATACCTTGCAAACACAGAACCAATCCTAGTGTAAAAAAAAATGGCATTTTACTTCTTCTTTCTTGTTGTTTCCATTGTTGGTGCTCGGAGCTGCGGGAAGAGGCATGTACTCAACTTCTGCGCCAGATACACCTGATGAAAATGGTGGATTATGTAACAGTGTTAACAATTAACACAGATGTTGTAAAAATGGTAATATTTAACTCACCATTTGACTCTAAACGCTTAGCAGCTTCCTGAAGCACAGAAACAGAAAAAAAAAAAAAAAATAGTTTTATGGTTATTCATCAAGATTAGTACTTTCTACCATTAAATGATACAAAAACCAAAAACGGTGCCTCGGAATGTACATTCTTCTCTATAGATTCCTTTTTCCAAGTCTCACAACCTTTCAAAAACGCCTTTGTTGATGTTCCTGCATATACATTGAAAACAGAATAGTCATTCTTGAGTCTTAACCACCGATGGAGAAAACACCATATCTCTGAGTCTTACCGAGAAATAGGATGATGAGTAGAACAGTGACCATCCAATCTGGGAAAATCACATTGAAGGCAACACCAACGCTAATCCCGAGCATAAGCATGGGCTGGATCAGGAGCGCGAGATCATAGTCAATGATTGGCATATCAAGCGTAGGATGCCTCAATCGCAGGTTGTAATACACAGTTGACACAGAAGCTCCCATGATCATACCTATAAAACAATGACCAAATCATATAAATGAAAACTTAAAGATCAACTAAAACAAATGTAGACTGTTCACTCATGAGCCTACAAAAATGATCAAATCATATAAATGAAAACTAAAATCCTATAAAACAATGTAGAAATGTTCACTTATGAGCCTACAAAAAATGATCAAATCATACAAATGAAAACTAAAGATCCTCAAGAAAAACACACCAAAGAGAAAATGTAGAATGTTTGTTTACTCATGAGCTTTCTTACATTTTGACATCGCTGTTGCTGATTTTGGATCAAACCCAATAATCAAGCTGAGCATCGGTACGAAAATCCCACCACCACCAACACCTCCTACGCTACCAAACGCAGCACCGAAGAATCCAACGAGTGTGCCGATAACGATTTGCCAATTAAACTCAAATTCCTGGAAAAAAATTGATTTTTCTATTCCCGAATCAGAGTTTGATATAAACAAAGAGAAGCAAAGAGAAGATTGATGGCGAGAAAAAAACTTACAGGCCAGATATGATGATAACCTGTTTGATTAGATTCCCAGAGAAAATTCACAGCTCTGAGGTAGAAACTGGGTTCATCATCACTTTCCCGCGTTTGTGATTGTGAGAGAGATCTTCCTTTGAAGCTCCTCTCAGCGGAAACGAAAGCGAAAGCTAGAGCGAAATTGATGAAGAGCACGATTACGGATCTCAGACTCCGACACTTGGATCTGAAATCCGCCATTGTAATTCGAAAAAACCACAGAGCGAGTTTCAACGATTTAATCGATCTGTGTTTTATTCATACGCCGGAAACTCGAGAAGTTAAGAGAGAATCAAAGCCACGGCTTGAAGAACGAAATGGCGAACAAACGAAGGAAGAAACAATAGAGGACGAAGATTTCAAATATGTAAAAATGGGGAAACCGAATTTGTGGAGTACGTGAGAGAGATTGATGAAGATGATTATGTTGGAAGAGAATGCCAAGTAGACGACTGATTTCGTATGTTGCTTTTCTTTTCTTTTTTAATATATATTAAAATAAGTGTTGTCATTAATGACGACAGATATAATAGATCATGAAAAAATATATATATATAGTTTGATGTAATCCTGAAAATAATTATTTTTAACGAATGATAACAGGGGAATTAGATTCTATAAAACGAATTTTGAGTAAGTGAGAGAGAGAGATCGATGGAGATGATTCTCTTGGAAAAGAAATGCCAAGTAGACATGTTGCTTTTTCTGTATTTTTTTAATCTTATTTTTTTTTTTTTTTTTTTCTGTTTTTATTAGTTTAAATGTGCTATGCTAGATTGAGGTGACGTATGAGGTGACAAATCAAGTCAAAACAATAATAAAAAAAAAAGGCTTCTAGCTGTTTTAAAAGAAAAAGGATAAGTGTTGTCATTAATGACGCCAGGTAATAGATCTTTTAATAAAAGTATCTTTTATTCGATATAATTCTGAAAATTCTGAAAATTCTGAAAATATTTTTATTTGATGTAATTCTGAAAATAATTATTTTTTTGAGTTTCGAATGAAGTTTGTGCGAATGCAGAACATATAATATATAAAAGATAAAAGGGAGCTTTTCTCTCTAATTTTTTTTTTGTTTGAACTAAATTATTCAAAAAATAAAGTTAAAGAGTCCGATTTCCACGAAATCAAAGTTCCAAACTTGTACATCCATTATGTTGGTTTCATGTAAATCCGATACCAAATCATCGAATCCCGAAACTAAACCGTCAATTCTCTCTTATTGATCCAGCAATGATACGACAACATTTTTAAATCAATAAAAAAACAACATGTATCCATATATAACTATAATTTAAAATTATTTATTTAAAACCATTCAATTTAAAGTTGTTTATTTAAAAAATTATTAAATATAAATATCGAATAAATGAAAATTAGATTTAATTTTAAATCATCATAAACATATAAATATTATATATTAGATAAGATATAAATAAATATTTTTATGTTTTTCATGTAAGTTAATCATCATCTCTGAACTAACAAAAATAATTGAATTTTTATACAAGTAAAAAAAAAACTCAATAAAAATAATCGATAAGATAAACAATTTTAAAAAAATAGAGAGAAGAATAGAGATAAAGATTACCAGACTTAATGAGTTAATACTATGATAAATCGTTTTCAGATCCACTTATCATTTTTATTATTTTTATGTAGTGTAATGTGTTATCATTTTTATGTAGTGTAATATGTTTTTCTTTATATTATAATAGTTAAATTTAAAGAATATTATAATTTATGGAAGTTTTGAAAGAAATTTAATGAATGTGTCTGTAAATTTTGAAAAAAATGTGTATAGTTAACAATTAATAAAAAAATCAAAAAGTTGAATATATTTAAAATATTTTTTTTAAAATATAAAATGGAATAATACATTAAAGAGAAATCTAATTGCATTTTGTAATTATTCTAAGCTTATTCTAATTAGAGATAAAAAATAAAATAATTGGAGATGCTCTTAATATTGTTCATTAGATCTAAGTTTAAATTATATATTTAATACTAAAAAGTACATTAAAAATCTAAAACGATAATTAATTTGAAACGGAAAGAGTAAATTTTTTTATCCTACCATTTATTAATAGACTAAACAAATATTTGTTTTTAATTAATATAATAATATAACAATGTTAAAATTAAATATTTATTTAATTTTTTTAAATATAAAATAGCATTTTTGATGAAACAAAAATATTTTTTTAAAATAATAATGTTTGTGAAACAGAGATAATATATATATATATATATATTTTTATGTTTTCTGAAAATAATTAGTGTTCAAATGAAGACTAGCGAAACGAGATGGGATGGATACGATACGGATGGAATAATATAAAAAAAAACACTTGTAAAATTCATTGTCTTTTGCCGTGTTTTCACCCGCACCTGTCCGCCTCCGTCCCGCATGTCACCATTTGAGTTGCAAGTTGCAAATTTAGAAATGCACATGTCACACATTTCATTAAAATGCAAAGTAGATGTCATTTGCAAGTTGCATGTATTAAATAAATGAAAAAAATGAAAGATAGAGGGAAAACAAGTTGCATGCATGCATTTAAAGACCACCCAATGGATGCATTGATTGAGTGAACAGTAGCACAATTTTAATTAGGTTGTTAGTTTTTTTTTTTTGAAACGAGATTAGGTTGTTAGTTGTCGGGAAATTTTATAGAGATGCTTCAGTACAGAGAAAAAAAAATTGCTGCTTGGATTTATAATACTTCTAAATTTTGATTGTCGCTATGGATATAATTAAGAGCATTCAAAGGCACTAATATAATTAACACATGAACAACAAAGATCATCTCTAAATACGTGAACTTTTGCAATTTGCATTCAGTAGATTAGGACATTATCAAAAATATCGATTAATTTTGACTTGAAATACAAGATCATCTCTAATGATCACAACGTTGGATCCGAATTTTTTATCACAATTTATACTAATACTAACTTAATTAGCACCAATTAATAAAAATAAAATAGATAGCATCACTTATAAAGTATAAAAAATAACTGACTCTATTTTGAATCACTTATTAAAAATTGCACTAAAAAGTGATGCAACCAAAATTTTAACTAAACAACTATTTGTCCCACATTGCTAAAGAAGGATGAAGAGTACTAGTTTTCTCCTCTATAAAAGATCAACACCATATTTTTTTTTATATGTTAAATCATACATATGTATTTACATATATTCCTTAGAATAATAAATACAAAATGATTAGTTATCTCCAACTGATAATATTATAAAAACTAACACAAAATTTAAAATTTGCATGAATTATAATATCATTTATTTATAATTTATATAGTATCAACTAAAATATATGATATAAATATATAACATCAATTTTTATAACCGAGACAAATATTAACATCATTTATATTAATTAACGCAAATGTTTACCTCAATTATATTAACTGATGTAAACTTTAATATCATTTATTCTAACTGATGCAAATTTTAATATCATTTATTCTAATTGATGCAAAATACTAATATCATTTATTTTAAATGATGCAAATATTAATATCATTTATTGCAAATGATACATATTAACATCAATTAAATAATTACTATGTAAATGATTAGAGTCAACACTTCTAAAGTCATTTAATTAAATGATGCAACTGAATTTGCATCAATCAATAAATGATATTAACAAATAAAATAAATGATACAACACACATAATTTCTTATGGTGGCTTCGTGAGTTGATGTGCCGTTGGTTGGCCTCACGAGTGAAAACTCCAACCGTTGCTGTCTTTTACTTTGTTTTAAATTTATGAGTGTGTATTATTTTTGGTTAAAAAACTAAAAGAAAAGAGTTCCTAAAATATGATATCAATGTTTTACTAAAAAAAAAATATGATATCAATGTATGTCATCCACTCAATTATAGGAGTGACATATATCAATATATTTTTAAATAAATATTAAAAAATAAATTGTTTAAAAAAATATTAAACACAAATGTTGTCATACAAATCCCGTCTCAAGATTTTAAACCTATTAACTAGTAAAATCCAAAACTCAGCACGAAGTCAATTTATTTACCGAAGTGGAAATGCTCGGATTGAAGTCAAGATTTAAAATTCGTCGAATCTGAACACAAGCAACGAAAGTCAAACTTACATGTCAAACTAAGAGTCGACTTCGAGAACGTACCGATGAATTATTAAAACAGAGTAATTCAATGCTTTGACATATCTTATTTTCACAATCTACACTATACACTTCTTTTTACTTGTTATTTCTGCTCATTTCTTTTGTTCTTTCTCTTGTAAACTCTCTTAATCGTCAATACTAAAACTATTTACTTCCATTCTTGCTCTGTCTTGCTCTCTGATTACGCCGAAACCAGTCCAATGCGTTCTTTGAGCATAGTTCCTTGAATTGCTCGATAGGCCCTTCATTTTTTTTGTTAACGTAAAAGACGATCCATACCGTTCAAGTTCTTGCTATTTACAAATTTTGATCTGTGTAGTTTCGGCTACAACAACAAATTTACACAAAATAATATAAAAATTATTTAACAACCACCAAACTATATTTTTCAACCAGGAAAATTAAGACAATGATTCAAAATATACCATACCAATTTTTAAAAAAAAATTTATGAGTGTAGAGTTAAAATTGTAAAGTAAGTATAAATAAAAATAAATTGGATAAAAAATTGACTACCAAAAAAAAGAAATTAGTGAAAAATAAAATTCAATGTGGTGAAAGTTAAATATAAATAAGTGTGTGGAAAAATATACGGAAAGAAAGATTAAATTTTTTAAAAGAAATATAGTTGAACTTTTGTTTTTTGGTGTACATTTGTAAGAAAAATCAAGTTTACACCATAAAAAATAAAAAATAATTGTAAAATATGGCCCATACATTTTATACGAAATCAAATGTCCTAAGCCATTGTTTTTTTTTTATCGAATAGACACAACCCTAAATATAAAAACTTCATATATCGATCTGTCTAACTTAGCGTTAACAAGATTTATATATCAGACTAAAAACATGCCACGCTTAATTTGAGAGGTTAAATTGTTGATCAGACCGTGCTGTAAGATCCAACTAATGGGCCACTCGTATCGGCCCATATAAGTATCTGTTGGTCTCTTTTTATTTCTATAAGGTGTCGATCGAGATCGAAATGATTACGCCCTTGTTTCTGATTCGATAGTAAACTAGGTCGGTTATTAATAGCTCAGATTTTAATGTTAATTATTAGTCTAACTCTTATTTTAATTTAATTACTGTCTTGTTTTTCATGCCTATAATACCCTATTAAGTTTTGTTAGAAAAAATTATTTACAAAAATATCATTATTATTTTTTTTCACGTCAGCAAAAAATATTCAATATTAACGAAATTGCCATTGAATTTTGAACGAAAATATTTACCATGCTGCCAAAAATCTGTCGTTCATTTGACGACAGATTTTATTTATTCGCCAGATTTATTTCAAGTGACAAACTTGTTATTTGAATGACAGTTTTTTTCCAATAAATTTATCACACGAGGTAACAATTTTTTGTTAGCATGACAATTTTAGTTAGCGTGACAGATTTTTTTAACAGATTTGTTATTATGATACAACAGATTTAAAATAGTTCGATAGACTTTATACTGCGACAGATTTGTTGCAACATACTTTATGCTGCGACAAATTTGTTACGACAGTCTTATTTTACGTAACAGATTAATAGTTTTACTTTATAGCAGATTTTAATTTCACGGCAGATTTATGATTAGTCTGTCATCAAAGAAAATTTACAATTTTATTACTATACTAGCTTGTACGTTATAACAGTCTGTGTCGCACTTGGCAGCAGTAGTGGTGATATTATGAGACACATCTTCATCAAATCTGGATATTTGATCATCAAACATCAATTTTCCCATAATTCATTTTCTCTGTTTTTTGGATTCTTGTAAAATTCAGAAGTGACTGCAGCTCTGCAAATTCAGTAACATTCATTGGTTGTCCTATTCCGTCACTTCCCTTTCTTCCCTCGATTCGATGGTGCTTGGGTTGGCCAAAATCATGGCTATAGACGCCATTTTTTGTTTCTTTTTCTTCTTGTTCCCGGTGGGTTCAGATGGAGTGTATCTATCAATGTTTTTTAGATATGATAGAGATCTTAGTGCTCCTCTTCTTTTGGCAGGTTGACATGGAAGACTTCTTTCCTGCTAGTCATTATTAGTTTCAGAGATGCCTAGTTTCGTAGTAGCATATATATTACGAATAATGAAAAAGTAAAATGAGGATGACCAACCGCTTCATTCGTTTCCTTCTGAGTTTCATCCCTATTCTCACTTGGACTAAGAGACAAATGACAACTACTACACCCTTGTCTCCCCGGGGATGCCATCTGCAAATCAAGTTAAGTGTAGAACCAAATTCATTTGTATTTTTTTTTAAAAAAAAAAACCATATTGACTATAAATATATGGTAATTCACATTTGCATTCAGAAAATCAAAATCACCTCAGTGATAGCACGACGTGAATGATCAACCGCTTAATTTGATTCGTCCGGAGTTGCATCCCCGTTCTCACTTTGATTAAGAGACAAACGACCAAAACTACGCGCTTGTGTTCCCCGGGATAACGTCTGCAAATCATGTCCCGGGGATAACGTCTGCAAATCAAGTTAAGCTCAGAACGAAATAATTTATATTTATAAAAGAAAACATACTGCCTATAAATATAGGGTAATTCACATTTGCATTAAAAAAAATCAAAGTCACCTCGTAACACCATGTGGATTATCAACCGCTGTACTGCTTTCCCCCAGACATACCCCCTCATTTTGAATAGGAGAAATAATACCAGGTGTTTGTTCTTCCATATGCCACTTGTTTTAAGTTTAACATATAAGCATTTCGAGATAATGCAACTGTTCTTAAATAAAAGTAATAAAATCCAATCGAATTTAAATCTAGAAAAATTCACACAATAAAAGAAAACAAATCAAGTCAGCTCATTAATTTCATTGGGTGAATATTCGTGTCTTGAAAAATCTGGACCATATTGCTCCTCATCTCCTCCTCTATAATAAATATGTACAACAAAGTTATAGCAAAAAAAAAAATACAATCTAAATAACTCCAATCAACTTGCATAAAAGACAAGTGGAACCTACGGGAGCTCAACATATATTTGTGTTAAAAAAATAAAATCTTACCTGATTCTCGTCATCCAGGATGCCGCCAAACGCCTCCACATGTCTATCCCCCTCCACATGTCTATCCCCCTGCCAATTATTTCAACAAAGATAATACAATCTATCACACATGTCTATCGCCCTCCACATGTCAAATTCATTATTACTAACAAAATTAAAACTACCTCATTGTGCGAAATTGCAGCCACAAAATATTTATCACGTGAAGTCCACAAGGAATTCACATGCGTGTAGTACCCATTTACGCATCTCCAGTATTTGTTTTTGTGTCTGCTTTTATTACATTTCTTTGGCTTCCTCTTTCTTGGTAAATTAGAAATCAAATCCGACCTCTGTAGCCCTAACTGTTTGAAGAATTTTTGAGGATAATTATATGCGATGGCTTCAAAGCATATGCATGACACATATGAAAAAACCATACGCCGTTGAGTTGCGTACTCCTTGGGCAATTCAACTTTACCCTCGGGAATCCTATAAGGCTGCCAATCAACCTGTGAAAATATATACAGAGATGAGTTTTTGTTTTTATGGAGAGAGTAGAAGAAGAAGTATTACCTCATCTTCCTACATGTTTTCAAGCATGAGTTGATAGTCTTCCACCCTCTTTACCACACAAGTTCTCGTATACGCTTTGTATACATCTAGCCACCCTAACATTAAATGAAATTTAGATGGTGGAGATACACTTCTTAAGAGAGGGAAACGCTCTAATGCAAAAACCTATAGGAAAAACAAATTAAGAAAAACCATTGTCAATAAACATGTAATCAATACATGTAATCAAAGTAATAAATTTTGTTCATTCAAAGACTTTACCTGTTTTACTGTCTAAGCCTGTCTCCTTTCATTTAGACGTCACCGTATCTCCAAGACCAAAATCATCTAGGCGTTCCAAGGCTGCTCCATTTCTCCCGCCATTCCTTGTTCCTATCAGCCACTGCGATAAACATCTCTGCATTCAGTTGCACATATTCATCAGGGATGTCGAAAAGATCCGACAGTTTGAGATTAGTAAAGAACTCTGGAACAGACTTGGTGTCTTATGTAGGTCGATATGTTCCTTCTCCTCTTCCAGGCTGAAGGAAAGCAAGTGATATGAGTGCGTGTGCACCTTTGTTTATCAGATTTATGGGGAAGTATCTTCGTCTCCTTTGGTCATGAGAAGCATCCATTGACCTCTGTGTCTCAATTTTATTTAGATGTATTTCAGGATAATCCATCTCAAACCTAAATCATCCCATAAAACGTATAAAATGGCAGTTTCAA
Organism: Alliaria petiolata; assembly: GCA_020283515.1. Taxonomy (NCBI): domain Eukaryota; kingdom Viridiplantae; phylum Streptophyta; class Magnoliopsida; order Brassicales; family Brassicaceae; genus Alliaria; species Alliaria petiolata. The sequence continues at coordinate 139,141,188 of JAHZTW010000001.1, read as the reverse complement.
TGCTCCAACCAAAATAAAAGAAGAGAAAGGTGATAGAGACTCTTACTAAGTGGAGAAAGGAGACAAGAAATGCAAGAGGAGTTGCTAAAGCTTGACGAATGAAGAGACGTTTTGTTCGTCCATTTATAAAACTCACATAGTGTCTCAAGCCACGTGTTGCATATGCCGGTATTCCAAGTCAATGCAAAAACAGTGAAGTTCTTTTTTCAACCCGAAATAAACCTGACATCCGGTTACAGAGTTGTACCTTTTACGGTGTAGTCTTAATATAGCTCTCTTAGTATTTCGAGCAATGTGCGTGCAGAAAAATCAGTCAAATCACTGTGAGTGTAAGATATTTATTATGTTGATGAGATATCTAAGATATTTATTCTGTAAAATACCATCATTGTGAGGATTCAACTGTTGAATTTAAAATTCAACACCCATATTGTGGATGGTCTAAGGCTATGTACAATGGAGGTGTTAGATAAATAATTATCAACAATTGATAAGACCATCAACAATGAGGTTGTTGAAAAAATAATTAAACAGTTGAATTGTTACAATGGGGTGTTGAAAAAAGAAAGAAACCAACTTGGATTAAATTTTGTTGAATACCAATCTTTTGGACCCACATATGCCACATAGCAACAGCTGAGATTTATGAGATTTTGTTCTCATCTTATCTTTTTAAGATCAATTATTAGGTAGCAAATAATTTTTTTTTAAAATAATTTTTATATCAAAATTAATCATTTTTAAACTCTATAAATAGAGACTTGATTCATTTTTTTTGGACAAAAAAAACGTCATTTGTACTATAAACGCCAACTACATTTGCTATATAGTCAATTATATTTGCTGACTATGGACACCAACTATAATAGCTGACTATAAACGTCAACTACATTTGCTATATAGTCAACTATATTTGCTGACTATAGATGCCGAATATAATAGCTGACTATAAACGCCAACTACATTTTCTATATGGTCAAAGGTATTTGCTGACTATAGATGCCAACTATAATAGCTGACTATAAACGCCAACTACATTTTCTATATAGTCAATTATATTTTCTATATAGCCAACTAAATCTTGTTGTGATTTTATTTGTTTTAATAATAATTTTTTTTGTTTTTGTTATATAAACAATTAGCTAAGAATATAAAAAATAAGTGTTTATTTATTTCTTTACAAATATCAAAAATAACATATCTGAATTTAAATTTGTGAGAAACAAGATTGATTTATAAAATTTCAGAGGTTCCATTTGAACTACCTTTATATAGGTGCGGGATAGTATCGGTTAAGGACCGGCGGGGTAGACACTCTAATCTCCTTTTGGGAGAGCGAGGTAGCCGAGCTAGACACTACACATGACGATGCTCTCTTCATCATGCTGGATGTGGGGGGCTTCGAGCTCACCAAGATGCTGGTAGACATTGGCAGCTCAGTGGAGATCATTCTTCTCAACTTACTAAGAATTTGACCGGTTTCTCAGGGAAACAACCTTATCTCTAGGAATTATCAAAGTACATGTCATTGCAACAAGAGTTAGAAGAATGGTCGATTCATGGTGATAGATAAAGATGTCCCATTCAATACTATCCTAGGTCGAAACTGGATACATTCGATGAAGGCAGTATCTTCTACCTACCATCAGTGTATCAAATTCCCAACTCTTCATGGAGTTGTTACCATCAAAGAATTTGTTATATAGGAGGTTTCCGCATAGGTCGGGAAAGCACTTTAAAGCAATTACAGCAAGCTGGAAGCATAAAAAGTGTTGCCGTAATTGTCATATAAAGAAGCTAAAAGTGAGTCATCTCCTAAAAGTGAGTCATCTCATAGAACTCGATATTTGAGTTCTATAACTGATCCAGCGACTCGTGCGTATATTGAAAATGAAAGAAAAATAACTTTAAGAAGAAGAGCACCAACAAGCCAATATGAAGAACATGGAGAAAGTTCTCAAAGCGAATATCATGGATCTCAATATCGAGCATCTCATTATAAAGGAGATCAAACTCAAAAAAAAAAAAAATTCAAGGAGAACATGTTCAAAGAAAACAACCTCAAGGTGAAGAACAAATTTCACCAAATGAACAACAAGATTTTACTCCATATTATCATTATCTTAGAGGAAATTATTTTCCCGGATATTAGACTGTTGTTTAAATTTATATTATGTTTTTAAAAAATTTCTTATTGCAATTAGTTTTTATGTTTGTTTGGTTTTAATTTAATTTTATGTTTCTAATGTTTATTTAAAATTTAAAACAACCTCAAGGTGAAGAACAAATTTGACCAAATGAACAACAAGATTTTATTCCATATTATCATCATCTTAGCGGAAATTATTTTCTCTGATATTAGACTGTTGTTTAAATTTATATTATGTTTTCAAAAATTATCTTATTGCAATTAGTTTTTATGTTTTTTTGGTTTTAATTTAATTTTATGTTTTTAATGTTTATTTAAAATTTAATATATATTTTTAATTTTACATAATTTGCATATTTATTTAGATACTGATTATAATTGAAAGTTTATATTATTAAAAATGATAAATATAAAAATATGTATACTTGTTATAGTACAAATTTTATTAAATTAAATATAACAATCCAATCATATTATTTAATAAAAAAACAAAAAAATATATTTTAATGTTTAGTGCAATGAATAGTGTCACACAAAATATGGTAGAACACTATTCACAAAACACTAAAAACAAAAATATGCCGTCGACTTTACCGTCCCATTGGAGCAATTTCCGCACTAAATATAGTAACATCTATCACAATTAAGGGAAAAAATAAAATTAATTCAATGTTAATCGAGTAACATCTATCACAAGTAACATAATCTTGTAATGAATTCATGTATGTTACTTATATTGTATTCTTCTTATAAAAAGAGATCATCATTCTCTATTGTAAACACACTAATAAAAGCATAAAACATTCATATCTTCTCATCTCTTCTCATTTATATGATCGTAAGTTTAGTTATTTAGTTATTTTATAACACATAATGAGCACGACACTCTAACCGTTTGAGTTTTTTTTTCATATAGATAATATTGTCAATTTCTATCACCTAGTATGCTCCACACTCGCCATTAATTTAGACCAGAATTTAGATCTTGTTGTAAATGGTGGCTTTCGGTTTGTTCTTTCTGATATACAAGACCATTAGGTGGATAATTTAGTAATCATCTGGAGACATTATATTTTTTATATATCTAATTTTATTATTTATGCTTTACATGTCATTGCTCTTTAAAATTTATATAATGCTTAATAGACATAAGTATAGCAGATTATTATATATATTGATGCTTATTTATGATTACTAATTATATATATATATATAATATCTTCCCCAAGTACGCTTCTCCCTTCTTACTCAATTATACGTTTATACGTTTATGATTGCATGATGTGTTTCACTGATTTCATGATGAATCTGATGGACACTAGACCGTTCCAATGAATATAAATGTTGATGTTTTCATAGCATTCATCTCTTGCCCACAAAGGATATAGTTTGTACGATGCTCTCTTCTTACTCAATCCAAACAATTCACACCTTGACTGCATGATGTGTGTTCACTGATTTCATGATGAATATGATGGAAACTAGAACATTTTAATGAATTTAATTGTTGATGTTTTCATAGTATTCATCTCCTGTCCACAAAGGGTACTGTTATTGAAAGATATTGTCTCTGCTTTGTGCTCATATACATAAATGTTGTTTTTCTCGAGATACAACAAAACTAAAGAAATCTCTCAACATCTTCTTTCTCTCTCTCTCTCATTCCCTCCGTTCCGCGAAAGTCTCTTAGTGTTCCTCTGCTCCTCCTCAGTTCAGCGTAGTCTCTTCGTGTCCGACACCATCTCTCTGTGAGTAACTCAATAAAAGTGATAGATCTTCAATTGCTTTGAGATTATAGTTGCAGTTCTAGATACCGAGTTTTTGACGACGGTTATTTGAAACAGAGAAAGTATTTTCTTTTTCCTTTTTTGAAAACAGATGATCTGATCATCTCTAATCATCTCTAATCTTCTTCGCTTATATATTGTAAATATAATATATCAACTAACGAAAAATACTAAGTTAATAGATAACCAATAACAAAAAGATAGGTAATATCATATTACATCAACCAACATTTAGAAAATTTAACATAAATAATTGTATATGAAACTCTTTATAGAACAACCCATTTTCATCATCAACCGGTTCTTTGGGTACTGTTATGAGAGCTTTTAGGTCCAGTTCTTCAGTTTGATGCCAAAGTCTCGTAGCAATTCTATCGATCAGCCTATTCCTTATTCGGCTAGTGTTGTCTATTTCAAGTTTTACTCTATGTTTTATGGCTTCCTTTGGTGTTGTTCTTTGAATTCCAAAATCGCATCCCTTGTTTTGGTTTTTTTGTAAGCCTTATAAGACATTATTTGACTTTTTTCCAGTTCGATTTTACATAATTTTTGGTATAATATATAATATACAATATACAAGAACATAGTAACTTTGTGGAAATAGGTTCTCAAGAGCTTTGATGCTCTGATACCATGTAAGAATTCAAGAGCTTTGATGCCCTTCATGTAAACAAGGCTTGCATGAAGGACAAGCATTAAATGACCTTGGAACTAAACTTAAGACATATTTGACTTGACTCTTCAACTTCTTGGACATGATTAGGAGAGATAGATGATCACACTCATATTTTACTCCTAAAACCTATCATTTCAAGATCCCTTACAAGTGTTTTAACCCGATTTTCAACGGTTTTAAAGTGATTTCCACGTTTCCTAGTCTTAAGAGTCATTTCAGGGAAATTGGACAAAAATGACATATTTTGGAGCAAAACGGGAACTTCAAGGACAAGTGCTCGGGGTCATAAGTTCAACATCAGACGACGACCTTCCCACCACAAGATCAAGCTCATATTTGGAGACAAGATAGCCCTTTCAGCTGTTTTTCATCCCAAGGTGGTTTGAGTTCAATTCCACGGTTGGATCTCAGGTTACGAAGGAAGCAAGAAGGTCCATCAGGCACATCCTCAGAAGAAGGACGGCCGCGCCATGGAGTTTCAGAAGACCAGTGGCCGTGCCACGCCTGGTTGCTCGCGCGGCCAGACCATTCCGGCCCATCCCGAGCCCGTTTGCACTTATTCGATATTTCCCGAGGTTAAAACGCGAAGCCCAATTTCTGAAGACATGAGGGCCTATATAAGGAGACCTTAGGGCTTCACAAAGGACGTGACCCTTTACACAGAGCTTTTCCAGGAACACTTTCACGCCGCCGGAGAGAGAGAGAGAGAGAGAGAGAGAGAGATCGACGGCGCCCAGAGTTGAAGATCTCGAGAGAGATTTCTTCTGCAGCCGCCACCTTTCCTTCCTTCTCTTTTCATCTTTTGTTCTTAGTTCTTTGCTTTTCAATACTTTAAGCAGATCTCTTCATTCGGATTTCCTTTGAAGAAGTTTTCTCACTCTGTTTCTTATTCAATACAATCTGCACCTTTCTTATCTCGAAGATGTCTCTCGTTCCCATGAACGAGTAGTCACCTAGTTGGGGTTTTAAGGGCGTTTTCAAAGGGGTTTAATCATGGATCGATTTTGCTAGGTTGATAGAGATAAAGTTTCTTTTAGGTATCTTCGTTTATGTCTTGCTCTTATTGCATGTTTGCTTCTCTGATCAATTAGCAACTGATTCCAGGACGATTAGATACACGAACGTGTGGTCTATTGTCTGGATCTAGAGGTTAACGAGCGGACTGCACCGTAGGATGCTTAGGCATATCGACGGACCGCACCGCGGGTGTTTACAAATAGGTGAATGATATGTATGCGCAATTGTCTTGCATCATGGGATGATAACTCATATCCGCGGGACAAGGCAAACGTAGGTGGTTAGATCCGCGAGCGCGGGTTAGTCATAGCCGACCGTTGCAGCTTAAGAACCTAACCCATTAAGTCATTTAAAACCTAATCTATTGCTTGTTAGATCCGATCCATGAACCCCGGAGAACACCCCTGAACTCAACGCCTTTTACCTATTGATTTACAACCTTTTAATTCTCTTTTGCTGCTTGATAACACCATTGCAACCGTGACACAGAAACCCCCCAACTTCCCTTTCGGTTTAAAGAAGTTAGAAATCCTAGGACTTTCGCAAAACAACAATCTCTGTGGATTCGATCCCTTAATATACTACTGTGATTGCTGTGCACTTGCAGCTATCTTAGGGGTAAAACTTGAAGTAACAAACCCCACTGCATCAAGTTTTTGGCGCCGTTGTCGGGGATTGTTTGCTTTTGCGAAATTTCAGTTTCTAATTGCTCTTTTAGACCATGTTGAATTTCAAGCTTTTCCGTTCATTGCTCACGATCCTCTTGTGTTTACTTCTCATGTTTCAGGTGTATGACCACTAGGAGGCCGAAAACGAGGCCGCTCTTAGAGTTCAACAAAACCGCGAAGAAGTTCTTCGCAACGCTGGTCGAGCACCTCACGTTTTACAAGACGGAGAGCCACAGCTCGACAACAATGGAAACTCTATCGACCAAATTTCCGAGGCCGACTCGGACGGAGAAGAACGCGATCCTGCCTTGTAGCAAGGAGGACATAATATGATCATCGAAAATGGCGCGAATCTAGCAAACCCTATCATCCAACCGGAAGACCGAGACGCCAACCGACCTGTTCTACCCGCCAACCAACCCAGGCGAGTAAGGAACCGCACCATAGCCGATCACGACACTCCTGATCAGCACTTTCAGAATCAAGCTGCGATTCAAGTAAACGCCCCTGATGAGGACGAGCTGGAGATCAAACCGCAAATCATCTCCTTGGTGAAGCAAAATCAGTTTCACGGGCTATCAAACGAGCACCCGATGGACCACATCGAACTATTTGAAGAGATTTGCAGCACCACAAAGACGAACCGAATCCCTCCCGTCTATCTAAAGTGTAAGCTATTCCCATTTTCTTTGAGCGACAAGGCTCATAGATGGCTGAAGACTTTACCACCAGGATCGATCACTAACTGGGTGGAATGCAAATCCGCTTTCCTCAATCACTTCTTCACGAAGTCACGATCCAATCTGCTGAGAAACAAGATCCAAGGCTTCCAACAATGACAAGTCGAGTCATTCTTTGAAGCATGGGAGCGATTCAAGGACTACGAACGCGACTGCCCTCACCATGGTTTATCCGGAGCCAGCTTGCTGAACACATTCTACCGCGGACTGCAAGCTAGGTATCAACTCTCACTCAACACGACCAGCAATGGAGATTTTACCACAAAGACGAAGCGACAAGGACGCACACTCATCGAGAACCTCGCTGTAAGCAACAACAACAACTGTCCATATTATGATAAAAATCCACGAACCGGAGATTCGGATTCCAAACAGATAGCCGAGCTGAAAAACATGATGAGCCAGCTACTTAAAGGACAGCAACGCAGTATCAATGCGTGTGAAGCCGCGGGAGAAAGAGAAGAATCTAACCCAGTAGACGAGGGAGATGAATCCTACAAGCGAGAAGAATAAGTTAATTTTATAGGAGGCCAAAATTCATATCCAAACCAGAACTTTAACAACGGATTCAACAACAACTTCAGGAACAACAACAACCTCTCTTACCGAAACCCGAACGTGGAGAACCCGCAAGACCAAGTTGATCCATCTCAAGGAAGACCTTTTCAGAACAAGTTCCAAAACATGAACTACGGAAGAAACGGAGGCTACCAGCCGAAGCCACCTTACAACTCTCAGCCTGCGCCCTACAACAGTCAGCAAGGAGCACCACCAGCTGCATCGAATGCGCTGTACCCATCACTAGAGGACAAACTCGAAGGATTGATGCAACAGCTGCTGTTGTCTCAGCAGAAATCGGTCAAGGATCTCAACATCAAGATAGATTGCATGTACAACGATCTGAACGGCAAGTTCGAATCTTTATCTTCCCATGTGAAGAAATTAGACATGAAAGTCTCACAAACTGCTGAAACCATCAAGAGACAAGCGAGAATCTTTCCCGGAAAGGTAGAGGATAACCCGAAAGGATTCTGTAACGTGATCTCTGCGATCTCCAACGAAGCTGAAGAGCCAGAACTAGCTATGGGAAATAAATGCAGATTCGTCCCACTTTTCCCGAAAATAAAGAAAGGAACGGCCGAGCCACCTTTTGATACTCCGGAACACTGCGCATTCGGGAGACTAAAGAAGGAAGAAGATTCGGGCGCATTCACCTTCCCATGCTCGATTACGGGAATTAAGTTCGAAGATTGCCTATGCGACACGAGAGCTAATGTCAATGTCATGTCCACAACAGTCGCTGAAAGGTTAGGAATAACAACCTATTTCCCATCACCTATGCAGCTAGAATTCGGAGATTCGTCCAGGAAGAGAGCAAATGGCATTGTGTACAACGTCCAACTTTTTGTCGGATACAAGATAGTACCTACAGACTTCCATGTACTCGATATGGGGGAAGACAAAGACAAGTCTTTGATACGTGGAAGATCCTTCTTGGCCACAGTAGGAGCAAGTATCGACCACGTAAGCAACTTCGTAGGCTTCCTACATATAATTCAGAAGAGATACTATCCGAATGAGCTATACACTTCACCAACGGAAAGAAAGAACCAGACGATTAAAAAGGAGAAAAAGGGTATGATATCAAGAGTAGGCCAGCTCCACTCGAGACCCTTATCTAAAATCGAAATCGTGATTCCTCCCGAGCTAGGAGAGCTGAGTGAAGAAGAATGGCCAAGACGGTCGAGAAGACCAAGCAGGTGATCCTAGAAGCCAAAATTCTTAGGAACGGAAACGGAGGCACGCTACTAATACAGAAACAAGACAATGCTTTAGGAGAGACAACTCCGGAAGCCACTTCCTCAACCGCCTAAGCTTCAAACAAAGTCGAGCTAAACGACTTAAACAAAAGCGCTTGGTGGGAGGCAACCCATCCGGTACGTGTTTTCAATTTTCTTTCTTTCATTTCTAACAACTAGTTTTTGCAAGTTTTCTATACTTAGGCATATGAAGAAAAACCAAAAAAATAATATATATAAAAACCAAGAAAAACCCAAAAATATGAGGAGGAGCCTCGGAAGGAGGCTGGCCGCACGGGCACCAGCCCATGCCGCGGCGAGACAGGCTGTGGCCGCGCGATGAGCCACGACCGCACGGAGAGGAGACGCCTGGCCGCGGCCGCGACGGGCCATGGCGCGGCCAGCAGTCGTCTGAGCGACCAACCCGGAAAACTCACGTTTTCCTCCCGAACCGAACTTCCCGCGTTTTGGTACAATCCCGCACCGAAAAATAATTTCCGTTAATGTAAGTTAACGAATTTTATTGATTCGTGACCAACACGAAAGGTAAGTTCTTTCGTTTTAAAGTTTTTGAAAACTAAATGTTCTTTGGTGATAAAAACACTTTTTTAAAGCAAAAAGAGAATTTTTAGAATCAAACTCTATTTTCTTCTTCTCTTCCAAAAGATTTGGAGATTTTTGAGAGATTCTAGATTTTTCAAATCCGAACTGTTTTCAAAAATTCTTTGGCCTAAGCTCATCTATTTTCAAAGGAGATTTAACTTTTAAAGTTCATTCATTCTCATCTACAAGGTCTCTAATTTTAAAATCCCTAGAGAACTCAATATTGAGATCTCTCTTGCTTGACTAGATAATTGTCTAGGATGCTTGAATAATGGTAGAGAACCTTGGATTGATGATCTAGGTTGCCTAGATTTGGATTTTTGCAACCCAATTTCAAAAAAGTTGAAACATTGAAATTAGAACTTGCTCTAAAAACGAATTTTGGTGATATTATTAGACAATTGGCTTAGTTTGAGTTTGATTCATGCTAGGTATGACTTAAAAACCAAAATTTGATGAGAATAAGTTGACAAAATCGATTTATTGGAGAATTTTTGGTTTGGGAACTCAAAAATCCGAAAATAGAGTTTGAGTACCGAATTACTCTTGAGATTTATGCATTAACTCGATTAGTATTAGTCTTGGAAACTCTTGATATATGTCTTGTATATCATTGCACTTGAGAATCCCTATGACACATCAAATTCACATGTTTGGTCGAGTTTTTGTTTTGTTTTGCAAGGTACAATGAGCTATGACCGAAACTTCGAGGTGCGTTCGAAGAATAGAAAGCAACTAAGCTCTTCAAGGAGTTCTTCGCATCAGCAAGAACACGAGACAACACTAGGAAACCCGAGTCTAGACACCACTCTAGGGAGATATGTGGAGGAACAACGAAGAAGGTTCCACGGTTCGCGGATAGCACGCACAAGCCGCGACGAGTCACCTCCACCCCAAGAGCCTACTAGAGAGCTGAACCCTTCTCCTCCTAAGCGCAAGGTCTGAAATTTTGGAGCAGACCCAAACATTGATTATTTGAAGGAGATGAAGAAGTTGGAGATAAGAACAACCCTGAAGATCGATTACTCCGCTTTAGACGCTTTGGGCATCACCGAGGATGTCACATGGTACTTGGACGAGCTAAGGCTCATGACTTTTATGGAGATTGATCGACCCACTTACAAGGAGCTCGCGCAAGAGTTCTTATCTTCAGTTCAGTTAACCTACCGGAGAGGAAGGAAGGCACATCCGAAGGACAGTACTCTCTATTTCACCATTGGCTCTTTAGATTATGAGTTGAGCATCCCTAGACTTTGCGAAATATTTGGCTTTGACTTGAGGAGCGATACAAGCATTGAAGAAGAATGGAGTGCTGATCTTTGGGGACTTATGGGCCGAGGCATATATGACAAGGGAAGGCATTGATGGGGTCTAAATAGTCGTCCAAGATTGGAGGATTTCTTTGGGGACTCGTCTAGCTTTGAATTTGTAGGACCCTAAGTTGCAAGTGCACAGCGTGCGTTGTAGTACTTAGGGTATCGAACCACAGGGAGGAGGTAACCTGCAAAACAGAAAATCAGGGCAACCAAAGACGCAGGAAATTGGAGGTTTTGGGAGTGTGTCACGGTTTTTGCACAAAATAAAGAAAGCAGGTTCACGTCTTATATAGAAGAGGTTGTCAATCAATTCTATAACCAACGGGAAAAGGAAAATTAACTTAAAGGCTAGTAAAAAGGAAATCAAATGGGCAATGCAGAAAAAGTAAATATTGAAGTGCGTAAATCTCGATTGAAAAGCAGATGGGGAAAACACGTTGGGGTTCTTCTCGGGAAATCTATGGGGTTCTAACTAGAAATCAAACACACAAAAGTTAAGCAAGCGAGACTAGGCGATTTTCCCCAAACTGATTCACTGGTTTTAACAACCTAACTTTATCAAACTAGGTCGATCTGCGAACTTCCATTCCACAGGTATACTTTCATATCCTGCGTCCTAGACGAACACGCAATAGGATCGGGACAATAAACATTCAGACATCTTTTAAAGGATGCTCTCTACCCTATTTTGGTCTAGATCTGAGATTCAGGACATTCGTCGTTCTCAAGACCCTGCGATCAGAATATAGTTCATGACGCCAGACTCATGCAATAAGAACGAATAAGGTGAGACAGAAAATCCTAATCTTCGGCCTAAACAATCGGTTCAACAACAGTTAATGAAATTCCCCATAGATCCCCTTAAAGAACACCCAACGAAAGTAAACTACTCAGACATAAAAGAAGAAGTAGAAAACGTGATTGATGAATGCATAACTTGTATAAATCGATTAAAATAAAAGAGGGTTCAAGAACAAATCAATCTCCCTCAAAGAACAAAGTGGAAACCACGAATCAAAGATTCGCGGCCGCCAAGAGAAGTTTGTAACAAGAGAATTTCGTGATTCTAGGTGGTGATGCCCTAAAAAAACCCTAAAGGTCGAGTATATATAGGTCTTCAAGTGCCCTAGGTCGTGGCTTGCATAAGACGGCTGCGGGTTTAAGTTGCGCTTCAAATGGGCTTGGGAATCCGTGAGTGGCCTGGCCGCGCGAGCGACTGGCCGTGGCGCGGCCACTGGTCGTCTGGTTTGGCCGTGGCGCGGCCAGCTCGTCCTTCCGGGTGCTTGACGGACCTTCTTGCTTCCTTCATAACTTGAGATCCAACCGTGGGATTGCTCTCAAACCACTTCGAGGTGAAAGACAGCTGATAAGGCTACCTTGTCTCCAAATATGAGCTTGATCTCGTGGTGGGAAGGCCTTCATTTGGTGTTGAACTTCTGTCCTCGGGCACTGTTTCCGGAATTGTCCATTTTGCTCCAAAATATGCGTCTTTTGCTAAGATTACCTGAAAAGAGTCTTGAACAACCAAATACTCGAAATCTAGTGTTTATGCATTAAAACCTTAGTGAAATGCTTATTAAAGCACTCACTTATGATAGTAAAAATGGGTAAAATATGCATGTTATCAACTCCCCCAGACTTAAACCTTTGTTTGTCCTCAAACAAAACAGAAATCTAAGTAAGGAAAAGAGGTTTGAAAACGTGGAAACTCACCAATACTTGGGAACTCATCAAGTCTAGCAATCGACCTGTTGAGCCACATAACTCGGAATTCAGCTTCAAGGCGTTTGGGTCTAGTTACCTTGAGCTTTTCACCCTTCCCGGATACGCTTCATGGTCCCTTTGAGTATTTCGAGCTCCCTCTTGTTGACTCCTTTATTCATTTAGGCGTGCGGTCTCTATCGAGGGAGTATTGGTCGACGAGACATTATACTTTCTCTTCCAAACATCTAGACATAGACATTTCAGACACAACTCTCCTATTTTCTCTTCCCTTAGTCGATTTCTCCCTACTTTTCTAGGGTATCATTTTATTTTTTCTATCGACTTTCTTATTCCATTTTTTTTTCTTTCTTCTTAGCTTGAGAATGATCACTTCTTTGAAGTTTACATGATTGCTGCGAACCGTCATTGTCCTTTAAGGAACTCTGGTTGCCATTCCCAAACTAAAACCTTTCTTTCTATATTTTTTTTTCTTTTCTATAACAAGGGAAGATCAAGGAGAGGTTGCATTGCATCTACTTAGTCATGCTAGAGTCTAAAAGAGGAGCAAAGTTCGAAGTACCTCAAGCCCCTTGACGAGAAGATTTGATTCATTAGGTGCGGAGTCAACGCAAGATCCTTCGAGTACTCTAGAGATTAGAACTTTCTCCGCTGGAATGATCCACTCGCCGTGTTCAACTTAGTAAACCTTGCTTCTAAATCCGTGAGAATGGTCATTAAGGTTCCTTGTTCAAAGTGACTTGTACCTAGCAAAGTTCATAGTTTTCGAATAAAAAAAAAAAAAAAGTTTTGACTCTATAAAACGACTCGATAAATGATGTAAGTATGCATAAGACTCATCAAATAAAAGCATAATTAGTAATATAAGAAACCCCCCCAGACTTAAATCAAACTGTCCCCAGTTTGTTTAAATCGAGTTGAGGTGAAAAAGATAGGTAAATTCAAGTACAAGCTTGTGAAGACTTACTTGAAAGTGGCGTTGGATTTGGTATGGGTGGAGGGGCGTGTGGTACGATTGAGCTAATGACTTGATCTCTCTCCTTAGAATCGATTTAATTGAACAAAAGAAATCAAAAACTTAGCTCGAAAGGAAATGTGTTGCGCGGTTGAGCTTCCTTGCTTCGTTTGGTGGTGGTGGGCGTGTGGTGGTGATGGATGATGGTGGTGATAGGCGTTTGGTGGTGGTGATTGGCTCGCCTTTGTTGAGAAGAACAGGTACTCCGATTGTTGAGTACTCGTCTTGGTTCCTTGACCTTTGTGAAACACCTTTAATGAGAGATGGAAAATTTTCTGTCCTTGCGTCTTGAAGATTGCGTCATCTCAGAAACTTGAACTTTGGTTCTATGATGGCCTATCAGGTGATGTGTTCGGGATCCAGGAAGACAGGTGTTGCTAGTTTGAACTTCAATGCCATATGAAATTCTTACTTGACTTTGGTAAAGGTCTTGGTCGCGGAAGAGAGAAGCTAGTCTTCGGGAACTTTTCTCTTCGTGGTTTGGTGAAGGAAGTTGCATCTTCTTCCTTCTGGAGCTTGGACAACGGTTTTCATCCTATAAAGCCGTTGTATTCTTCTTCATCTTCATGGATACATGTCCGTTGAACGTGCTGGAAGAAGTATGTAGAGAGATGGATCATTGACTTAACTTGACCTGGATGGAGTCTTGTCTTGTCTCGCCGTCTTTGATGCAACATCAGCAAACCGCGGTTGTGAAAGTTGTATTTGCGGTCTTCAGGACGTGTTCAAGTCTTGGATCAAGGAGGAAACTTGAAAGGCTTGACACAGGTTGAAGGAGATCCGGTTTGGTGAAGTTCGGATAGAAAATGTCTCAGAGGACGGCCGGCCGTGCGACGGGTAGTCGCGGGTCGTGGCGCGGCCAGGCTCCTTCTGGCCGACCCACGGCGTTTCGTCGACCGGTGAGTGTTCTTCGAGACTCCTTCATATTTTTGGTTTTTTCTGGTTTTTCTGATTTTTTTGTGTTTTTGGGGTTTATGTAAATGCTGTAAACTAAGAAGAAACAAAAACTAAAGATTAGTATGGTTAAGGAGATTCTATAACCAACGGGAAAAGGAAAATTAACTTAAAGGCTAGTAAAAAGGAAATCAAATGGGCAATGCAGAAAAAGTAAATATTGAAGTGCGTAAATCTCGATTGAAAAGCAGATGGGGAAAACACGTTGGGGTTCTTCTTGGGAAATCAATGGGGTTCTAACTAGAAATCAAACACACAAAATCTAAGCAACGAGACTAGGCGATTTTCCCTAAACTGATTCACTGGTTTTAACGACCTAACTCTGACAAGCAAGATCGATCTGTGAACATCTATTTCGCAGGTATACTGTCGTATCCTGCGTCCTAGACGAACACGCAATAAGATCGGGATAATAAACATTCAGACATCTTTTAAGGATGCTCTCTACCCTACTATGGTCTGGATCTGAGATTCAGGACGTTAGTCGCTCTCAAGAACCTGCAATCAGAATACTAGTTCATGACGCTAGACTCATGCAATAAGAACGAATATGGTGAGACAGAAAACCCTAATCTTCGGCCTAAGCAATCGGTTTAAAAACAGTTAATGAAATTCCTCATAGATCCCCTTAAAGAACACCCAACGAAAATAAACTACTCAAACATGAAAGAAGAAGTAGAAAACGTGATCGATGAATGCATAACTTATATAAATCGATGAGAAACAAAGAGGGTTCAAGAAGAAATCAATCTCCCTCGAAGAACAAAGTGAAAACCACGAATCAGAGATTCGCGGCCACCAAAAGAATTATGTAACTTAGAGTATTTTGTGATGCTTAGAAAAACCCTAGACAACGAGTATATATAGGTCTTCAAGTCCCCTAGGTCGTGGATTAGGTCTTGGCTTGCATAAGACGGCTGCGGGTTTAAGTTGGGCTTCAAATGGGCTCGGGAACCGCGAGTGGCTTGGCCGCACGAGCGACCGGCCGTGGCGCGGCCACTGGTCGTCTGGTTTGGCTGTGGCTCGGCCAGCTCGTCTTTCCGGGTGCTTGACGAACCTTCTTGCTACTTCTATAACTTGAGATCCAACCGTTGGATTGTTCTCAAACCACTTCGAGGTGAAAGACAGCTGATAGGGCTACCTTGTCTCCAAATATGAACTTGATCTTGTGGTGGGAAGGCCTTCGTTTAATGTTGAACTTTTGTCCTCGAGCACTGTTTCTGGAAGTGTCTATTTTGCTCCAAATTATGCGTCTTTTGCTAAGATTACCTGAAAAGAGTCTTGAAAAATCATATACTCGAAATCTAGTGTTTATGCATTAAAACCTTAGTGAAATACTTATTAAAACACTCAATTATGATAGCAAAAATGGGAAAAATATGCATGTTATCAACTCCCTCAGACTTAAACCTTTGTTTGTCCTCAAACAAAACAGAAATCTAAGTAAGAAAAAGAGGTTTGAAAATGTGGAAACTCACCAATACTTGGGAACTCGTCAAGTCTACAATCGACCTGTTTGAGCCACGTAACTCGGAGTTCAGCTTCAAGGCGTTTGGGTCTAGTTACCTTGAGCTTTTCACCCTTCCCGGATACGCTTCATGGTCACTTTGAGTATTTCAAGCTCTCTCTTGTTGACCTCTTTATTCATTTAGGCGTGCGGTCTCTATCGAGGGAGTATTGGTCGACGAGACATTATACTCTTCTCTTCCAAACATCTAGACAAAGACATTTCAGACACAACTCTCCTATTTTCT
>JAHZTW010000001.1:139016582-139124368 GCA_020283515.1 Alliaria petiolata | reverse complement strand
GCAATGCAGAAAAAGTAAATATTGAAGTGCGTAAATCTCGATTGAAAAGCAGATGGGGAAAACACGTTGGGGATCTTCTCGGGAAATCTATGGGGTTCTAACTAGAAATCAAACACACAAAAGCTAAGAAACGAGACTAGGCGATTTTCCCTAAACTGATTCATTAGTTTTAACGACCTAACTCTGACAAGCAAGATCGATCTGTGAACATCTATTTCGCAGGTATACTGTCATATCCTGCATCCTAGACAAACACGCAATAAGATCGGGACAATAAACATTCAGACATCTTTTAAGGATGCTCTCTACCCTACTATGGTCTGGATCTGAGATTCAGGACGTTAGTCGCTCTCAAGACCCTGCGATCAGAATACTAGTTCATGACGCTAGACTCATGCAATAAGAACGAATATGGTGAGACAGAAAACTCTAATCTTCGGCCTATGCAATCGGTTTAAAAACAATTAATGAAATCCCCCATAGATCCCCTTAAAGAACACCCAACAAAAATAAACTACTCAGACATGAAAGAAGAAGTAGAAAACGTGATTGATGAATGCATAACTTATATAAATCGATGAGAAACAAAGAGGGTTCAAGAAGAAATCAATCTCCCTCGAAGAACAAAGTGAAAACCACGAATCAGAGATTCGCGGCCGCCAAAAGAATTCTGTAACTTAGAGTATTTCGTGATGCTTAGAAAAACCCTAGACAACGAGTATATATAGGTCTTCAAGTCCCCTAGGTCATGGATTAGGTCTTGGCTTGCATAAGACGGCTGCGGGTTTAAGTTGGGCTTCAAATGGGCTTGGGAACCGCAATCGGCCTGGCCGCGCGAGCGACTGGCCGTGGCGCGGCCACTTGTCTTCTGGTTTGGCCGTGGCGCGGCCAGCTCGTCTTTCCGGGTGCTTGACAGACCTTCTTGCTACTTCCATAACTTGAGATCCAACCGTGGGATTGTTATCAAACCACTTCGAGGTGAAAGACAGCTAATAGGGCTACCTTGTCTCCAAATATGAGCTTGATCTTGTGGTGGAAAGGCCTTCGTTTGATGTTGAACTTTTGTCCTCGAGCACTGTTTCCGGAAGTGTCCATTTTCTCCAAAATATGCGTCTTTTGCTAAGATTACGTGAAAAGAGTCTTGAACAACCAAATACTCGAAATCTAGTGTTTATGCATTAAAACCTAAGTGAAATGCTTATTAAAGCACTCACTTATGATAGAAAAAATGGGTAAAATATGCATGTTATCGGGCATCCGTCTGCTTTTCTTTCACACCCGGTCGTGCGTTTTGTGCACCGCCTCATAGCACACCGACTTTACTCTCGCAGCAACCAGTCATGCATTCTCATTCCAGAGCTCGTCCTACTTCAGTCCGCCTTTAGAGACGAGCCACTTTCAGCATGCCTTGGATGCGTCCTATCAGAGAGACTCGTGCGAGTGAAGCACGATGTTACCGCGCCTAGATGCGAGACTGCCTTCACGACGTACGGAGGCATCATTACAGCGATCATGGAGGCCGCAGGAGTAGACACTAGCATAGAGGCGCTCCTAGATGAGGCTTGGTTTGACTTGTCCCAGTTTCAGACGGACAGGAACTTGACAGGCGCAGCCATGGATCCAGACAGGTTCGGATACCGATACCGACTAGGGAAGGGAGACAGCCACACGGTCTATCTACCGTCTCCCATGGTCTCGCGCCTTTCAGAGGGTTCACCACAGTGGATCCCGAGCAGCAGGAGTTCCGCACCGAGTTCTCACGCCTACCACTCACCATTGGAGAGTATGTAGCCGCTAAGGCTAGGAGAGAGGCGATCCGTCAGAGGACCCACCACCACACCTCATCTTCCTCCATGCGTAGCACCTCACGATCAGCTGCACCGTCCACCTCGGCTGATCTCGCGATCACCGCACTTCAGGAGCAGCTGGCACGCCAGAACGAGATGCTTGAGAAGATGGCGCGACAACTTCGAGAGAGAGGACACATAGATGGTGACCTTTATACACTGAGTTCAAATGCCTTGAAGACTTCGTGTCTCGGCCGAAACTCTTTCTGCTTACGAGCCTGGTTCCATCTATTTCACCCCTATCTTTTACTTATGCTTTATTTTTCATATTTTTAGTCATTCCCGGCCTATCACCACTATTTCACACTGGGACATTGTGATTTAAGTATGGGGGTGGGGGGGGGGGTTCGTACTAATGACTTTGCTTTGTTTTGCTTTTTGAGGTATCTTAATGATTTATATTTACCCTAAGAACTAAGAATGATGTATCTCGATATATATGATATGGTTTTAGGGACTATGATACAAAACCAAGGATGATACTCGACCAGTGTGCTTCTACGCTATTTCTAGTAACATATCTTTCAAGCTTTAGTACTAGACTAGGCGGTAGCTAGAAAGCCGGCAATGCGAAATCCTGGAGAATGTCGATCTATAGAGATTTCAGGGGAAGGAATATACAGGCTCTATTTTTATTGGACTTTAACCTGACTTCTAATTTCCTTGTCAACATATTTAAGCATTCAACGAAAAAGCCAGAACGTTCGGGATATTTTTTACACTCCCTTGTTGTTCCCGAACGGCCAACACATCAACAGTTGGTACCATACCCGAAACCTTTACCATCTTTTCATACCTCACGCAACTCTCTTGTTTTCACAATATGCAGATATGTGCAAAAACGCCGGAGAGGGAGGAACAACACGATTTCTAGTCACTCGAGACGAAGGATCAAATGGTTAAGGAACAGAAGTGTTAGCAACGAAAGTAAACGACTCATGCCTCAGATTACACGAAGGAATGGTAATATTTTCGTGATCCTTAAGACTCTTACACTGAGGCACTTCCTGTTTCAAATAAATAAAAAATAATAATAAGAAAAAGTAACTCGGATAAAGGATCTGAATTCCTTGGAATGATGACGGTACTTATCCGTAGAATAGAAGAGTTATATAAAAAAAAAGAGAGAAAACGAAACGGGAAGAAAATGCCTAAGAGTTTTGAGAGAATCAGAACATTCATAGGCGGAGTCTGGTCAATATGGTGAGGAGTTTTAGACGCCACCCAATCCGAACCAGAACCAAGTATGGGGGTATGGCGATATCAAGGAGAACTCGTGGATGTGTACGTGCGAAGAGTGATTGGAAATCGTGGATCTCGATAGTTTCACCTTCTCCTGTTGTTTTGCATAATATCTCGCACCTTCCGGAGATCTATACGGTAACCCGAAACACTCTAAACCTCACCAATAAAGGCCTTTTATGCACCTAACCTCGTTGAACCTAGCTTGACATCCCTTGACAAGGATCACGCTAATCTTAATACTACTTAGAGAGCTAGTTGACTGAAACCTAGGATTTAGATAGTGAAAGCTTCATAAAGGACTAGTGTTGAAGGAACTATAGTGAGAATTTTCTAGGCTGAGCTTGGATAGACTTGTTCGATGACTTATGGTTTAGAAGGACGGTCGCTGAGTTTTTGCTAGTTCCCATATTTTCAAACCTCTTTCCGAGCTTTTATCCGAGTATGGGGGAGTTGATAACACTCATATTTTACTCCTAAAACCTATCATTTCAAGATCCCTTACAAGTGTTTTAACCCGGTTTTCAACGGTTTTAAAGTGATTTCCACGTTTCCTAGTCTTAAGAGTCATTTCAGGGAAATTGGACAAAAGGACACATTTTGGAGTAAAACGGGAACTTCAAGGACAAGTGCTCGGGGCCATAAGTTCAACATCAGACGACGACCTTCCCACCACAAGATCAAGCTCATATTTGGAGACAAGATAGCCCTTTCAGCTGTCTTTCATCCCGAGGTGGTTTGAGTTCAATCCCACGGTTGAATCTCAAGTTACGAAGGAAGCAAGAAGATCCATCAGGCACATCCTCAGAAGAAGGACGGCCGCGCCATGGAGTTTCAGAAGACCAGTGGCCGCGCCACGCCTGGTCACTCGTGCGGCCAGACCATTCCGGCCCATCCCGAGCCCGTTTGCACTTATTAGATATTTCCCGAGGTTAAAACGCGAAGCACACTTTCTGAAGACACGAGGGCCTATATAAGGAGACCTTAGGGCATCACAAAGGACGTGACCCTTTACACAGAGCTTTTCCAGGAACACTTTCACGCCGCTGAAGAGAGAGAGAGAGAGAGAGATCGATGGTGCCGGAGTTGAAGACCTCGAGAGAGATTTCTTCTGCAGCCGCCACCTTTCCTTCCTTCTCTTTTCATCTTTTGTTCTTAGTTCTTTGCTTTTCAATACTTTAAGAGGATCTATTCATTCGGATTTCCTTTGAAGAAGTTTTCTCACTCTGTTTCTTATTCAATACAATTCACACCTTTCTTATCTCAAATATGTCTCTCGTTCCCATGAACGAGTGGTCACGTAGTTGGGTTTTTAAGGGGGTTTTCAAAGGGGTTTAATCATGGATCGATTTCGCTAGGTTGATAGAGATAAAGTTTCTTTTAGGTATCTTCGTTTATGTCTTGCTCTTATTGCATGTTTGCTTTTCTGATCAATTAGCAACTGATTCCAGGACGATTAGATACAAGAATGTGTTGTCTATTGTCTGGATCTAGAGGTTAACGAGCGGACTTCACCGTAGGATGCTTAGACATATCGACGGACCGCACCGTGAGTGTTTACAAATAGGTGAATGATATGTATGTGCGGTTGTCTTGCATCGTGGGATGATAACTCATATCCGCGGGACAAGGCAAACGTAGGTGGCTAGATCCACGAGCGCGGGGTAGTCATAGCCGACCGTTTCAGCTTAAGAACCTAACCCATTAAGTCATTTAAAACCTAATCTATTGCTTGTTAGATCCGATCCATGAACCCCGGAGAACACCCCTGAACCCAACGCTTTTTACCTATTGATTTACAACCTTTTAATTCTCTTTTGCTGCTTGATAACACCACTGCCTCCGTGACACACAAACCCCCCAACTTCCCTTTCGGTTTAAAGAAGTTAGAAATCCTAAGACTTTCGCAAAACAACAATTTCTGTGGATTCGATCCCTTAATATACTACTTTTATTGTTGTGCACTTGCAGCTATCTTAGGGGTAAAACTTGAAGTAAAAACCCCACCGCATCAATATAATGGGCTTGGCTTCATCAAGAGGCTTAGGTAAAAGTGTATGGGCTTGCCTCATTAAAAACCTCTTTTGAAAAACCCATTGGGACAAAACCAAGAGGAGGGAAAAAGAGTGCAATCCATAACACCTCTTTTGATGAATACTTAAGTGGCTTGGATCACAACCAATGTGGTTGGATAAAACACTCAAGTTGGCCCTGGATAGTATGTAGAAGAGTGTTGAAAGCTTGTTTGAACTTCAAAGACTTGGCCCTAGTCATTGAACCAAGAGGAATGTGTAGAGCTTCCTCTTCTTCTTCCTTAGTCTCCACGGCTACAAGCTGATCCGAAATTCCATCCTTGGTTCCATTAAGCTCTAGTTCTAGCTGCTCTTCATTCTCCTTAGTCTCCTTAGTTTCCTTGCTGTCCATGATCATATCAGAGAGTAAGAGAGAAAAGTTTCTCTTAGTCTTTGTTTATGGCTTACAAGAAAACATATAAGCTTAGATCTAGATCTAGATTCAAAATTCAAAAACATGTGGTTGAGGTTGCAGTGAACAGTACCCGCTGCAAGCTCCCTTCTATTATATATTGTCTTCACACACCTCCCTTCTATTCTATATTTTCTGATGCATGTATAGAATAGAACACGCATGTATGTTCCCTTCTATTCTATCTCTTCTGTAACTCTATAGAATAGAATTGCTTCCCCATTTCCATTCTATTCTATATATTCCGTAACAATATAGAATAGAATGGAAAACATGTGCCAGACTTGATTTCCAAAGCAGACTTGTCAACTTACAAAGCAGAATTGTCGACTTACAAAGCTGCACCATAACCAATGGGTTAAAATCGTTCAGCTCCTCGAGTGCTATCTTGACTGCGTTCTTCACGTCTTCTTCCCACTCTTGTTTTGTTGTAAGCCACAAACCAAGACTGAGATATTTTTTCTCTCTTACTCTCTCTTTCTCTCTAAAAATGGATTCTCTCTTCTCTCTCTTTTGTTCTTCATCCTTCTCTCTTTTGTTCATCACAATTCTTCAATTATACTCTCAAATTGTAACAGTAATGTTGAACTATAACCTCACCGAGGTGGTTAGGTTTATGTTGTGGGATTAAGAGAACAAGTATTTAGATTAAAAATGATTTTTATTAGATTCAGCTTAAAGACTTTATTCAGATGAGATTAGATCGTCAAAGTAATTTTGACGAGCTGGAACAGAATTGAGAAAGCTATCAAAAGATCTTCTTGCTCTTCTTCTGTTTTCTCTGAATGTGCGGATGATCTTCGTTGTCCAAGGTCCCCCTTTATTTATACTTGTCTTAAGTCGGTTTGAAGAGAGTTTCCTGATAAGTCTTGGAAAGGTATACTTTGAATAAGGATATTTTCCTATTCTTCCTGAGATCTTCTTCTATCCGGATATACTCGGAGAATATTTCCATTTCCGGTCGTCGACTGCTTAATCTAGGGTTACTTTGATTGAATGTCCTATCCGAAATAGGGTTTGCCTTTTAGTTTAATGGGTCAAGACGAAACTATATTGGGCTTTAATGGAAGGTTTGCAGTCCTGTTCCAACAAGTAATAACCTGTGCAATGCCCAAAATAAAAAATGTATTAATTGATTTATAGTATTTGATTTAAAAATAAATAATAAGAAATTAAAATTTTAAACAATTTTAATATTAAATTTGTATAGAAAAGTTAGAACACGTTATTTAAGTTTAATATATTTGCAAATCCAAATTAATAAAATATATAATATAATATAAAATTTTCAATTGAAAAAAGCTATAAAAACAAATTAATTGACACTTTGGTATAACTATTTTCTAAATATATGAGTTTATTTAAGTAAAATTAAGTTTAATGATATTATACATTTATACAATTCTTTGAACCGCCGACTTATGAATTTGAATAGCAGACTTTTGGTTAGTGAATTTTTGTGATACAGATTCCTGGCTAGTGAATTTCTGGATTTATACAAAAGACTTCTGGATACATACAACAGACTTTTGGTTTTGTAAGCAGACTTCTGCTTTTTCTGCTTTTACAAAGCAGACTTTTGCTTCTTCAGCAGACTTCTGTTTTTCCTCTGCTGTAAACAGTACCCGCGTCTAGATTTATTTTCTCCAGCAGACTTCTGCTTTTACAGAGCAGACTTGTGCTTTTACAAAGTAGACTTGTGCTTCTTCAGCAAACTTTTGTTTTTCCTCTTCCATTTCCTTTCAACATCCTTTGATTCATATGGTCTTCATCTCAATATGCCAAACCATTTAAAATCCTTGCCAAACCGCTCATAATCATTTATGAAGCGTTCAATATTCTTGCCAGGCCGTTTTGAATCCATGCCAAACTATTCAGAATCTTTGCTAAACCGTTCAAAATCTTTGCCAAACCGTTCAGAATCACTTATGAACCGTTCAAAATTATCTATAAACCGCTCAAAATCCTTGCCAAACCATTCATAATCATTTATGACCATTCAAAATCATTTATAAATCGTTCAAAATCCTTTCTGAGCCATCAAAATCCTTTCCAAATATTTCATAATCATTTATGAACAGTTCAAAATCATTTGATATATGAGATTTGGAAAACATTTGGTACTACCCTTGGAGCCATCAAACCTCCATATTCTACCCAAACCCTTCTTCATTCTTTTCCAGTGCTTTCCAAAGGCATTAAGTGAGACCGTAGCTGAGTGTAGGCTTAAATCTCCTCTCATTGTGACGGTGTCTGCCCCGAGATCAAACTTAAGCCATTTTAACTTTCAATTCACCCTCGTATCACTCAGCGTATCCAACCATTGAACCCTAGAATTAAGTTTAGAAGTGACGTTGAATGTCACGGTGATGAAAAGAGGACAATTCAGCTTATTTAATATCAACACTTAGATACTAACACTGATATAACTTTCTAGTTCTGCTTCAACTTGCCTGATGGTGAAAGTGCTAGATTATCATTGTTATGTCGGGCCAGTATGAGGATGATCTAGACAATGCATATATGATGAACTACACTAGTCACAGAGGACATAACTTAACTTCAGAAAGGATAAACGACTCTGAACCCTTCAGAGAAAATTTTAACAATAAGTAGTGGTGATATTATGAGACACATCTTCATCACGTCTGGATATTTGATCATCAAACATCAATTTTCCCATAATTCATTTTCTCTGTTTTGTGGATTCTTGTAAAATTCAGAAGTGACTGTAGCTCTGCAAATTCAGTAACATTTGTTGGTTGCCCTATTCCGTCACTTCCCTTGCTTCCCTTGATTCGATGGTGCTTGGGTTGGCCAAAATCATGGCTATAGACACCATTTTTTGTTTCTTTTTCTTCTTGTTTCCGGTGGGTTCAGATGGAGTGTATCTATCAGGGTTTTTTAGGTATGGTGGAGATCTTAGTGCTCCTCTTCTTTTGGCAGGTTGACATGGAAGGCTTCTTTCGTGCCAGTCATTATTATTTTTAGAGATGCCTAGTTTCGTAGTAGCATATATGTTACGAATAAAACCAATATTCATTTGAATTGAAAAAAAAACAATGAGGATGACCAACCGCTTCATTCGTTTCCTCCGAAGTTTCATCCCTGTTCTCACTTTGACTAAGAGACAAATGACCACTACTACACCCTTTTCTTCCCCGTTCTCACTTTGATTAAGAGACAAACGACTAAAACTACGAGCTTGTGTTCCCTGGGATAACGTCTGCAAATCATGTCCCAAGGATAACGTCGGCAAATCAAGTTAAGCTCGGAACCAAATCATTTATATTAATAAAAGAAAACATATTGACTATAAATATATGGTAAATTCACATTTGCATTCAAAAAATCAAAGTCATCTCAGTAACACCATGTGGATTATCAACCGCTGTAATGCTTTCCCCCAGACATACCCCCCATTTCGAATAGGAGAAATAATATCAGGTGTTTGTTCTTCCATCTGCCACTTGTTTTAAGTTTAACATATAAACATTTCGAGATAATGCAACTGTTCTTAAATAAAAGTAATCAAATCTAATCGACTTTATATCTTAAAAAATTCACACAATAAAAGAAAACAAATCAAATAACCTCATTAATTTCATTGGGTGAATACTCGTGTCTTGGAAAATCTTGACCATATTGCTCCTCATCTCCTCCTCTCTAATAAATATGTACAACAAAGTTTTAGGCAAAAAAAAAATACAATCTAAATAACTAACAGCTTCTCAAAAAAAAAATATAATCTAAAGTTTTAGGCAAAAAAAAATACAATCTAAATATACTTATTATCTTATTAGGAGCTTTTCCCTCTTCACGTACCCTTGGAGGATATCTGTTTTTCACATTTGATGAAGCCATATCTACAAAAATAAATCGATCATATTAAGTTATAAAAAAGTTACATCAGATTTTGACAAAAAATGCAATTGGAAAGTTCTTCCAACTCGATCAATCAAGCGAATCTTATCTAGAAATCAAAAAGATAGAAGAAAGTTAGACAAATAAGCCGAGAGATTGAACCAAATTCAAAACATAAATTTCTTTAATCAAAACACAAATCTTTTAGCAAGTTAGAGTATAATGAAGTATTTGGCAAAGAAGATAAATCTTTTTAATTTCTAAAGTTCCTCTCATCAAACGTTTCTGAAAATCTTAGAACACTTATCATATTCTTCCTCCCATCTTAAGCGTAGTAGAGAGGGTCATTTTCTCAAATAAAAAAACACACAAAAAGGCGTGTATAACTGTAGTTTAAAACTGAATGTAGCTATAAAAAATATATTCATAGAATAGTTTGTTTTATAGCCAAAAATTAAACTAATTATAGGCCGAAAAAGAATACTATTCGAGGATAACTATTCTTTTCTAACCCAATACAAGTTCATATGAAAGCTGCAAAGCATAGCAAAAACTCAAAGAATTCTCAACGGGTTCACAATTCAAGTTCACAGTTGTAAACCAGCAGATTCAAGTTCACAATTAGTTAGCTGGAATCACAAACTAAAATTCTGAAAATGGGCAATAACCTAATGAAATTATGAAACACCAACTGAGACTAACTTCCTAAAGAATTCTTGACAAATCATACCATCAAACAACATAAGCGGAGATGACGAGCCGAGACGACGAAGCGGAGACGACGAGTGGAGATAACGAGCGGAGACGACGAGCGGAGACGATGAGCGGAGACGATTTCGAGAACTAGAGACGGTGAAGGAAAGGTGGGAGATCGCCGGCGGCACCAAAATTTTGATTCCGGTGGGGAACTTTGATTTTGGGAGGTCGTGGCTCGCCAGCGGCACCAGAATTTTGATTCCGGAGAGCAATTTTGATTTTGGGAGGTAGTCGGCGGTGGTAAAGAGTGAAATCCTTATTGTGTATGTATATATTTTTGTTCCAAACTTATTTTTACCGAGTATTTGTTAATTCTAAATTTTTTGTTTTCTTATGAAATTTAAATATAAATGGCATGAGTGTAACTACTAGAAACATCATTGAATATAATGTCTTTTGACATAAGGACGATAACTAGATTAATTTTGGAATGTGAGTTTTTCGCTAGTTTTACTCAAAACTTTTTTTATTACAAAAATAATCAAGCGTACCGATTATACCCTTCGGACCTTTGATGACAAAAATCGTAATAACAAAGTGCCATTACTTTTGGGTTGCCACGTCATACAACGTTGTGACGGTAGACTTATTATTCTTGGTCAACGGTACAAATCTACCGTAGATTTGTTTGCAGGGTGTGAAATTTGGTAGAGTTATTTTGATAGATTTATACAAACTTGGTGGAAGATATTTTGTAGAGTGGTAGATTTATTTTGAAATTGGTAGATATAATATTTTTGATGGAAGATTTTCAACCGCGTTGGTTTTTTTGTAAATACATGTCGATAATCTGTGGTAGATGTATGACTTAAAAAGTTTGTTGACTTCCAATGACAGTAGACTTATTATTAATACGGTAGATATATTTGGTGATGCGACATACTTATTTGATGGAATGCAGCGGATCTCTGTTATTAGCATGCTTGTAGAGTTATATATTTGATTGTAGATTTGTAATACATTGGTAGATTTATATACAATGACGGTAGAGTTATCGTTCTTTTGTTATGGAAGAGTTATATGTTTCTGTATTTACTAGAGTAACATCGTTCGTTACAATGACGGTAGAGTTATCGTGTTCGTTTTATGGTAGATTTTTATTTGATGGAAGATATTTGACTTTTTAATAGAGAACCAAAAATCTACCATTTCTGCCAAGTTTTTGTTTTTAGAATTTTGATGCTTATGATGTTTCGTACCCGACGAATTATATCTAAAATTGGGTATTATAATGCGAAAATATAACATCCATACATAGTGTTGATAAGTAAAGAAAAATGAGAAACTGAAGCAAAAACAAACATTGTGTAACATCACGTAGCAGAAAATAAAGATTTGAAACATCAGACTTTGAAGATCTTAGCTTCCAAGATGACACCTGCAAACGTTGAAATTTTGTAGACGGTTCAAATAAGAGAAAAAAACTCACAAATTAACCGTAAAACAAATTCCAAAATTTTACGCCTTCTTGAACGCTTCAACCTCAGAGTCGACTGGATCAAACATGAACTCTGAACATGGAAGATGGGATCGCATGACAATAGAGTTCTCGTCAATTACTATACAAGAAAAATAAAAACATTCGTTTAGAAAATAAGACATCTGAAATGAAAGCTTAAAACGAATGAATATATCATTACCTTTGCCTTATGAAATCCTCCAAAATCTCAGGACACAGACAACATATCCGCTCGTGTTTCGCTAGTATTACTCAAAGAACTGTCTCGCAATGGATCCGCGAGCAATACATGTGATACTGCACTGTCTCCTGTTAATTGTAATAAGAGAAAGAAATTATAAGAAGGGACCAAATATCTATTTCAATATCGTAAACAAATTTACATATGATTTACTTGGCATCGACGAGTTCGAAACGAAGGTGACATAAATCCTCTTCAAAAGCATCGCTGTTATGATCTTCTAACCCGCCCATCCTCAGAACCGTACCCATTACATCTGTTTTGAGATCCAGGAAGGCAAAATATGTAAGAAATACTTTGATTGTAAACAGCTTGCCAAAAAAAAGCGAAACTGTCATAAACTCTTACCAACTATACTCCTAGTCTCGTACGCTCGATCCCGAATATCAAATATTCATGGGCATGAAATGAATAGATGGTAAGACCTAACCCGAGCAGTCTTGGCTATCGTCTTCCGATGAAACATCAGATGAAAGTTGTTGAATGTGGTGCGAACGCCAGAGGCCGCGTGTTTAACATCGAAGTTGTAGATCATAAACCATTGACCTTGTTCAAAGTAATTGAAGAACTTCAATATATCAACAGGCATGATGGTGGCCGAAATATGCGATCCCTGAAAAAAATAAGCAAAAACCGAAAACATTTCTGTTTGATCAAAGATCAAGATAAACAAAAAGATTGAAAACATGGAGATTAAAAAAACAGAGACTAACCTGCTCATCAGAGAGTTTCATCTCCAAAGTGTCCCCAAAAAAGTTGAATTGGTTCCAAATCCTGAGGATCAGAACGCATATGCGCCATCCTGTCTTGTGTGGACCCAACTCAAAAATGGCATCAAAATCAGACATGTTTCCTGCGTGATTTTCAATGGTTTTTGGAGATTTTCAATGGAAGTTATCTGTGTAAAAAAACCGCTTCAAAACGTTTGTGAAAGAACCTGAAAACCCAAATGCCATATATATACCAAGAGGTTTCAAGCGGTTACCTATATGAAGCAACATATCCTTACATTTATTAATCGCTTGAAACCTCTTCGTTTTTGATGAAATTCATTTATGAGAGAACTTATTAAACCGCTTCGTTTACAAGTAAATTCATTTTCGCGACCTTTCAGTTTCGACACGGTCATTTACGCGATCTTTCAGTTGTACCACCAATATATCTACCACCATCAGTATAAAATCTACCATCACTTATGAAATATAAAATATAAATCTACCACATATATGATATGTACCATGTAATTACGTGAATTTTTTCCTCGTTATTGTAAATGTACATGACTCTTGATATTGATCCAAACATAATACTGAATTGAGTGAATTAGAGTATATTAAGCCACAAACACCTTACACGAGAAAATACATTTAGAGAGCTGGATCCATAGGAGTTTTTGAGAGAACATTACACGATACAAATTCCGACCATCAAAATTCAAATCTAAGAAGTTGGTACTGCAAGAAAAGGTAGCAATTCTTGCAGCCGATTATTGGGTGATTTAACTTGCAGCAAGGGTAAACTTCAAAGGTAAAAGGATTTGGCAACAAATCTCCACCCTCACTACGCATTGCCTTCTTGGTTTTGTGAACATCCTCACCAATTTCAAGCATGTATTGCATGCGTCATTTCCAGCCTACAACTCGGTCTAGCAGCTTTATTGAATTTGGATATTACCCATATGCAGTGACACAAATTGCAAACATCAATGTTGCCCATAAGAATTATCACATTCACACTTCTTAACAGAAGAACAGGCGAAATAATTATGTACTAGCATGGATAATCGAACAGAATTACCCAAACATAGACGTTGCGAACGATTGAACAAATCCGCGGTTAATAAAGTATAGTCTCGAAATTCTGAACTAAAAAAGGGTAAATAGTAAGGAAAAATAAAATGTAGCGATGGGGAAAACTTACAAACTCTTTGTGATCGGAGGAAGATCGGATCGAGTCGCTGGAATCGGCGATTATTGTAGATCTTGCTGTTTTGCTGGCGGAGATGGAGAGGTGGAGAGGAGTTGTTAGGTCTGCATAGAAGTTTTGTTGTCTTTTACGAAAAAATGATTTTTAATCCCAAAAAATAAATTATTTTATCAGGGACAATATTTAATTAATTTCGGACCACATAACGCATCCATCATTTATCTTGAACAGTAGGGTTACCGTCGTCTATCTTCTTCAATAAACTCGACCTTATTCTTTACTCTTTTTGGCAATTACAAGTTTTTGATCGGCCTTTCCCTTTACTCTTTCAGTTATAATTTTTCACTTACATATCAAGCTCAAGATCAATTTTTGGTTTCCTTTACCTTTATCGGTTTTTAATTTTGTTTCCATGCAGCAAGTAATTTTGGTTTCTGGTCAATGGAGTTTTCACAAGCATCGTTGGATCTTCGGCGTAGACAACTCCAAGGGATGCAGGATATTACAAGTACACAAAAATACCTCCTATTTTGATTTTTTTCGCATGGTGTGTGAAGATTTTGGT
The DNA here is from genome assembly GCA_020283515.1 of Alliaria petiolata. NCBI lineage: Eukaryota > Viridiplantae > Streptophyta > Magnoliopsida > Brassicales > Brassicaceae > Alliaria > Alliaria petiolata. Next base: position 139,109,984 of record JAHZTW010000001.1, on the reverse strand, counting down.
TTAGATCATGGACTTCAAAAAGTGCAATTGAGTTATATGTTGTCGAAGCGATTGTTGCAAAGATTGCCAAAAGATACACCTCCCGTATTCGTTGGAAATGGTAGACAGTTGAATGGATTTTTTCAGCAATTGAAAGAAGATCCGGTTCGATTATGCGTAGAGATCAAAGAGAAATATCCGAGTTTTTGTCCTTTAGAACTAGAAGATGTTAGTGGTGTTGGGAAAAATTGTTCTAGAGGATGTGAAGATGTCGATGTTGAGGAAGACGATCAACAAGGCGAACCAGAACCGGTTGAAGAAGATGAAGAACCCCAACCAGAACCGGTTGAAGAAGATGATTTGAGTTCGAGATTTGATGGCTGCGATGATCCCGATGGTGCTAGTTCGGATGACGAGGAATACGGGACTAGTCGACACGTTAAGGAAAATGAAAGTTCGGATGAAGACGATGAAGTGGAAAATCTACCACCAAATAAATGTCTTGCAATAATTCCGGAATACGTGAAGTTGGAACTAAATTCAGTAGACTTAGCCGTTGGCCAACGTTATCAATCAAAAGATAAATTTTTGCTGAGCCTCAAAATTCTTAGCGTTACTCAAAAATTTGACTTCGATGTTGGATATTCGACCCCAACTTTGTTGATGGTAAAGTGTTGGATTTCAGGATGTAAATGGAGGGTTCGTGCTTCAACTGTGTAAGATAGTCCTATATTCCACATTAATATCTCCCACAGTAAGACATATATGTGCACGAACACATGTTCTATGACGGTTAGATCACGCCGATCCCGCCATGCAACTTACGAAATTTTAGGACGTCTTTATAAAGACTTTGTTGGTGGTGTTGGACCCACGGTTTTGCCAAACCATGTCTCAGATGCTCTGACTAAACGATTCGGACTGAAGGTAATGATATGTTTGTTTGGTAGATTTTCTTGTGAGTGGTGGTATATTTGTTTCCAACAACTGAATGGTGGTAGAATTGTATTTACTTACAGGTCGATTACTGGAAGGCACATCGGGCATTACAATATGCACGAGAATTAGTTTGTGAAACTTCGGAAAGTGGTTATGAAGAACTTCCCTTGTACTTATACATGATTAGGCGAGCTAATCCGGGGACACTTATAAAGCTTGAAGTTGACGAGGAAGATCGGTTTATGTTTTTGTTCCTAGCATTTGGTGCAAGCATTCACGGGTTTCACTATATGAGAAAAGTTGGTGTGGTAGATGGGAGATTCTTGCATGGCAAATACAAAGGTACACTACTGATCGCAACAACCCAAGATTGGAATGTTAATATATTTTCTATAGCTTTCGGTGTTGTTGATACCGAAAATGAAGAGTCTTGCGAATGATTTTTTAGACAACTACATCGTGTCATCCCAGATGATGAAGGATTAGCCATTATTTTGGATAGGCATAGAGCAATAGGAAAGACCATAGGGAATGTTTACCCGCTTGCGAATCGTGGTATTTGCACATATCACTTGTATAAGAATATTTTGCTCAACTTCAAAGGGGGAGAAACGTTCGGGCTTGTAAAAAAGGTTGCTACGGCATATACGGAAGCAGAGTTCAATGCCTACTATGCGCAGATTCAGGCTACACATCCTCGACTTTATAGTTATTTGCAAAAAGCTGATGTGTGTAAGTGGAGTCGTGCTCATTTCCAAGGGGATAGATATAACTTCACAACTAGCAACATAGCAGAATCACTAAATAGGGTCTTGATGAGTGCTAGAAGCATGCCAATAGTTCGACTCTTCGATGATATTAGGTTTGCTAAAAGGCGCCGACTTGCTTCTGTCATGCAAACATCTTTCACAGCGGCAATAGAAAACTTGCTAGCGGTAAATATTTGGGATAATAATTTGAAACTCCGGGTCACTAAAGAAAGTTTATTGTGTTTTTCCTTTGTATTTCGTAAACAGGTTAGAGTTGAAGATGCTAAGCAGTTGGGAGTCCAAGAGATAGATGAACATCTAACACAAGTGACGTCTGGGAAAACATTGCATGTAGTCAACCTACTCGACAAAACATGTACATGCCATAGGTTTGATTTGGATAAAATCTCTTGTGGCCACGCCATTGCAGCGCCTGAAGCATTCAACAAGACTCACAAATTCTATGATGTTACACCCATCACTCTTTCACATCCTTACTATCATACAAACTACTTGTGCAATGTCTACTCAAAGAGTATTATTGTAACGACCCGGGTCCGGCCTATATGAATAAGTCTAAATGGATTGATTTGGCTACCTATGTCATCAAAGTGCACTTACCTTTTCCGGTCACTTACCCTAAGAGAACTCCAGAGTTAAGCGTGATTATGCTGGAGTAGGACTAGGATGGGAGACCTTCCGGGAAGTCATCTGCGGAACCGTGTGAGTGAGGCCAAAACACGGGAAAATATCACGTGGTGATTGCAGGGACAAGTAAATCAGTCGGTCGGGCCACCGAGAAAAATAACGCACCGGCCGTCGGACAGGGGCAGGGGGACCGTAGCCCGTGAGAGGTGTGGGCCTCGCTGGTAGGGGCGGTCGGGGTGTTACAATTTTGCCACGAGATATTACTTTACCTTTGCCTGAAGAAGTCGCGACAAAAGTTTGTCTTCCAGCTATGAAGCGAAACCCTCCCAGAAGGCCAAAGAAAACGCGTTTTAAAGGGGAATTTGAGGTGGCCATGAACAAGAAATGTCCTAGGAAAGAACATAAATGTACTAATTGTCAACAAAGCGGACACAATCGGGCTACTTGCGATGCTTAACGTTTATGTATAATGGTTTTTGAACTCATTTTCTATATAGAACCAAGAACTCAATTTTATCATGTAATAAAACAGGACAACAACTATATGTAACCTCTCCGTTATGTACTGAAATATGATCGCAGGTTCAAATACATACAATCAAATCTGTTATGATTCCCAAATTATTCGTGCAAGGTTTACATTTACAAATGTCGCAGTTAAGTCTATAAAAAAGGGAAATATAAATCTACCCGATTGCTGCCAAAATATATACCAATACCACCATTAAATCTACCAAGACATGATCCTTACAATTATGTTTAAGTCTTCCAAAACATCGGCAAATATATCTCCAAATACAGATCTCTACAACCAACAAGACTAAGTAGTAAATAAAACTTAGTGCCGTCATCAATTAGCTGACCCTGTCTGAAGTGGATACCTATCATCTCATTCACTCCTAGGGTTAGGATCAGAGCGCTGTAAACGGTGTTCCACGTCCGCTTAATCCAATATCTCCGCTGCAAGTTTTAACCGAATCCCCGACATGTTACTGTCTCTGAGGGCCTCCCAACCATGGCCCATAACTAAACACTCGGCATACTTTAACGTATACACCCCACAGTCACCAGTTTGTGTGTTAGGAGGAGTGGTTTTGACCCGGTATGTGTTATAAGCTCCTACACCCATTCCCTCTCTCTTCTCAGGTGGTGCCAGCTGCTTCAACAAAAGAGAAATCATCCTCGCGTATGGCTTAACTAAGTCTTCTATGTACTTGTCATCAAATAACCATTTTACACTGTCGAAGACTCGAATCTTTCTCTTCGAGAAATCCACCTCTAGAGCCACCCAATGTGTGGTTGCGATGTTGTGTGCGATGTACAACATATCAACATCTTCCACCCATTTCCTCGCGGGACAAGGATAACCAGGGAATATCTCTTTTGCAGTGTTGATGTTTGCCTCTGGAAATATCCAATTTTCTTCGTCCGGGATAAACTTCATCTCATAATCTCTACACCATATATATGAGAAGAATGGGTCGAGGAATGCCACCCTTCCGTTACGGTACGGCGATGGAACTCGGAATGACCGAGTTCTCAACATATCAAATCCAGACCCCATATGTTACATATAGTGTGAACATATATGTTAGAATTTCAACAGAGAGCAATTGTGTTCAAACAATAAGTCTACCATAACATCCATTAAATAAAACTACCAAAACTTCTCCATAAAGTCTACCATAACATCCATTAAATAAAACTACCAATACTTCTCCATAAAGTCTACCATAACATCGAAACATTAAGTCTACCATAACATTAAGTCTACCATAACATCGAATCACCATCAGTATAAAGTCTACCAGAACATTATCATGAAAGTCTACCAAACATCGCTATATAAGTCTATCAAAAGTGAGCGTAAATATACCTTCCCACTCAACCACCCGTACTCATCCATTAAATAAAGTCTACCATAACATTAAGTCTACCATAACATTTGTGTTCAAGTTAAGTCTACCAAAACATCTGCAGAAAAATCTATCATAAAATCAAATCAATTGTGTATAAGTCTACCAGAACATTATCATGAAAGTCTACCAAATATCTATATAAGTCTATCAAGAGTGAGCGTAAATATACATTCCCACTCAACCACCTATACTCATCAGTAGGCCATATTTCTTTAGGCGTCATCATCGTTACGTAGAATTTAATCGCTGCAATTGACTCGTCGAAAGGGTTTTCCCTAGTACATTAACTTGGTTTAATACTTTGTTCTAATAGAATGATGATGGGAAAGGTTCAAAACACTTACAATTCTGGCTTGATGTATGCGAGCAACCTGTCCAATTTTTTCTGTTCCACTTCCTCAAATGGGTCGTACATGATATTGACCACGGACTGGAAAACACATGAAATCATTCTTTTTACAACCGAACTCCCCGCGAATGGTGTGTATTGACTGGGAGCAAGGTTTCACCCCCTTGGTTTTTTTATGGCTCCGTGGTCAATCTTTGTATGAAGTCCCATCATCAGCTTATCCAAAGCTTAAACGTTTACGTTTACATCTTCATCAACCAATTCAGGTATCTTAAATTTTTCTCCATTTACTCGTACCGGTGTCCGAGCTTTTTGTTCATAAATAACTTCTTTGTTTTTCACATTCTTGCCTTTCACTTGCTCTTTCCTTTCATCACCTTCTCTTTTAACTTTAACCCCACCCTTCTCTTTCGACTTCGGGTTCCTAACCACCCTTGCTATGGAAAACTGAGGATCCGACGTATCATGCATCTCTACCGTCCACGACTTCTGGAACATAACCCAATTAGTATGTTTCTTACGTTTTCATCATCAGTTCTTAAAACCAATTACTAATACTTCTCATTTAGTAATTATTTGTCAATTGAAACCACCACATGATATCCTTTCCGATTATTTGTATTAATAATTCACCTAATTACAATCTGTTACTAATACTTGTCAATAGGCACGATTTATAAATACAATCTGTTACTTAACCACATTTTATATTACGTATTCAAAGGCCCAGCCACCGAAATTTTAAAACAAAATCCAAAATTAACCAACTTTTCTTCAAAATCCCAATTCCGTTGCATAACAAAACCACACCACTACGGCTACGAAAATTAAACTTGACTATGTTCCATATACTAGAAAAGAGACTTGCGTACCCGATCCTTTTTACCCGCTCCTTCTGCATTGGATTTGGCATCTGCCGCCACTTCTTCCACAGGTTCGTTCTGCCGCCACTTCTTCCACAAGTTCGTTCTCTTCTCGCTGAACCTGGACGTCATATTTCCGCTCATATGAATTCAACCTCCGGTCCATTGACTCCACTTTCGAAGTTAAATATTTAAGTGCCTCTAACAAGGCACTTTTCTCCTCTTTCTCCCCTTTCTCCTTCTCTTTTCTTTTTGTCTTTTTCAGCTTTTTGGCAAACTTAGCAACAGACAATCCCATCTCGTCACCCACGATTTATTTCCCACTTTCCACCTCTATTTCCTCCACCCTTTTATTTCCTTCCTTCTTCTCCTTCCTCTTATCCTTCCTTTTCTCATCATCTTCAGATTCCATTTTACCACATTGGTCCTTGTTTTTCTTCTTCTTTTCGGTCTTCTTCTCCCCCGAAGACTTATTATTACTATCTAACTTACGCTTCATCCCTTTTGGGATTTCAACAAAATCATAATCACTTCCCTCTACACTAGTCTTAGCGTCCTTCTTCTTAGTATTTTCCTTCTTCTCTTTCTTCGCCTTCCTCTCTTTACTCTCATTCTTCTCCCTCTTTGAATCAGCAGCTACTGGGCCATCCACGTTCCATGCCATCTCATCCAATCGTCCTTCGAGAATATCGATGATCATATTATGAAGCTGCAGATCCACATCTGGTTTTGATTTTTCGTCTGGCCAAAACGGATAAATTTCCTCCCGCGGTACCTCCAACATATGTCTCACCCTAATCTGCAGGGTTAACTTTATTAGTGGCAAGTCTACAAAAAAAAAACAGATTATTATGTCTACCACCATGACGCAAACAACTCTACCAACTACACATATAAAAGAATTATTCACCCAATACATACCTTCTTGTCAGGTCTTTCGCTTATTTCCTCCTCCATAACTTTCTCAAAGTTGTATCGGTCCCTACACGAACGCCAACGAAGTAGAGGACAAGGTAAAATAAGCGGATTGTTTTCAAGCCTGCCAAATCTTTCTCCCAACATAGGCACCGACTCATATACCCATATGAGAACAGCATGGACACAACCATGGAACGTGTAACTATTTTCCCCCAAAGATGCAACTTTTATCGAGTGAATTAACTCCTGAAAACCGAGCCGACCCCATGGATGGCTCTCAAAAGCTGCTTCGTGCATCACTCTTTTTGCGGAATCCAACAGGACTCGACTATTCCGATTAACCGCAAAAATTCCAACGTGCAATATGAAAAGCAAAGCAACCATCTTCTTCCTCACATACGTCCAAGTTTTGCATCTTTCAAACACAACAACTAACTCATGCCAATTCGGACCTACTCCTGCATTGACACCCATCTCTTCCCAAAATTCTATATGATCAATGTCCCATTCATCGTCAACAATCGTCAGACAGTTGAGGCCCGTAATATCAGAAAACTCGTGTTGCGAAAACCGCAGTGGCCGCCCACCAATTAAACACCACATCTATTTAGTCTGTTTAACCGCAAATTGGTTTGTTACCAAGTTATGGACGGTGCTTGCACTCCATACGTAAGGCTTCTTTGCAAGCTTCAAAAGCACCCCAACTTGAGAATTGTTCATAATATCAATAAAAACATCCACTTCAACTGTCTCCAACAACAACCCAAAGTCTGTCAAATGACAATAATTATTCAAACTCCGCTTTTGCACATGAGATTTCTCCGGCGAAAACAATCTCCTCGGGTATTTGGCTTTTCTCCGACTCGCACTGCTTCAAGATGCCATCAAATAAGCTGCGGCAACAATTAAATCTACCAACATAAGTTCAAAAATCAAACAAACAAAATAAATCTACCACTTCATAAGTCAGAAATCAAACAAAGACAATTAAACCTACCAACACAAGTCACCACCAAATAAAACATATTGATATGCTCTCAAATTTACTTTAGAGCTACTCTCTCAAATTAAGAGATCACTGTAGTATTTAGGGATCGAATCCACAGGGAAAGGATAGTCACACAACAAACTGCTAAGTTTGAATTAAGCTAGGAAGAAGGATTTAATTAAAAGACAGAAAGCAATTAAACGTTTAGTAAATTCATGAGACGAAACGCTAGGTTCAGGGAAATTCTCAGGTGAATCCTAATTGCAGGTCTAGACAGAATGTTAGGAATTATTAAGCACTATTCTTGAACTTGAAACACTAATGTAAAATCAACCAACTCTCGCTGCGAAGATTATCTATGTCTAAACCCTAGAATTCCAAATATCATTGCAAATCCTATTGATTCAGACAAGCATTAATGACAGGTTCGATTGTTCATCTAACATTAGTTCAGGCAATCAATAATCTCTTTGAGAATAGGTATTTTGTTCATCTAACATTAGTTCAGGCAATCAATAATACTCTCGCATCTATTAGTTAACCTAAGATCATATTCTAGGCCGCGAAGCTAGAATAAGCATTAAACACAAATCCAGATGAAGAACTCTAATGATTTCATCCTAACAATTTAATTCGACCTAACAATTCATCAATCACCTTTGAAAAACACAAAACCTAACTAGCAAACTACTCAGACATGATCAATGAAACATAAATCATTATTTGAATCAAAAGCATAAAAGAAATCAATAGAAAAAATAAAGGAGTTCCAAATCTGCTCTAAAGGAGTCTGATTTTTCTCTCCAAAAACCTAAACTGCTATGATTCTTAAAATATGAGATAATGCCTAAAAAATGGCTTTGAAAATTATATATAAGGTCCAAAACACGAATTGAGCACTTTTGCAAATAAGGAAATCTTTTTGGGAAATTTCCTTTTCTTCAAAACTTGCAAAATCAGGCGGTTTGCCTTGGCTCGAGTGTTGTCGATCGACACCAGTGATCAGTGTCGATCGACACTGTTCATCCAACAATTTTCCAACTTCACATTTTCAGCATCTTCTTCCTCAATGCTCCAAAAAGTTTCAAAATCTCCAATTATGCTCAAAATGTACCTGAACCTGCAAAGACTCTAATATGACTCTAAAAAGCCAAAAGACTCGATAAATAAGACTTATATCATGGTCAAAAACCGGTAAAAACCTTGATATATCACATATCATATAAATCTACCGCTTTTATAAAATGTACTAAATCTTGAAAAGACAATTAAATCTACCAACATCACGAAATCAAACATATCATATAAATCTACCACTTTATAAAATGTACCAAATTATGCAAACCTCTTTTAAATCTAACAACATAAGTCACGAAATCAAACATACAATAAAAATCTACCACATCTCAAACATTAAATATAAAACTACCATGGATGGTTCTCAAAAGCTGCTTCGTCCATCACTCTTTTTGCGGAATCCAACGGGACTTGACTATTCTGATTAATCGCAAAAATTCCAACGTGCAATATGAAAAGCAAGGCAACCATCTTCTTCCTCACATACGTCCAAGTTTTGCATCTTTCAAACACAGCAACTAACTCATGCCAATTCGGACCTACTCCTGCATTGACACCCATCTCTTCCCAAAATTCTATGTGATCAATGTCCCATTCATCGTCAACAATCAGACAGTTGAGGCCCGGAATTTCAGGAAACTCGTGTTGCGAAAACCGCAGTGGCTGCCCACGAATTAAACACCACATCTCTTTAGTCCGTTTAACCGCAAATTGGTTTGTTACCAAGTTATGGACGGTGTTTGCACTCCATACGTAAGGCTTCTTTGCAATCTTCAAAAGCACCCCAACTTGAGAATTGTTCATAATATCAATAAAAACATCCTCTCCAACTGTCTCCAACAACAACACAAAGTCTGTCAAAAGACAATAATTATTCAAACTCCGCTTTTGCACATGAGATTTCCCCGGCGAAAACAATCTCCTCGGGTATTTGGCTTTTCTCCGACTTGCACTGCTTCAAGATGCCATCAAATAAGCTGCTGCAACAATTAAATCTACCAACATAAGTTCAGAAATCAAACTAACAAAATAAATCTACCACTTCATAAGTCAAAAATCAAACAAAGACAATTAAACCTACCAACATAAGTCACCACCAAATAAAACATATCATATAAATCTACAGCTTTAACAAAATGTACTAAATCTTGAAAAGATAATTAAATCTACCAACGTCACGAAATCAAACATATCATATAAATCTACCACTTTATAAAATGTACCAAATTATGCAAACCTCTTTTAAATCTACCAACATAAGTCACAAAATCAAACATACAATAAAAATCTACCACATCTCAAACATTAAATATAAAACTACTAAATCCATCAACAAACCAAATCGCCTTTTCTCACCGGAATATGTCTTTCCGGTCGTTAAGCCTCTACCGGTTCACAATCAGAAACTCCGAAAGCTCGTCAATTTATTTTCTAATTAGGATTAGCTATTTCGTCGTATCACCAATCTCTTCTCCGACTCGAACGAATATTCGGAAAAATTTTGACGAAACAGTCGCCGGGGAATGTTTCCGGCGACTGTTTCCTTCTACGACTCCACGATAACGCCACCCAAGTAAAACGGAATCTACCGGAATAGATGTAAACACTGAATCGAACATTATAGATGAGAGAACTTACTTCGTACACGCTAAATCGAAGATAATCGACACCGGTAATGGCTAATGTAGCTTCGGTTTCTCGTCGCCACAATCGCCGCCCGCCGCGAGAGATAGAAAGCTAGGGGTTTTTTTTTACACCACGAAACGAAAGTAAATTTTTGTTTTCTTTTCTCGTCAATTTTACATCTTTTATATTTTTTTTACCTTTTCGTTCATTTTTTTTATCCATGGCCGATTTGTAATTTTTGACAAATATGGGCTTATAAGGTTTTTTCCAAAATTTGTAAGATTAGTTTTGTTTATGTTATATGAGACAAAGTTACTCTAGTCAATACTCATATGAGTAAGGTTAATCTAGGTAATAAGTGTTATTCTAGTAAGTATTCTTTGATAGATGTTAATCTAGTCATTAACATATATATTAGTGCTAATTTGAGTAATTTTCCTTTAATTTGCTTATCTGAATATGTGATTGTTTGATTGGAGGAAAATCGGCCAATTCATACCTCAATACCGGTTCACAGTCTCGATCCGTACCTACATTATATACATGTGCTAAAACATACCCCAACACATATTAAATTCAAATTTCATGCCCAAACTTTCAAATAACGACTTATTCATACATTGACCGCGATTCCGTTAGTCAACCGTGGACGGAGTCTGACCTGTCCATTACGTGTATGATGTGGCGGTGTACAGTGATGTCAAAAACGACGTCGTTTTCAATTTTTTTAATATATATATATTAATCGTCCCAAACCGGGAAATGGTTAATGAAATACTATCAAAATCAGATTAAAAAACCCGGTTGGACCGGAAGTAAACGGAAAAGCAAAAACAATTGCCGGCAAAGGAGTCCTCAATCCAGACGCCATTAACGGATTAACTTGCCGAGAAGCCACGCCGTTGAACCAATTGCCCTTCTTCCGTACGCCATCCTCGAGCTTCCAGATTCCTCGCCGTCCGCCGGCTACTAGATCCAGTTTCCGAAGAGCCAGAGATCCACTTTAGCAGCCCCGTGCCCCGTGAGAAGAGGAAGTAGACAGAAAAGAGGAAGAAGACTCCCAGAACGGTGCAGATGAGTGAGTTCCTGGAGATTAAGTCAGGGGAAACCGCGCTGAGGAAGAGTACGACTATCTCCATGGCGAATTCTATCGGATTCAGCTGCTCCGGAATCTGAAATCCTAGTTTCACGATCGAGTCCTCGAAATGTTCCAGATTCCCGAAGTGGATGACCGATCCAGAGGAGAGAATCAGGTAATCGGAGATGTAATCGAGGATTCGATAGCTTGGTTGATGGATGGAGAATCCTCCGGTCTGATTTTGCCATGGAAGCCAAAAGCTCGACGAGCTGAAGCGAGTTTCGACTATCCAAACCAGAGGTCGGTTCGTCAAGCAGCAAAATCGGCGGGTCACATATCAACTCAACGGCTATCGAGACTCTCTTCCTCTCTCCCCCCGACACGGCGCAATCCTCTTTGTTTCCTTCTCCAACGAAACTGTCATGGACGAGAACAATACCGAGATCCCTTAACAAGCTCTCCACTCTCTCTTCTCTTTCCTTCGCCGTCGAATCTCTCAGACTGAATTTGGCGCCCTCTTTTAGTCACAATTTCTCTGCTTTTTCTCTCTCAAAACCCAACCAGAACCCTTATTTTTTTCTTCGGGAAACCTTCTAAATCGAAGAAGAAGAAGATGATGATTTTAATTCATCAAATAACAAAACGACGCTGTTTTGTTCAATTTTTTTTTTAAAAAAAATATTAAAAACGACGTCGTTTAGGTTTTTGCCCTCATAACGTGACTATAAACCGCCACATGATACACGTAATAGCCACATCATACACGTAATAGACAGATCAGACTCCGTCCACGGTTGACTAACAGATTCGTGGTCAATATATGAATTAGCCGTTATTTGAAAGTTTGGATATGAAATTTGAATTTAATATGTGTTGGGGTATGTTTTAGCACATGTTTATAATGTATGTACGGATTGGGACCGCGGACCGGTATTGAGGTATGAATTGGCCGATTTCTCTTTGATTGGGGAAGTTACCGTAAGATTTATGTTGTAGATTAAACACCTAACTGCGATTTGTTTTCCCAATTTTGAAATTATTCACGTTTGATTGATTTTATTTATAAAATTTTTAATTGGCTTATCTGATTGTTTCATTGTAAATCAAAGGCCTAACTGCGATTTGTTTTCCCAATTTTGAACTTATTCAGTTTGATTGATTTTAAAAAAACTTAGTTTGTTAATCTGATTGTTTGATTGTAGATCAAAGACATACTCGATTAATGGTTCAAATACCATCCTCCTCCGGAACTGCTTCATAGCAGGCAGGAGGCATTCTTCTTAGAGAGGTGCCTTAACGTTGTTGTACTCCAGTGAGTCGAATAGTTAATAATCAATCCTTCACTCATGCAGATTCCTTTGTCTGGCGAGGTACTCGTCTTCCCCTCCTCCTTCTACCGCTAAGCGTTCCTCCTTCTGAACGCTTCCTTCGCCTCATGTTTGGCTCCACATAAGGAGTCATGACAAGCTGTGAAGGACGTGTTTTCCTCTTCTTGTTTATAGTTTTCACCATTCGAAAGCCGTCCATCCTCACCGTACTATATCAAGTACTTGAAACCACTACAAGAAAAGTGGACATTGATAGCATATTACGATAGCACGGTTTATGTAACTGCTATTAAAAAAGGTATGCTAGATTTGGTTATTGTATAATAGCATTTTAGAAATGCTAAGCAAATAAATGACTAAGCGGGAAGATAAAAATAACTTCAAGAGCCAATTTTTTTTCATTTGACACTATTACACTTAAACAAAATTTGGTTTTGGCGGAATCTATCTCCAAAATTTGGGTTTTGGCAAATTAAATCTTTTTTTTCTTAGGGTATTTTTTACTCACTCTCTTCTTTATTCTTTGGGCAAAATACAGAAACAAAAAGGACCTTCGTGTCTCTCTCACCGCAGATCTACTCTATCCATCTCTCACTGTCCTCTTTTCTCTCCCTCTCTCACTGTCCTATTTTCTCTCCCTCTCTCATCGCCAATTTACTTGTCCTCGGTCGAAAAGTCGCCTCCTCTCTCCATCTCAGCCGGCGTCACCTCCGACCCAGCTCACCCAATCCTTAACTCCACCTTCGCCGGCGTCTCCTCCGACTCAGCTCACTCATCCAAACCCTAATTCCATCTTCGACGGCATCTAACTCAGTCAAACCCTAACCTCTTCTCCGTCGTTTACAAAAATGTAATCGGCGCTCGTCGTACCTCATGGAGTATCATCTCCTCCATCGAGAAAAAGGAAGAGAGCCGCGGCAACGATGACCACGTCACCACGATCCGTGAATACAGAAGCAAGATCGAATCCGAGCTCTCCAAAATCTGAGACGGTATCCTTAAGCTTCTCGACTGTACTTGGTTGGGTTTATGACCGGCCAGGAGAGGAAAGAGGCCACCGAGCATACCCTCACCGCTTAAAAATCCACCCAGGTATTCTCTCTTCTGTTTCGGATATGAAATTTGGAATACAAGATTTGACTTGATTTGTGGGATCTATTGAGAAAGTTCTGCAGCCTCAGTGAATTGTATTGTATTTGGTATTGTGGTTCTTAGCTCTCTTCGTTGTCACTCTCTGATTCCTGATTTTTTTTTTCTCACTTGTTTGCTTCGTCAAGTCGATTCTCGATGAAGAACTAAGCGTGGTGACTTGTTCTGCCCATAAAACAAAAACAAACAAAATTATTTCTGTGAATTCTGTACTTATGTACATTAACCACGAGTGTCCTAGATTGATTTCATGCAACAATTCTGATAAATTTATATCTCTTGTTGAAAACTGTTAAAATCGGTTTCTTCAGTTAGAAAAAATGGTTTCCATACATGTCACATTTGCTCTTTATGAAAGAAGCTGCTCATTGGTTATTGTGAATTCTGTTCTAAATTCAGGTAGAAAGTGCTTTGAAGCAGAATTTCAAGCCATATGGTGCTTGGCATCATCTAAAATGGGTTTTGAATAAAGGGCATTCCTCCATAGGGAATGAATAGCGATTTTTTTCTGGATTCTAGTAACTTTCATGCTTGGAACTATCGCAGGTGAAAATTAGGGAATTGCAGCATTCTTTGTAAGGCACACTGCGTATGTTCATAAAGCTTAGTATACTCATGTCTTGTTCCTTTTCCCCAATTGCTTAGTCACCTCTAAGCTTCTTCAAACCTCTACAGTGGATGGAAAGCTGCAGCCGTTGGAGCGAACAATCAAGCTGCTCAGTCTCAAGGTTTTGAGCAAGACGATGAACCTTTTCTCTGGACTTTTGTTGTACCAACGGAGTAGCGTAAACACCAAGTAACTTCAATCTTCCGGGATTAAAGAACTTAGAGACGAATCAGGCTTGAAGTCTCCGCAAAGATTACAAGACAGAAGTCGATTTCAAAAGAGATAGTTCTCTTATAATTTTATTAATCCAAAGCTGCGTATCATATTTATAATTAGAAGAGATGTAAACACCAACACCCAAAACCCTAATCTCTTCAATCTAAATAAATGTAAAGTTTACTTTGATGCAAAAAGAAAATACTTAAAGCTCATGCTAAAATAGTAAAAGGGATGCTACATCAAAAAGCGATGCTACATCAAAAAGGGATGCTACATCAGGTCACCCGGGGTAAAGAAAAATTCGTCCTCGAATTTGCATCATTGTCATTGTCCAAATATGGAACCAAATGCTTGACGTTGAATACATCCGCGATACGCATATGTGGAGGAAGATGAAAACGGTACGCATTGTTATTGATCTTCTCAAGAACTTCAAGTGGACCAACCTTTCGAGCCTTGAGCTTGTTATACTCTCGTGGTGGGAATCAATCTTTTGTTAACACAGCCCAAATGAAATCACCAATAGAAAATTGTACCTCTGTATCAACCGCTGCTTTATAATTGATCGCTGACTTCTCGAGATTATCCTTAACCATTTGATGGAAGGATGTGACTTCTTCAACCATATCACAAGCACGTACATGAAAGTGCGTCCGATCAGGTGTAATGCTTAAGTCAACAGGACCACGAGGGTTTAAACCATATATCACACAGAAGGGGCTGAAGCTGGCACTACGATTCACAGCGTGATTATGAGCGAATTCGGCTTGACAAAGCACCTTGTCCCACGTCTTGATGTTATCTCCGACCAAACAGCGAAGAATGTCACCTAAAGCACGATTCGTTACTTCGGTTTGACAATCAGTTTGGGGGTGGTAAGCGGAGCTCATGTCCAAACTTGTACGCAAGAGCTTCCAAAATGAACGCCAAAAATGACTTAAGAATCTGGAATCACGATCTGAGACAATGGATAATTGAAGACCATGAAGTCGATATATCTCACGAAAGAAAAGAGTAGCTACTTGCGAGGCATACGTGGTCTTCGTGCAGGGGATAAAATGCGCCATCTTTGAAAACCGATCAACCACCACAAAGATAGAATCATGTCCATGTTGCGTTCTTGGCAACCCAAGCACAAAATCCATGCTTATATATGTCCACGGGTGAGTATGAATGGGTAATGGTAGATAAAGACCTGCATTATTGGCGTGACCTTTTGACATTTGACAGATGCTACATCGCAATACAAAGCGCTCGACATCACACCGTACGGAAGGCCAAAAGTATAAGGATGTGACGAGTTGAAGATTGCGATCGCGGCCCACATGACCTTCCCCATGTAACTCCTTAATCAATTGTAGAAGCAGGGTGCAGTCGGGAATACATAACTTGTTACCACAGAACAAGAAGCCATCAAGCACCATATAATCAGAACTCAACCTGCGGCTCGCGTCATCCCAAATCTTACCAAAATAAGGATCCGTCGGATATAAGTCAGACAAAACATCAAAACCCGAAACTGAAACATGTAAGGTGGAGATGAGAGAGTGTCGACGACTTAATGCATATGCCACCTTATTAAGTTCTCTCGCCTTGTGCTTAATCACAAACGTAAACTGCTGTAGATATGAAAACCAAGCAGCATGTCTTTCTGAGACCTTGTATTGGGAACCCATATGCTTCAAAGCATCATGATCGGTATAGAGAACAAACTCTTGGTGAAAGAGATAGTGGCGCCAATTTTTGATTGCTTGGACCACAACATATAATTCTACGTCATACGTACTATAACGACCTCATCAACCAGCGTAAGAATATGCAAACGAAAGGAGAAGGGTATGAGGAATTGAAGTAGTCGAGGTGGCAAACCCGTAGACGAGGCCGTCTAAGTCAACTAGTAAAAAGGCAAGAGTTGAAGAAGTTGAAGCCGCGGTGTTAGGGGATCCTACGTGATTATCAGAAAAGTTGGAGCTATTCTCGAAAACGTTGGGGCTGTAGCCGAGTGACTAGAACTACCACAAGAATTATAGAAAGGTCATGAACACAATAAAGTTATGCTTACAAAAGGAGGAAGGATTTAGAATTCACAGTTGCATTACCTGAAAATGAGAACGTTTAGGAGAATTGACAAGTGGAGAAAGTTGAAGAAACTTTGACCACGTTATATGGGACCATATAACATAACAGAAAGGATCGATGCACTGGCTTACAATTTGGATTTACCTGAAGAGCTATCTAATTTTCATGATGTGTTCCATATTTTGGTTTTGTGTAAAGTGGTTAAGTAAACAGAACTGATTATTTTAAAATGGGCCGCATACAAGAAAATAATAATAATTTGTTTTGAGGTGAATTCAAAAGAATCTGATGTCGACTTTTGGACATAAATCATCATCTTCTGCCAGTTATAGAAAGACTGTTTTGACAAAGCAACTTTAGGAGGTGGAGGAAGGAGACGATGTTCGTGGTGTTGCAAGCTTAGGAATCAACGGTGGGATCGGATTTCCAACGGTTCATTTTTGAGTTATTGGCGTGTCTTAGAGGCAGCTCAGGAAGTGTTCTTCATCAAAGTGGTCAAGGTGAGGATGTGATCATGTGGGCAGATATGATCATTTTCACTGAGTAATTCATTACTCACCTCTCTTTTCCCTTTTTCAGTGTCCAGGTATGTTTCTTGTTGTGCAAGTTAGGGCGCGAGACATAGGGCACAAAAGTGACGGGATTGGGCGTTACAGTTATTAGGAATGTTTAACAGATGGGCGTCCTCCAAAAAAACTCTAACTTAACCACACAATCAAATATACAAAGTCGCTGGCAAGTGTAAACCCAACACGATAACATTCCTTTAGACAACTACCACATTTGATAGATGTGTGGTCATAATCCTACAAGAAGGAACACATTTAAAATAAACAGAAGAAATAAAATCAGAATACTTGATCTGATAACAAATCACAAGTAGCATTAAGCTCAAGAGGATCTGCAACATTACCAGAATAGAGAAAAATCTGAAATAACACTCGCAACGCCCTCTTCGTAGGCGAACCACTGCCTCCATAATCGCACAAACACACTAAAAAATCAAGATCATTAGACCCGGAATCTATGTCAAATAATATTTTTACAAAAATATTAATCACCAATAAAAGATTAAAAAAGTAAAGCAAGAATCTAAAAAGTGAATATAGTAAATAAAGAAACACTTTGAGTAGATCCATACCAGAACAACCCTTTGATCGATCCAATACTGATCCTAAAAACAATAAAACACAAAAACCCAAAAGCAGTATTAACAAACAAAGAAAACCCTAAAAGAACAAAAAAAAACATCGCGTACATATCCATACCAAAATTATCCATTAGTCGATCCTATGGCAATACCGATCGTTCCAATACTGAGCCTAAAAAAGAGGAGCACAAAGCAAATTTCAAATCAATATAATAAATTAATCGATCCAGTAGAGAGACTAAAAAAGGAGCACAAAGCAAATTGCAAATCAATATAATATAATATTTACGGTGAAAGCAAAATATCACAAACGAAAATCCAAAAAAAAAAAACAATTATGCTATGTAAAACACATCAGGTCCAAAACAGCACGACACATACCGATCTACAGAGGACACACAAACAATAAGTTAAATAAGAGATAACAACAAACGAAGATGACAGAAAAAGAACATACCATGCACAATAAACCAAACCGCAGCTACATCTGTTTTGAAAAAGAGACTAAAGATTAATCATCAGAATCATAAACGATAATAAAAAAAACTAAGAAACACTAAAAGTAGAATATCTAGAGCTAAAATATAAAACAACCGAGAATCAGCAAACAATATATATAGGACATAAGATTAGGGTTCTCATTAAGTAAATTAGGTTTAGCCGAAAACTAAAAGTAGTCTAACTGTAAATAACCCAATTGAACGGCAAAATACTTAAAATCAGATTAAAGAATTAGGGCTTTTCATTAAGGGTATTTGGGTAATATTTACTGAGATTGAATGATTGAGCTCCATTCACCAAAATCACGTCGCAAATATAGATATAGATAATGTGCAGGTTCGGTTTTCAGATGCTATATCGGACCGATCTCGTGTATTTTTGGCTAATTCGGTTACAAATATCCGAACCGAACCGAACCAAAAAATAATTACTTTCGGGTACAAAAATCAAAACCGACATGTATCCGATTGGGTAAAAGCCAGATCCCCAACCATATATCTGACCAAACCGAACATGACATGTACCAAACTGAACTCTACACAAAAATAAAAAATAATCGAATAGGACCTATAGCCTAGTACCGAAAAATAATTACTTTCGGGTACAAAAATCCAAACTGACCTGTATCCGATCGGGTAAAAGCCAAATCTCCAACCATATATCTGACCAAACCGAACATGACATGTACCAAACTGAACTCTACACAAAAATAAAAAATAATAGAATAGGACCTATAGCCTAGTACCGAAAGACTCAATACCCGAATAGAACCGACATAAACCCGAATGTGTATCTGAATGCCCAAGGCTAATATTCATCATGTATACCAAAACTATCCAGACTGTTATCCATAGTTTATCCACAAGGCTATCCACAGCCGCAAATTCGTCACGTGATACATTCTCACCATCTGTAATAACATTATCCATCGGCTCATGATGTTCTTCTACTTGTTTGTCCCGTGTGTAAAGAGTAACGACACCAGCATTAACTACAATATTAGCTTTACCACTTGAAAAGAGATCTCCATAATTCACACCAAATGAACCCCCTCGATCCACTTTTGAAAGTTGCTCGCCCCACTGATTTATTTCCATATCTTTTATGACTTTCACATATAAAACACTTCTACATACCTTTTTATCCATGGACATTAGATAAACATAATGTCATCATCATCTAAAATATATGATTATCTCTTAGGTTTCACTACCAAATTATTTAACTCAATTTCAGTTTCGTCGTACTTTCATCTATCAAAATCTTCTTGAATATCATATCCACTAACACCAGGTAAGTTATCTCCTCAATAGTTGGTGTCTTAAACGATAAAACTGTAGATGTGATCTTCTCTTGAATTCCATCGATACTCCTCTCCGATGTTTGAATAATATCCTGCGTAATCAAAATGTATGTTTATGGAAAGGTTGCTCACTATCTCCTGTAAAAAGAATAAAAACACAACTAGTAACTATTGACTTGTATCGATAATACCAGTTGTACCAATTATACCATTTGTCTTAGTAATATAAGACATATATTTGCAAATTGGGTGATTTTGGGCGGAGCTTCTTCTAATCTACCTACGATTCACTATGATTCAGCCACTACAATAAATTAATTATCATTGCATAGTAAGCAACCCAATGTGCATTTAAAAGAATGATTTTTTTCAAAATCCAATTGAAACCCCCAAATTTGCGAATTCAACAACGAAAGTGGTTTTTAAAGCAAAATCGACTAACTACTCGATGCATTAAACTAAATTACAACAATAGTATAAGAACACATCTGAATCTTAAATGGTGGAGGCGGAGCTCGATGACGGAGGATGAGTTCGATGTACAGACGAAGTGGATGATTACTGGCCGGATTATTTTTGTTTTATTTTAATAAATTAATTTTAAGATTTAAATTAAAGAAAAATGATTGCCAGATACATGAATAACAGGCCATCACATGACTACACATGCAGACTAATTTATTGTATGGCTAGCTATACGAATTATATGGTTGGCATGAGGACATATAGTGATTAGCACTAATTATGTGGTTAACATCATAATCTTCAATGCCCGTTTCAAAAAAAAAAAAAAACATCATAATCTTTATTTTTCTTGTCAGAATAGTGTAAACGACGACGGGACACGTCAGCATCCGATTAAAATTCTTGTAACCCATTAAAAAGATCCAAACCCGACAGAAATTAGAACCATGCCCAAACCCAACTTAAAAAACCTACCCGACTCTACTGTAAAGCATAAAAATCATTAGAAGAAAAAATTTCCCTTTTTACTGAGTTGCTTTTAACGTTAGGGTTCTTGAGAGAGGTAAACGAGGTTAAAGAAATTTGAAGAAAACTTGTGAAATTAGTGGCTGATATCGAGTTAAAAGACTAATTTGTGGCCGAATCTTGTTTGAATGAAGTACTTATTTCGAAATTCAAAATGATTTCTTGGGTTGATTTCCGGGTTGGAGATTTTTTGATATTTGTGGTGTGAAATTGTCATGCGATTTTGTTTTGGGTTTCGTGGGGGTTATTATGGGGTATAAGTCGGGTTATTGTTGAATGAAAACAAAGTATTCATTTTGAATTTGTGTCGGGTTAATTTCAGGGTTATGCCGGGTTTGATTTGTTTGTTTCGTTGTTGGTTTTCGAGGTTTTTATCATTGTTTAATGACAAGTTGTGGTGTATTATGTCGGAATTTTGGTCTCATTTTCTTTTTCTCATTTGTATATTTTAGTTGTAGTAACGAGAGCTTGGTCAAAGTGAATTACCATCATTCTGGGCAATTCAAAAGGAAAAAACGGAATATTGGAATATGTAAATGGAGTGGTTGATGTGGTCGTGGTGGCTGGTGTTTCTATCCTCCCAGAATTGGTGTCGAAGTTGTTTGAGAAAAGGATCGTTATAGGGAAAATGTGGTTCAAGCTTTCATTTAAAGATGTAGAACATATGAAGCCTTTGTGCGAAGATGTGGATCATAATAAATAGAGATGTTAATAGAACTTTTTTTTATAAGTTGATTTTCTCATTTAGATAAAAGTGATTTGTTATCGGATTATATAAAAAAAGTATATTATAAAAAAGATAACAACAATAACTTGCTCATGAAAATTGGGTTATATTTACAAATATATTAATCTTGATTTCAAATAAAAGCATATTATAAAATTGGATTTTTTCACCTCTAAATAAACCAATGTTATCAATTTTTTTTAAAATGAACTGAAGAAGTTTAACACGTTATTTTAACTAAATCTAGTTAAACAATTAAGTTAAAACAAAATTGAATTTAAATGAGTTTTAATTATTAAAGTTATTAAAATTAAATGAATTTTAACTAAATCTAGTTAAACAATTAAGTTAAAAAAAATTGTTATTTAAAAAAAAGAAGGAAAAAAGTTTAACACGTTATTTTATTTATTCTATAAAATAAGCTCAGAGTTCTTTTAACTATTTTATGTACCAAATCGATGAAAGATGATATAAATCTAAAAGAGACAAATACTAGATATATTTTTGATTTCTTTCTGTTGAGATAAATTTATAAAAAACAAAATATTTGTGCAGATCTATCTGTAAAGTCTAGTGGTCTAAACACGTCAATAAATCTAGCCGGATATATTAAACCGCTTTGACAAAATATATTATTAAAGTTAAATAAATTTTAACAGAAGTAATTAGATTTACATAAATATGCTATTTTTCTTTTTTTTAATTATTTAACATATTAATTTCTTTATTTTATAAAATAACCTCAAACTTTTTAAAATTTTATGTACCAAATCATGTTCAAGAAAATAATATAAGTCTATAAGAAAGAAAAATATCATAATCATTTTTGTTTTTTTCTGCTTAAATAAATTTACAAGAAAATCATAGTTAGGTAGATTTATAAATAAACTACTAGCATTCGGGTACTTAGGCCGGGAGCCGAACCCGGAGAATACTAAATAAACATGAGTTTTCATACAATGTCAATATTTGGAAAAAGTTGTGTGTGTTTTTGGAAATAGCACGTATTTATGCAAGAGTCAAAACTCAAAACAGACTTTGGTTTGTATGTAAAGTATGTTCTACCCGGGGTGAAGATGGATTATAAAGAATTTTTAAAATTTTGAGATTTCATCATTATTAGTTTATAGATTCTTAAAATTTTAGTAGAATCCATTGTTATTAGTTTAAAGATTTTAAAATTTCATCGAAAATCTTTTGTTATTCAAAAAGTTTGGTTTTTAAAGATTCTATAATTCTATTAAAATCTTGTGTTATTGGGACATGAATTTTAGGGGGAAGGGGGGGGGGAGGGTTAGTGGGAAGGTGATTTATAAAGATTTTAAGAATTCTAAGATTCCATTGTTATTGGTGTAATGATTCTTAAACTCTTAACAAAATCTTGTGTTATTGGTATGATGATTTAGTAATTCTTTTTAAATCCTTTGTTATTGGTGTGATGATTTTGTAATTCCATTTGAAATCTTGTGTTATTCAAAAAGTATAGTATCTAATGATTTTGTAATTCTTTAAAATTCTAGTGTTATTGGAACAATGATTCTTTACATATGAACTCATCAATCACAACTTTCAAAATACTATAGTTTTCCCTTGTATTTTTAAAGTTTGGATAGCAAATTAAAAAATAATATTTTTTAACACAAAAATATTCTTTTTAACATAAGTTATACTTTTTAACACAAGTTTTTCGTGACATATTATCCAAATTTGCACAACACATAAAATAACAAAACCCAAATTTGTTGTCAATCAAAGTGAAGAAAAAGCATAATCTTATGCAAATAGATCGTATGTTAACACCATAAGTCCTTCCAAAAGCTAATACCATATAAATTTGTTTATTGATATACCTCACATAAAATTGTTTATTTGACCCAAAAAAATATACCTCACCATTAACAAAAAAAAAGAAAGATGAAGTGAAACAATGAATAATTGTAACATGTCAATGATCTTCTTTATAAACAAATAAACATACCTTATTTGAATATATATAATAAACTTCTAGAAAATTATTATCATATAATTACTTTACCAAAAAAATGAAAGAAAATTTGAATATGAATCTATGAGACATTGAGAAT
Source organism: Alliaria petiolata (assembly GCA_020283515.1). Classification (NCBI taxonomy): domain Eukaryota; kingdom Viridiplantae; phylum Streptophyta; class Magnoliopsida; order Brassicales; family Brassicaceae; genus Alliaria; species Alliaria petiolata. The sequence goes on along the minus strand of JAHZTW010000001.1, from coordinate 139,086,714 downwards.
CCACGAGAATCCATAAAAAAACTTTGTATGGATTCTATAAATATGGATGAACATAGCTCTTGAAATCCATACAAATCTTTGAAAATTCTCAAAATCTCTCTACTTTTAAAATCCACAAATATTCTTAAAATCTACAAAAATCACATTCCCACTAACCCCCCCCCCCCTTAAACATTTTAACTCATAAAACAAGATTTAACAAGACTTTCAAAATACTACCTATATGGCTTAGATTCTCAAAGTCATTATAATAAAATATGTTTTATGGATTTTTAAAATATACAAATTCTTTGCAAATCTAACAAATGTTTTTACAAATTTAACAAATCTCTCAACTCTTAAAATCAATCAAAACTTTATAACTCCTTCTCCCAATAACCCCCCTCAATCTTTTTTATTTATAAGCAATTGTACGTACTTCGGTCAAAAAAAAAAAAGAAGCAATCGTACGTATTTATGCAAGAGTAAAAACAAACTTTAGCGTGAATGTAAATTATGTTTTACCCAGCAATCTCAAATCCTAATTCCGTACCAAGATCTTCATCTTTGGTCTACTCATATCATATATTTAAGATGACCAACTTTTTTTTTTTTTTTTGTCATAAGGCTTAAAGACATATAATAATATCATATAATCTATTATATGAAAGTAGATGGGCACTCTCTAGAGGTTGCCACGTCATCACTCCAGAAGTTGCCACTTGTCACAATATCAATTAAAAGTAGATTATTGCGTTTAAGCATTCACCTTTAACTTAAATGTTTTTAACGCTTCCTCGGCTTCTTATCTTCTCATCTTCTCTCCATATAAAACCTTCTTCTTCCTCTCATCTTTCGACCGGAAAACTTTTAGCTTTTTCATCATTTAGTTCATCGGAGATGATCGGAGACGACAAAGTATTAACCTTCGCGGAGGTTTCTCAGCACAACTACACAGTAGCACCCATAATTGTTGGATCATCATTGACAGCAAGGTCTTAACTCCGATCTCTTCTTCTAATCTCTCTCTCTCTCTCAGTGTAATCAAAATTCTTTTCGGATTTTTCTTTTTTCCTTAAGTCTTTTTTGGTGGCCATTTATTGGCGTTCAGATCCTTGAGCTTTTTCTCGGCGTATGTTTTATAGTATCCCTTATATTTATATATAAACAATTTCTAATTTGGCCCTTCATCAAATTAGAAATTACTGAATGTATCCACACATTAAATTTACATAACACTTATGCCCCATAGTCTTTTATTTATACCAAAGTGACCACATAAGTTTTGACTACTTTAGATAATGACCCCAACACAATGATTATACACATGTGACCCCAAAATAATTCTTACAATCTCCCACTGGATCACATATGTATTCTGAAAATGTGATAGACTTTATGAGCTCAAAATTGTCATTATATAGCATGCATAAACAATCACGTCCATTGACTATAACAATATAGGATCATAGCGGTCTTCGTTATAACAATCATAACTAAACCTTCCATGATCACTGAAATCAATATAATCAAATGACATTGATCAATTATGAAAAGTGGGGCATGAAAATCACACGAAAAGTGATCAATACATGTCGATTTTCAACTGGTCCTACTTTATTGAGATCCTTTAACTTTATTGAACAAAGAGTAAACAAAAAAAAACTTTATTTCTGATCAGAACGAAATGTGCATAAACACAACTACAACATAAAACCCAAAACCAAATGAAAAACTCTCACTAAACCAAATAATCCTCAAACACTGAAACACCCATCCAAGCAGTATGCTCATGAAAAACCTTGGGTGGAATACCTTTAGTAAGAGGATCTGCTATCATGGAGTTTCTCCCCAAGTGTTCTATGGAAATCTCTCCACTTTGTACCCTCTCCTGAATGACGAGGAACTTAATGTCAATAAACTTGGACTTTGTAGTGCTCCTATTTTTGTTGGAGTACAAAACAGCTGATTTATTGTCACAATATAACTTTAATGGTATTTCAATTCCTTCAAGAATTCGCAGCCTAGTGACAAAATTCCTTAGCCAAAGTCCATGATTGGATGCCTCAAAAACTGCTACAAATTCTGCTGCCATTGTGGAGGAAGCTACGAGTGATTGTTTTACACTACGCAAAAAAATAGCTCCACCGGCCAACAGAAAGACAAAACCTGATGTAGACTTTCTACTATCTTGACATCCAGCAAAATCAGAATCAGAATCTCCAAAGATCTCAAGGTTATCTGATCTATGATATGTGAGCATATAGTCTTTTGTTCTCTGCAGGCACCTCATGACCCTTTTGGGTGCTTTCCAATGTTCCAGACCTGGATTACTTAAGTATATGCCCAAAACTCCAACAATGTACGCCAAATCCGGACGCGTGCAAACTTGAGCATACATTAGACTCCCTACAGCTGATGCATAAGGAATCTTTTGCATCTCCTGAATTTCTAATTTTCCTTTAGGGCATTGATTAAGACAAAATTTGTCTCCTTTAGCAACTGGGGTGTCACCTGGTTTGCAATCATGCATGCCAAATCTCTTGAGTACTTTCTCGATATAGCTCTTTTGAGATAATCCGAGAATTCCTCGAGTTCGATCTCGGTGAATTTGGATTCCTAATATAAAAGATGCTTCACCAAGATCTTTCATGTCAAAATGACCCTTAAGAAAAATCTTGGTCTTATGAAAGAGGAAGGGCACTGTCCTGCTTCTGCCACGCCAACATCTTAGTGTCATTCATTATTTTATTTTCAAAAAATTATTTTATTTGTATTAAATGTGAACCAAATAAAATATTTTAATTTTCTTATTTGTACTCATGGGGATTCGAACTCATAACCCTCTCAATAAAAGACAATCGCTTTTTTCCATTATGCCATGGGTACTCTTTGACAACAATCTTTAAAACTTGTGATAATCTCCCTATGTTTTACATATTAAATTGGAAGCACTTTTAAAAAAAATTATATGTATATCAATTATATACTTCGTAGAATGCCCCAAATGCATAAATAAAGAAATTCTGAAAATGATGAATTGAAAAAAGCAATTAATTCAATTTTTTAAAAACATCAAGTAACAAAAAAAAAAACTAACATATGTATAATTAAATATACATAAAAACCATTAAATTTGAATTCAACTATTTAAAAATTATTATAAGTAGAGGAAATTAAAATTTAATTTTAAAAATATTAAATAAATAAATTTATTATAATAGATCATTTTAAATATATTATTATATTTTCTTTATTATTAAACTTTGGTAAAAATGAAAAACAATTATGATATTAAATAAATTTAGAAGTTAACTCCAACTTATAAAATTTTGAGACACAACAAAATATTCAATAACAAATTGGGAAGATAACAAATGATATAAAAAAATGAAAAGAAAAAAAGAAGAAGAATGGATACAAAAATTTAAAACATGGACAAAGACATGGATTCAATGCAAGATATGTAAAAAAATCCTTAAAACGATAAATTGAAAATATAAAAATTATTATAATATTAAGATTTAATCAAATGAAAAGAGTATGAAAATTGAATAATAAATAAAGATTCGTTAAATAATATATGAGATTGCACAGATCATTAAAAAAAAAGTAGAAAATAATTAAAAAAAAAAGAAAATAAAATCAATAGTCAAAATATAGATTTAAAAACATATTACTTAAAACTAAAATTGGAATAAAATCCGCGCATCGCGCGAATTCTCACCTAATTCTAATTAAAAGTCAAGTTCTTTTGTTTTATATTAGAACTCAAATCTATAATAGATAAGAGATAGCCTCCCTAAATAAACCACTTGCTTATTTTCTTCATGTATATATCTGAGGGACTACTACTTTACGCCAACAAGGAAAAAAATGGTTTAGTTTGACTATTATATTGTAGTTTTAGTCAGAGACAGTTGCATTTAAAATGCTTCCTTTTCCCAATTAATTATTCATACAGTTGGCTAACGCAGTCTAATAAGGCTTTCATAGCTGACTTTGAATTAGTCTCTCTTTTACGTGTCCTGTGTCCATATCCATCCTACTACAATATAAAACACATCTAAGAGGTTCACAAAGACATAAAGACAAATATTCGACCAACAAGAAAAAAAAGGATAGAAAGAGAAATGATGTTTGAATCTCAAAGCAATAAGAGATGGAACATGTCATCATCAGCTTCATCTTACAGAGAGACAATTATACTTGGAAGATACAGCAAGAGTTGCAGAGAGCAGAAGCAACAACGAAGAAGAAGATCTATGGAGGAGAGACTCTTGCCTAAGTGGAAAGTTCTGTTGAGAAAGCTCAAGTTGTTGCCTTCTTCTTCTTCTTCCACAAAGGTGGTGGCTTATGAGCTTTACGATTACTCTTTGAATTTCGATCAAGGGCCAGGATGGCACGATCATGATGAGCCTGAGAATCTTGGTCGGTCATTCTCTTCTCGGTTTGCTGATCCCACGAGGATTCGAGCAACACGCTTGCTCTTGTATTAAGTTATCCTTTTCTTTTTTCTTTTCCTTGTTTTTTTCTTTCTTTTCGGTGATGAGAGACACTAGAGGTTCGTTTTGTAACAAAATGATTAAAAAAATATTGTTATAGGCTGATAAAATTACATTTATTCTTCTTAAACTATATTGAGTATTTATACTATGTGGCAAGAAAGAAAATGACAATAGAGTTGTTTGCCTAGATAAACAAAAGAGAAATATCTCAAAATGTCACCAAACCAAGTTATCGATAAACATAGCACCAGCTCTGAAAAATCTCACGTATAGCATTATTTGTTAAACACAAAGATTGTGTGACAACACAAATAAAAATTAACAAAACAAGGGAGGATTAAACCGAACAAAAGAAATACGAAAGAGTAAAGGGGAGAGAAAGAAAAGCAACAACCACCGTTCTCGTTTAGTTTGTTTTCTTTCTTCTTCTCTTATCTGTTCTTCTGTCTTATAAAGATCCTTCTAAGATAGACACAGAATTTTATGGATCTGGTTTTTGCTCAGGCAAGGTATGATCTTTCACTTCTTATCCGTTTATTGAAGAACGAGAAGTAGATTTTTCTTCGGTTCCTCATGAAATCGAGGATAGCATCAAGGAATCTTGGCTGATAGGAACTGTTGGAAATATTAAGCGTTTTGTGGAGGAGGTTGTTCTAGAGTTTTGGGCGGATCTCCCTGAAGTTAGGGTAAAGGACGATTTGATCAAGGCCTGGGTGCAAGGTCATGAGTATGAGTTCTCCTCCGTGTCATCAATCCATTATTCACATTGGAGGAGATCACAGAGGCGGCCAAGATAGATACCTCTGAGAATGTATCTGCAATTCTCTCGCAAAATCGCGAGTCAAGCGATCGTCGCAAAACCGTCACCAATTTGGGATTTGCGAGGAAATTGCAGTGGGTCACATGTCAGTTGCAAATTCCTTAATTTGCGAAGAACTTGCAACTGAAAAGGCCATTAGAAATATTTACGAGGAAATTGTGAGGGTTCTGGAATTAGGTAGAACACGTTTTCGATGGGTCGAACCTAGCTTTTTGTGAGTAAACTTTCCGTCGCAAATTACTCAGGAAGTCATCGGAAATCCCTTGCAAATGACAATCCCTCACAATTTTCTCTCGCAAATCCCTCACAATGCTTTTTGAAATTATATAAATAGCTCAAGGTGAGATGAGTGTTTCAGACATTATGAAACACTTATGAAACATAGAAAAGGAGAGAAAAAAAAAGATTTTAAGTGTGGAAATTCTAAAAAAGTGTATTCGGAGCATGAAATATATGCATTACGATCGTGGATATACAATCATAAAGATCTGGAGACCGGTGAAAGTGACGAAATAGTATCGGGACAGATTACAGGGATTCTTGTATGAGGCGACTAATTAACCATTTGCGAGGGACACGGTAAAATATTTTGTCCATGTAGAAAGTGCAAAAACGAGCCATATTTAGATATTGATACTATGAAAAGGCATCTAAATAATAGAGGATTCAAGCCGAACTACTACATATGGTTTTCGCATAGGAAAAGTGCAAGTAGTAGTACGGATCAGGGGTTTGAGCAGCCTAGTTATAATGCTAATTCTTATTATGAGCATGATATATTTGGGAATGCTTATCAAGGGTATCAACAGTGGAATAGGTTTCATGATATGGCTATAGATGTATTTCATGAAACTACAACAACTTCATTTGCTGATAATAGTAAGGAAGAACCCAACGTAGAAGTAAAACGGTTTTATGATATGTTAGACGCTGCAAAACAGTCCATCTACGATCGGTGTAGAGAAGGGCAGTCTAAATTATCATTGAGATCTTGGATGATGACAATTAAAAGTGATAATAACCTAAATGAGATTTGCAAAGATTTGTGGGCTGAACTAATTAAAGAATATTTGTTAGCTGATAATCTTCTGATGAGTATTACTATAAGAAATTATTGATGTATACATTAACAATTGCATGATTTTCTAGAAAGATGATGGTAAGCTTCAGGAATGTAGATTTTGGGGGAAGCCGAGATATCAAGAAACTACTGGAAGGACCTGTGTCCCATACCAACGTATGCGGTACTTGCTAATCACTGGTAGATTGTAATGGTTATACCACTCGAAAAGGACGTCGGCGGCAATGAGATGACATGCACAACATTCCACAAAGGATGGGAGGTTACGCATCCGTCAGATGCAAATTTGTGGAAACACTTTCAAACGGTACAATCAGACTTCATTAACGAGTGCAAGAATGTATATATTGGCTTATGCACTGATGGATTTAATCAATTGGGTATGTCTAGGAGACAATATTCTCTATGGATTGTCATATTGACGACATACAATTTTCCTCCGGAGATGTGCATGCAAAGATAATTTTTGTTCAAAAGTATTCTAGTGCCTGGTCCTAAGCGATAATTTTTGTTCAAAAGTATTATAGTGCTTGGTCCTAAGCATCCGAAGCGAGCACTTGATGTATTCCTGCAACCTTTGATTCATGATTTTAAACAGTTGTGGTATTCGGGTGTTCGCACGTTTAACTACTCGCAGCAGAAAAACTTCAATATCCGTGCAGTGCTATTGTGGACCATTAGTGACTTTCTGGCATAAGATATGTGTCAAAATTCTCAAGATGTATAGAGCAAGGCCAAAAATTTTCCGGTATGAAGAGCCACTATTGCCATGCAATCATGCATCAACTGCTACCATTTGCATTAATCGAGCTCTTACCGAAACCTGTCCACGAAGCAATTTCATGTAAAATAGTACTATTTTTTATATTTTAAATAATTAATAATCAAAATTTTTGTTTAATTAATTTTATACTTAATTGATGAACTTGTAGGCATTGAAGCATTTTTCAAGGATATATGCACGCGAACACTAACTGAGGACGACATCACCCAACTACAAAAGAATATCCAAGTGTTGCTTTGTAACTTAGAAAAAGTGTTTCCACCTTCATTTTTTGACGTCATGAAGCATTTCCCAATCCATCTACCACATGAAGCAGGTCTTGGGGGGGGGGGGGGAGGGGAGGAGGCATCTATCGTTGAGGGATCTATCGTTGCAGGAAGTTCGAACGATCAAGAAAATATCTCACTTCACGTCATACTACTTTAGCCCAACCGTGAAAACAAGAAAGACCGCTCCTAGACAATACGACAATGGAAGGGTTGCACATACGTATCACATTGATGTCCCATATATCTTTTCCCAAAGAGACAGACTTGCTGAAAAATTGAAAGAAGTTTGGTGGGAAGACCATGCACATTGTCGGGCGGCTCACAATTATTAATTGCGAAATTGTGCGTATGTGTAGCAAGAGGTATTATAGGTGCAGCAATATGAGAGGTCCTCGTTACGTATTTTTTAAATCCTGCGACCGAGGCCATGAGTGCCAATAGCCATGGGGCCTGATACACTGATCCTGATGGACACAGACCTCCTAAGCATCGTTCCGGTCAGACGTCGTTCAAAGTCCGAGCACGAAAGATAGTAAGTTCTTTTCCTCAATTATATTTTTTTTATCAAATTAAATACATATTATGATAATGTTTACAACGTCTTTTAGGTTGCTCGGACCGGAGATACTATTTCGAATTTGTTAGCGGTTCTCGAGGAGACCAAACGAAAGGCGGATATATATTTTGTCGATGGACGCTCAGAGCAGCTCTACAATGATGTCACTTTGAGGATGCAAGAGTTGTCTCAGGCTAGTCTTGATGATCCAGAGAGCACTGTATCTGGCGGACCTACTCCAGCCGAGAAGAACAAGATTTTTGTCGAAGTAAGTATTTTATAAATATTTTTTTTGTATCATTTATAGTTATATTCAAAAAAAAAAATCTTACTCATATTTTTTGGATTTGCTACGGAAATGAATTTGCGAGTCTCGATTTGGGACGAATTGACTGTTTTTGCAAATCCATCGCTATATGCAATTTGCGAGGGAATTGCAATAGTTTATGCCCTCGTAAATCGCCTGTTTTCTTGTAGTGTCATAAACATTGCGTTTATGAGTGGAGGCAAGGATGATCAATGGATATCTCTTTTGTCCACAAACTTCACTACTTACAAATGGTTGCCAACTCCGAATATGGGATATACAAATCGCAGTCGAGCAAGATTCGTTCGCAAAGTCGTCAACATGATTCTGATTGACTTTGGAGAATTGGTCTTTGATCATGTTCTGAGCCTAGAGAGGAATCTAGCCTCTAACTTCTACATGCCCTTTCCAAGTGTACTCTTTCAGCTCCTAGAGACAAGGCAGAAAAGCTGACGTGTCAAATGACTTGCTGAAGAAGATCTTATGCGGATATTCAAAGATATGGAGCATGAAGATCAGGAAGGGGTAAAAGTGGCTGATGTGCTTACAAGATACTCAATGATACAAAGATTACGGCTTTAGGTATTGAGTATAAAAAGGGGCTTGCGGGTAAAATGTTAGGTTAACACTTTAAGCCGCATTTGTGAGACTTGTACCTTGAACTTCATAGTAAAACAGGGGCAAAAGGTGAGTGTTTGTTAGTTCTCTTGATTCACGGTTGGGTAGCTAGTAATCGTTTGGGAACTCTCTGAGTGGTTAGAAAGGTGTAACTCCAATATAAGTACAATTGTGTGAGATTAATTTGTAAGATTCTAGTGAATAAAGCATTCGATTTGGTGCTTTCCAAGCCATACAAAATAATTGTTGTCTGGATTTCTAAACTTACATGCTTCGCCAACGATATAAGACATGAAATTTTGATAAAGAATATGAGATCAGAATTAGAGGAGAAAAAGTGAGATTGGATATAATATTGAGCTCCCACACCTTTCGATTTAGACATAATATTGAGCTACCTTCCCAACGGGTGCTCAAATATTCTTGGTGCCGTCAGAAAAAAAAAAAAAATCCCAAAATGATTTAGTCTTTTTTTTTTTTTTGGACCAGCGCTTAGTGGTAAATACAGTGGTATAAATGAAAGCGTCTTTTGCAAAACTAACCATATTCAGCAGAAAAATTAAAAATATAGCCATATGAAGTTAGTAATAAAGATACTAACAAAAAACCCTAAAAATTGTCTATCTTACCCTCGTGTGTTATGTTCTATTTTTTTCAAAATAATATAATTTAATAGACGTGCATGTAGTATAGACTTCAAAGCCGCAAACAATAATTATACAATAGAAAAATAGTATAGTACAAACTGATAGGTTTTTTTTCTAAACCTCTCTTCGTATTTTTAGAGGGAGGAAGGGAGAGAGGGAGACATGGACGGAGGGAGGGAGCAAGCGGGGAGGGAGGAAGAGGGAGGGGGGGGAGAAGGAGATACACAAAAATAAGTTTGTATTTTTCTAGTAAATAGAATAGTATGACATATTAAATAGAATAGTACGTGATGACATTATAGTTTATCCATGTTCATATAGTACGGCGATTGTTCTATCATCTATAAGGGTAGTTTGACAATATTACATATTATATACCCTATACTCTAGCCATGGCTTCAATATGGTTATTTTGTTAATTTTGAGTTTTTTTTATGGTCATTTATTATAGTTTCCCTAAATGAAAATGGCTAATACTTGATGAAAGTTTTTAAAAATTTTCTAGACATTACTTGCAAAGTCATTTTTTAGAAAATGCTTATGTGTGACATGGCACGCAAAGTGTTTTCACAATCATTCTCACAAAAAAAATGCAAAAGTGATTTCACAATCATTCTCACAAAAAAAATGTGACATGGCATACAAAAATGGGAAATTAGGTCCAATTAGGAAATGGCATACAAAAATATACAGTGCGACGTTTTTAAGGACAAAGGAACCGTCATTCGAATTGAAAGAGCGAAATCTATGTTCGAACGAGAAACCCTAACCAGAAGAAAAACCCAAATAATTCTGGTATAGATCTCGGCCGAAGTGAACGGAGGAAGGGAAATAAAGCCTCTCCTTTGCGATTTAGAGGATCGGCGATACTTTAAAATGCAGAAGTCGGCGTCAGAACGAAACCCAGCGGTGGGCGATTATTTACAGTGCAGAATTTGGCTTGGGAATGAAACCAAGGAAATAGGTAAGCCATTGTTGTATGATTTGTAAAGTTTGATTTTGTTGATGTGGTTTCTGAAAATCGGCCCAAGGAACTTTGGGAGGTCCCGAATCTCTACGAAACTTAGGGATGGGTCCGAGAAATTGAAACTAGGGAATGAATAGTGACTGCGGAGTTCGCTTCTTGTTTCTATTGCGTTCTTTGGGTGTTTATTTTGGGTAGTCGGGAACGTCGGGTGCTGATGGTCATGTTATCGAGTCTTTTAGAATAGTATGCCCAATAGTATAGAATAGTATGCCCAACTTAGCGACTATTATAGAATATAATGCCCATGTTATCCACTTATTATGTCGCTCTGGTTGGTAAAATAAACATATATTGTAGATGCTGTTATATTAGAAGTAGAATAGGATAGAACGATATGTCTTGAGTATCATTCAGTGTAAAATATGGTTTGCATCCGTAAATTATAACGAAAACACAAAATTGTAGCAACCCATTTCCATTCTATTTAATTTGGTTATGTGTTCGTAGTATGGAATGGCTTTATTAACATAGTATGGTTTTTGGAAAGTGCAGCATGAAAGAGTTAGGTATACCTGAGCATATGTTTCAGTGTGGATACGAGCCGGAAGGTCGTAAACGGGTGAACAAGTACTTCAACCTGCCTTGGATTGATAGCATAAAAGACGCATTGATGGACGATCAGTTGGTTGGTGATGCTCGCGGAGTCGCATTTTGGAAATCTGATGACGATGGGTAGTCACTCTTTTTCTGTGACGTTTGTATATTACCTGTTGTCAAGACAGCTGTTAACAAAGAAGAAGCACGAGTTGTGGTGGCTTTTTGCTGGGAAACCAATAAGGTTTGCAATACAAAATTTTGCTATGGTAACCGGTTTGAAATGTGCACCTGTGGTTGATAGAAGAGGGACATCTTGCAGGGCTGATTCAACACATGCAAATGCAACGCAAGTTTATGAATTACTCTACATCTTGAAGTGATTGTTGTTCGTACTACAATTTTGTGCCTTCATATAGGATTTGTAAAAGTATAACAGGAAACCTTGACAATGTGTATTATAGTACATTCCATACACCGGTCAACTATACTATGTAGTTGTGACATAAAACAACTTTACTACGGAAGCTGTTGGAAACAGTACGTCTATTTAAATTGAAACGCATATAACTAATAGTATAGTACTGCCATTAAGCGTGTTGCTGTCGACTATAGGAAGTTGATGGTATGGACGGGTATAATATATAGTACGTAATTACCAATTAAAAAAAATAGAATATCCGACGGACAAAAATATTATTTCCTTCATATGGTTTAAAGTTATATTAATTACAAGCTGGTTATGTTATAGATTGGAGTCCTTACGTCTGCGAACTCAAAAGCCTACAATGTAGTAGAGTAGGTGACATCAGCGAGATAACACACACTATTCGTTTCCCGCCTAAAGAAGAAGGGTCGTTTTGGGATTTCGCAAATCCTCATGGTTATTTGCTTTGTTTTTCAAACGTTATGACTATATCCTTAATTTCTTTTATTACTATGGCTAGTTGGCAAATTAACCCTACAAAAATGATGACATGACTTTAAAAAAAATATAACATGACACATTGCTTTAGAAAATTTTAATTTTCCATTTAAACTATTCTCTAGACATTATTTGTAAAGTGATAACCTTTCAGAGTTTCCTTTGATATTCAAGATATTCATTTATTCCAAGATTCCGATAAAAAATCACATTCACCATAATTTCGATATCGATCAGAACACTAGCGACATCGCAACCGCTGATGTCAGTGGTTACAACTAGTGTATCGTCATGCGTCTTGTTCAAACCACGGGTATCGTTTTCGCTGAAAATGACTCTGGGCAAACGCGTTAACGAATTGACCATCCTTCCTATATCTTCTCGCTGCATAAAGTTTACCGACTTAGATGGGGAGTCCCACTTCAAAACACGATCTCGAGGTGGTGGTGAGACCAAGTCATTGAATTCACCGGCAAGATACATCTCAAGGAATATGTTACTCAGCTTCCAGCAATTTCTTGTGTCATGTCGTCCGCTCTTTTCGTGAGCGATGCAATATGCATTTTCATCATACTCCTGATTTTACCCAGTTTCCGGAAAGCGAAGACCATCCCTTGGAATGGTAGAAAGCTTGCTCATCCATGATTGCTCTGTATTGATGTTAGACTAGCCAACCCCCTCCCTTTAGCCCCAAATTGTTGTAACGGAAATTACGTCAGTCAAAATTTGTAAATAGGAATAACTTAGAGGATCTGTGTCATCTTTAGCGGTAACGAAGAAATGAATAACTATTGAGAACTTATCAATAAATTAGGCTCAAATAACACGAGGAGATGATCCCGACAAGATCAGAGAACAAGAATGAGAGTAAATGGTTTTTAATATTGACAACTCAGAACCTTTACAAGAGCAATAATAAAGAAAACAAGTAGAAATGATGAATGAAGATAAGTGTGTAGTGAGGATTATTGGATTAGGATTCAGTCCTTTGTTTTCTGCTTTTTTTTTTTTTGATAACTCCAAGTTGTGTTTAACGTCTCTATTTACTTTGCATGATTTTGTAGTAATTTCAATTACATGGATTTAGCCGTTTTTGGTAAAAGAATTGAATTAGTTTTCTCGAATAATTTACTAGTCCGTCTCCAAAGTCGACTTTTACTTTTAGTATGACCATTTGGTTTTACTTTTGTCGACGTCGGTAAAAATATTGACTTTGGCAAGAATACTGACTTCGGCACTGGGGAGTTTGAATTTTACTTTTTAGTGAACTTAAAATTTTGGACAGTAATTTATATGCTAACAGGTACTCTTAATTATATTTTTTTGTTAGTTTTTATTAGTTGTTAATACCAGTTTCTCATAAATGAATTACAAAATTAGGTATGACAAGTCAACTTTGGATCACATTTCACAATGTAAAATTGAATTTTAAAGTAGATATTGTATATATAAAGATTTAGAAGATACATAAGATCAATGATTTTATTGTGACTATATTTTAGAGATTTGTATATAACATGCCATTAAGTTGTGAAAGATAAGAAGCATGTATACTAGTACACTGGACTGAAGTTGTTTGGTTTCCGTTGTTAACTCTATGCTACTAACTTAGAATTCTATTTCACATTTCTCGTTACTATATATTTATAATAGATTTTTTTTTTGACAGCAAACAACCATATATTAAGAAATTACGTTTCAAAAGCGCTTGACCCTAAAGTCAGCCACTTTGGAAACGAAGAATCCCAATGGAAAAATACAAGATCACGTGCCCGAGCTTCTTTTGCAAGAAAGTCGATACATATATTCAGTTCACGCGGAATATAAGAAATAGAAAAATCTGTAAAAGATGATCGAATACTGCTGAATTCTTTTAATTCCGAGGATAAAGATGGCCACTCTTCATCATTACCTATCAAGTTAACCAGCTGGATGCAATCTGATTAAAAACGCATAAATAGGATACCCATATGAATGAGAGCTTGCATTGCCTAAATGAGAGATGTAAATTTAGCGTGGAGAGGGGAGAGTACTCTAGCTTTTGCAAATAAACCATAGGTCTTGCATCCATCCGCATATTCGGCTACAATGCCTCCACCAAAAAGATTTCCCTCTTGGGTCCAAGATGCGTCGAACTGACATCTTGGTATTAACAACCGCGATGTCTGGTGTTGTTAGGATGGCCGGCTCAATCGCCGCTTCAACCATTTCCTCGACGCTTTGGGATACTTTCCAGACCCCTGCTTCCTGAGTGGCTAATTGCATAGTATCAAGAGCGGAGATTTATTTTCCATGGAAGGCTTTATCGTTTCTGACTTTCTATATATACCATATGAGCCATGAAAACTCTTCAAGAAGAGACTCCGAGACTCCATTATTTTTAGGTCTATGGAGCAAGAAATCAAAATTTGAGTACAAAGACTCGCACGGGAATATCTCCGGAACTGACGGGATCCTAGATAAGGCCCAATTTTGCACAGCTCGTGGACATTCAAAGATAAGATGATTAATTGTTTCATTGTCAGCACCACACCGGGTACATATATGATCCATCCCACAATGACGATCCACCAGACAGCTATTGACTGCTACACACCCAGAAAGAGCTTGCCAAAGGAAGTGCTTTATTTTCCTAGACGTTTTAAGCGTCCAGACTTTTATCTTAAGGTTATTAGTGCTTGGTTCCGATACATAGTGTAGCCCTTGCGCATCGTGTAACTCGTTTGCTAGGGCGTAGCCTAAACGTACCGAGTAGGCCCCAGATTTTGTATGCACCCAGCAGTAACCATTAAAACCTCGGCTAGGTCGAGACTCAAGATACGCGGAATATCTTCCAGATCAACCATGTTTTGGAGAACATCAAGTTTACACTGCTTTGTATTTATATCAATTAAATGACTTACAATCAAGTGTGGATCCCGGAAGTTCCCAACTTGCAGTGTTGGTCTAGCTGGAATCATCGGAATCCACAGATCACTCCAAACCTTGGTATTAAAACCAGATCCAATGGACTTTCTCATTCCCGATTTGAGAAGCTCTCGAGCTGCCATGATACTTCGCCACCCAAACGATGGGTAGTTATATTTTGTCACTTCTAGGGGGTGGAGTATCGAAAATATCTTCCTCGCAGAACCCGCGCAAGGAGGGATGATGGAGTCTGTATAATCCTCCACAACTGTTTTGCTAACAAAGCCAGATTGAAATTCTACAGATCTCGAAACCCCAGACCCCCTTTTTCCCGCGACAAACATATCTTGTCCCACGCAATCCAATGTAGCCCCTTCTTGTCTTGTTTAGAACTCCACCAGAATCTTGCAATAGCACTCTGGAGTTTATTATATCCTGCGGCAAAAGAAAGCAAGACATCACATACGTTGGGAGTGCTTGAGCCACCGACTTAATAAGGACCTCTTCCCCCCCCCCCCCCCCCCTAGAAAGGAATTTCGCGGACCAAGAATTAATGCGGGTAATTAGGCGCTCCTGGATGTACACAAACACTTGTTTTTTAGAGTCGCATATTTTTTCGGGAGTCCCAAATACATTCCCATGCCTCCCTCTTTTGTAATCCCGAGGGTTCTTTTTAACTCTGCTTTTAAGTCCGGAGCAACCAAAAAGGATAGAGGACTTCGCAATATTTAACTGCGCATTGAGAGACTTTCGCTTCACAGAAGAACAAGCTATCATCCGTAAATAAAAGATGAGACACTGCCGGGCTTGCTTGGGCTATCTATATGCCTGTTAGTCGCCCCTCCGTCTCCGCTCCTCTGATCTGGGCAATCAAAGATTCTGTGAGGATAATGAATAGAAAGGAAGTCAGCGGATCTCCTTGGCGTAAACCCCTTGTCGGAATAGATTTATAATAAATTTGATCTGAAAATTGGACTGTGAAACGAGAAATCTGAATATTAGACTGCGATTTTTTTTTTTTCAATTTTTTTACGAGTTTTAAAATAGGGTCAATTAGATAAATAACCAAATGGTCGATAAACATGAAGAATATAGTACTGTGTTTCAGGTATTTGGGCTCATATCTTTTTGGTCCATTTCTGGTCGTTTCTACCATTCATACACGCACAAACAGCTGTGCAGAAAGAGAGTAGGACGACGTCATGATGTAGTAGGCTTGTAGACCATTAAAAATTACCTCTTTATAACGTCAACTCACTATCATAGCCAAGCAAAGTAAAAATTAATTTGAAAATGAGAAAATTACCCCCTTTTTTATGTGGCCAGAAAAGAAAGTTACTCTCTTAATTTATATGTACTTACCATTTTTACATGTACAAGTCATTATCCGTCTAAAACAACAATGGAAGATGAAGATGGAAGAACTGCAATTAATGCGACTAACAAAGATGCAGGTAAGATGGAATACTTATTTTACCATACATCACTCCTCTACAGAGATTTTTAAAAAATAGGTTGAATATTTTTGTAGATATACTATTTCGATGGTACTACGACGCAGTTCATAACAGATGACCATGAGGTGGAGATTTTCGTTCAAATGCGAAGAAAAATAGAAGAGGTCAACCTTTTCGTCACCGCAGTGAAAACAACAGATGGTGTTAAAACATCAGTACGTGGGGCAGACATCAGACTATATCCGACAGACGGTGAGGAAGGATCGGAGACCAAAGACTAGAAGTTCACGATGTCAGACACACCACTAACTGTACCCAACACAACAGTGGCACCACTGCAGGCAACATGGGCTTCGAATAGACCTTCTACACAAAGAACATAAAGTGGTATATCCATTCGGGAGGGTGAATCGATAATCAACTTAGTTAGCCCAGTCGTGGAATGTCAGAGTAAAGGGAAAGGGAAGATGCCAGTTGTAGAGGACTCTACCGACGAGGATTCAGACGACAAAGACAATGCGGTTTTACCTGCTCTGAAGGAGGGACCATAACTAGTTGGAGAATGTAGTAGGGGAGTACACCGAAAACTTCTTTTTTGTACAGACGGCCCAGACAAAAAGGAGGAAGATGGAGCAGGCGATGCCTTCCTTCAATGGGGATGGTTTAATGAGGCCCTCCACAAACTGCTAGCAGATGAAACTCCAGAGAACGCCCTATTCTACAGAGATGCAGCGCCTATTTTTAACGACTGTCGCCTTGGAGGTAATAGCCTCAACTCATAGTCATTCTATATACGATATGTTACATAGTATACTATTAACGGTTGTAAAATTATGCAGAATTTGATTCTGCTTTGGCTAGTGTTCTGTATGAGGGTGGTACTCAATTCGTTGGGCGTTTTTAAAAGTCTAATAAGGACTACAAGATCAAAATTTCCATCCATGCGATACAGCGGAAATTCCACTTCTGCATGACTAGGTCAACACTAAATTTGATGGTGTTAAAATGTGTGTCTCGGATATGCGGGTGGCACCTTGGACGTTCGTCGCAAATTTTTGAGGGATTTACGACTACATCGACTACTCCCATGTCAGAAATCTATCGCAATATTTGCTACGTCCTTGCGATTACAAAAGTGGCGACTAAGAAATTTACTCGTAAATCCATATCAAAATTTGCGAGGGATTTGCGACATATGCATTCGCGGCTAAAATATGTCTACGGCTCATTTTTGGACACAAAAAGACCATTGAGCTACACTCTGCGGCAAAGTAGTTTGAAGGCAATCTCATGGTTAGATCTCCAGATATGCTCAATTTACTAATGACATGTCCTACTGCCGCGAAGAAGAAGCAAGCGCAGCAATGTTAAGGAGCAACTGCTGGTTCTCCTGCTTTCCAGCTACCGGCAAATCCTCCTCACCGACCACGACCAGCCAGAAGATCTATAAAAGCTAACGACTTAGAGATTTACAAAGAGAGATCGACATCAACACTTAGGCATTTACAGCAACCTTTGAGTTTCATAGCTTTTTGTTTTACTTTCTTAGTTCTTAGTTCTTAGCTTTTCATCTTTTGCTCTATCTCTACAACACTTTTGGAGAAGATTTCTAAACCCTCTTTTTACTTTAATTCAGTTGCATATTTTCATGAATTCAATGATGATTTTTGTTTCTATGTGCGAGTAGTTTATTAGTTGGGTTTAAAAGGGTTTCAAAGGGGTTTAATCATGGATCATTGATATTAGGTTGATAGATATAGGATTATCATTAGGTATCTGCGTTTATTATTGCTCTTAATGCATGTTTTTTTACTGATCATTTAGCAACTGATTCTAGGATTGATAAAACCGCTAACGTGTTGAATTTATCAACCAGATCTAGGGTAGGCGAGCAATTGCGTCGTAAAATACGAATGCATATTTACAGAGCGTTGTGAGCGTATACAAACTCGATATTAATGCGTACGCTGCTGCGTCGTAAGATACAAAAGCATACATACACAGTAGTTAGACATAGGTAATTAGATCTATTCAAATTCTAATATATTTTCTTGCTTGATCCCATCCATGAACCTCGAAGAATTCCCTTGAGCCCAACATTTTAGTTATTGATTTATATTCACTTTTATTTCTACCTATTTAATTTAAATCCCTTGCTACAAAACGTGACACAAAACCCCCCACTTAATTGATTTGGTTTAGAGAACTTAGAAACCTAGGAAGTTTAGCAAATCGATAATCTATGTGGATTCAATCCCTTTATATACTACTATGATTGTTGTGCACTTGCAACCATTTTTAAGGATAAAACTTGAAGTAAAACAAACCCCGCATCATCGACTCCTACACCTATAAAACACAAAGAGATGCCACAAAATGAGGAGGGAGAGAGGCTTGACAAACTTCCAACTACAGCCACCAAAAGTTTCATAGATTTCATTGTTTTGTTTGGTTTTTGCTACTTTGTTCAAGGGAGAGGATCTCGGCTTTGTATCTAGATATTGAAATTTTTTCTAAACCCTCTTCTTATATACAATATTTCATTCTTACTGCTATGTTATTTTTTCACATGTGCGAGTAGTTGTTGTTGGGTTTAGGGGTTTCTAAGGGGGATAATTCATGGTTTGGTAGATAGTTTTCGTTTCTAGGGTTGCAGTTTCATTAGATCGAATTAGTTCTCTGTTTAAGCATGTTCTTAATGCATGTTGCTAGACTGACACCTAGCACTGATATATGAAAATCATCTGCTTGAACATCACAAGGTTGATTGACTCGAATTTGATTAAATAGGATATAATATTTAGAACGCGTAAGCTGTTTCTACATTATTTAGTGAGCATATCGAACTTCTACTGCATTTTTGTATTATTGAATCTACTTGGCATATGGAAGTATGATTTAGATTTGATATCATAAGTCGGGTTTGAGCCACATGATTGGTATTATCGGATAGTAGTGCTTCAAGCTTAAGAATTAAAAGATCTACGATTGTCTCTAGTGTTACAATTCTGAATAGTCTAAACT
Organism: Alliaria petiolata; assembly: GCA_020283515.1. Classification (NCBI taxonomy): domain Eukaryota; kingdom Viridiplantae; phylum Streptophyta; class Magnoliopsida; order Brassicales; family Brassicaceae; genus Alliaria; species Alliaria petiolata. Next base: position 139,067,271 of record JAHZTW010000001.1, on the reverse strand, counting down.
GTGAGCCCGCAAGGATTCACTAACACCCAACATTTCGTTTTATTGATCTCTTATTGCTTTTATTTGCTTTCATTTAAGTTATAATAACAAAAACCATATTTTATTTTTTTGCTAGCATGATTTGTTTTTTATATAAAAGTTATAGTGGAACCATCATTATTTGTGGATCGATCCCTAAGTATTATTGGATTTGTTGTGCACTTGCAGAAACATTTCAGGGTAAAACTCTGAGCACATCAGAATGCTTTAGGCATGTTAGAGGAAGAATGAGCACATTGCATAAAAGGCCCTCCCCTCATTAATAATAGCCTACGAGATCAAGCCCGCCGAGACCAAGCCGACTAGAGGAAAAGAAAATATCGAAGATAGAGGTGAATCTCCAAGGAAGAAGAAAAGGATAAACACAAGAATGAAAATATCCTAAGGAGAAAAGGAAAAGGAGGAAAAGGAAAGCCGACTCGAGGGCAGTATAAATAAACAAGGACCTCATGACTTGAAGATCATCCCCAATTCACTAGAGAACTCAAGAGCAAAATCTAACCGACACGAGTTTTCTAGACCTAGTTCATAATCTTGTTTTTTGATTCAGCTCGGCAAGACTCTCTTACAGAGCAATCCTTGTATTCTTCGAGCCTTTGAGCGTTCAATAAAGACTTGTTCTCTTAAACTCTCAACCTTATATTACTTAGTTTGCCTAGGTGATATTCTGGTTCAACAATTGGCGCCGACTGTGGGGGAATAGAGAACAGGTTCTCAAATAAATAGCTCGAAAGAATGTCTCCTCGTGAAAACACCGACGATCAGCAATGATTCAACGAAAACGGCAACCCCATAATCCCCGACACTCAGACACCATCGGCCACGGAAAAATCAACACCAGCGTCCATCACCCCAGCCGACCTGGCCGCGACAATCAAGGCGACCTTAGAACCACTATTGCAGGATATCAACGCGAAACTCGACAACTTGCAATCCCAGCAAGCAAAACATCAGGACCAAATCAACTCGATGGTCAATCCGACAAGTGGCCGCACTCCTCCGATCGAGAGAAGGCTTAATTTCGACGGAAAACCAATCCCACAAAATACCGTCGGCGGAAACACTACGACCAGGCTCGACGCTACTGGCCGGACCGATTAAGGAACACCGAGGGAGATCGATCCCGAGGTCTCAAAGCTGCACCAACAGTTAGATACAATGGATTCATAGATCCATCGCGTGACTAGCTCGGCACAAGAAGTCGCGAAGATCCTCGCGTATGCGCAAAAGAGCCCCTTCCATGAGAAACTTACCAGCGTGCACCTCGGCACGGCAATAAAACTAAAACTATCATACTACAATGGAAGCGAGGACACGCAGTTATGGCTCAAGGGATTCTAGATCGCGATGCAGACACAACGATTCGACACCCGAGGAACATGAGGCAAACCACTGCCAGGCGTTCATCAAACATCTCAGTAAGGACGCGCTCAAGTGGTTCTCGAGTCTTTGTCCCGGATCCATCAAAAGCTTTGAAGATCTCTCGGGCACTTTCATCAAGCATTATTCAATGTACATGATGAAGCACACGACCAACCTGTTCACTTTAACTCAGGAACAGGGTGAGCCGCTACGGCAATTTATCGAGAAGTTCAAAACCGCTGCCGCCGCACACGGAAACATTCCTCATTCCTTATCCCTGGAAGCACTTCGCGGAGGACTTTGGTTCGAGTCCAAATTCAAGAAAGAGCTGCAAGTCAACGAACCAGCGACCTTGGAGGACGCCCTGCATCGAGCTCAAACATATATGAAAATCGAGGAAGAGAAACTCTATTACGCTAAGAAGCACGGGATGGTCGCCGTCGCACTCTAGAAGGAGGACAATCGGGAACCTCAATCGGAGAAAGGCAAACCCACACCAAATGTTCACGGCCCACCCACCGAGAAACAATGGAACACATGGAACAGGAACGATGTTTAAGCTAGCCGACCTTCACCGTCAGATGCCGACGACAACCACGACCTAGGGTGCCGTTTCCATGGCCGAACCGGGCACGCGACATCGACCTGCCAAAATTTGTTGGATTCTCTAGTAGGAAAGTATTACGATGGCGACATCGAGGGTGAGGGAGATCGATCACAGCAGGGAAACCAAGGAAGAATCTACAACAACCGCCGAGCCTCCAGCAATGAAGGTCGTCGAGGACATGGCAACTATCAACGACGCACTTTGGCGGACGAGAGACGCCGAAGTCCACCGCACAATGACAGACGAGACAGAGACGACCAAGACTGTGATCGATATAGGGAAAACCGCGGACCACCGCGTGATAGGGAGGAACGTGACTGCGAGCCAGACAGAGATAATAGAAGTATCGCCAGAGAAAGAGACGACCAGGAGCGCGAGCCGGTTAGAGAGCAGCCTCGCGAAAGGGACGATCGTGATCGCAATTTGGATAATCCTCCACCCCCGCCGAAGTGAGTAATCCATATAATTATGGGAGGTCTGCCCGACTGCGACGACTCGGTAATAGCCATCAAGAAGTATGAGAGGAAGGCGGTCGCGTCTCGGAAGTACCCACATAGCTTCAACAACAACGCCGCGATCTCATTCACGACATATGACGCGGAAGGACTTCACACACCACACAACGACCCACTTCTGGTCGACCTCGATATCAATGATTGTAAAGTGGAAAAGATCCTCATCAACACCGGCGCCATAGGTCGTGCTAGTCTGATATTCAAGGAGACACTCCAAAAGATGGGCATCAATGATGAGACGATTAAAGCAGCTCCAAAACCACTAACCGGCTTCACAAGCGAATCCGTCTTCAATCTTGGCACAACTCGACTTCCGATTAACCTCGACAGATCAACCAAAATGGTGAAATTCACTGCAATGGACAAGCCAGCCATCTACAATACCATCTTAGGCACGCCTTGGATCCACGAGATGAAAGCGACCGTCTCTACCTATCACTAGTGCATGAAGTTCCCAATCTCAACATGAATATTCACTCTGCGAGGTGATCAGCAGTTGGCTCGAGCATGCTTCATCAGCGAGAGAAAATTACGAATAGCTTCGTCATACAAGATCAGCGAAGCATCAACCATCAAGAGCCCAACACAAAGCCAGCACCACGGCCTCGAAGAATCAGCAAAGAACTAGAAAAACAATTGCTTGGAAGGGCATGAGGCGCCCAAAAAAAAAAAAAAAACAAAATCTACTTATCTTGTATTATGAACTACGAATGAATTGATCCCATTTTGGGTACGTAGTCAACCTTTAACCAGGTGCAGGTATAACTTAATAAAATTTATAATTTTGTTTGATTAATACTCAGCTCGGCATCAAGAACGACTTCTACGAAAGACATCTCCGAATACAACCACTCTTCATCCAAAATTCTTATTTTCGGAATAATGTCGACGTTCGGGCCAAACATACGACCCTAAAAGTGACTGATCATCACTTCGAAAACTTTTTTTTCCGAAACCAAAAGCCGAGGCCAAACCTCGCACAATTCCAGATCACATGGAACCATTCGGGCCGAAGTCCAACTCCGAATATCCTACGTGATCTGGAACTCGATAGCGGTACAAGTCAAGCAGATAGTCCTCGCATCCGTCCAGCCAAAAAGCATGGCCTTATAAAAAGAGAGCACTGATTCGATTAGAAAAATGAAACAGAAGGAAAAGACGAAATGGAACCTCGCACAACTTGAAACTACGCCAAATTATCCGGGCCGAAGTTCAACTCCGGATATTCCACATAATTTAAAACCCTAATTTAAATGAAACTAACAGAAAAATCTCGCGTCTCTTCGGCAAAAGAAAATAAATCGAGCAGAAGGATCTCGCGTCTCTTCGGTAAAAGAAAATAAATCGAGCATAAACATCTCGCGAAACAGACCTAGCAAATAGCTTCACTAAGACCCAAAATTATGGTCTCCAACTTTTCGTTCAAAAATGCATCAATTCTTCACAAAGACAACATAAATAGAGAATCACTCCAACCCCGAAGCAATTCATCAGAATGACGAAAAAAGGGGAGTACACATGAACATAATTAAATTAAACGAACAAATCGCTTTGACCAAACTAGCCAGATGCGCAAGGGAATACGAAACAGGAAAGCACTCCGTTGAAAGAAACATAAAAACAGTCTCACGATAAAATTAAAATGGATGAAAGCCCTCCCAGGTAATGTCATTACAACAAGTATATATGCCAAACGGCAATAAGTAAAAACAAACAGCGGGCTACTCCTTCATAGTATACACGCCTTGTGACCTCCCCATCTCGGCCGAAAGAGTAGAATCTCCCCCGTCTCGGCCATGGTCGGTCCCAGACCTCATCACAACAGCATCAAGAGCTTCCTTGAGCACCTCGACAAGAGCAGGCTTGAGTGACCGCCGACGCATTGAACCAAATTGATCAAAGCGTTCAGGAATAATCTAGGAATCATCAAGTGTTCTATTTCTCAATCTTTTAAAAATTATCAACACGAAATAAAAGAACAAACCTCTCCGGCATGGTGAAATCCGAGTCTTCGACGATGATCTCTGTTATGGCATCCCCTTCCTTTTTCCAAGCTGCAAGCTTTTCTTCAAGATTAGAGATAGATTTCGCCGGAATGTCCCAACCGATATCAAGCATTTTACAAAGAAACTCCAACATTGCTCCATCTTCGTCTTGACCGACAACAATATTCTTGATCTCGTCCTTTTGAGCAAAGGCCGCTTTCATCAATTTCATCTTTGGGCCAAACCAGTCCATAACGTCTTGAAAAACTCGTTCAGCCACAGAGTAGACCACCTCTTGCTGAGATTGATGAAGCCTCTCTTCCTCGGCAAGCCTTTTGCTGGCATCTTCGGCAAGTTTATCTTCAAGGGCTTTAGCTTTGGCCTTTAGACCATCCACCTCGGCTTGAAACTTTTCCGTCTCCAAAACGTTACGTTGGAGCTCTTGATCTGCACCTTCAAGACTGACCCTTTCAAGTTCAAGCTCTTTAACCTTCTTGTCCGCATCATGAAGACAAAATATTTGATCATTGGCGTCTTCAAGACGCTTATGCTCATTCACAAAATCACGATCATATGATTCAGATAGCATGGAGAGAAGACCCATTGCCAGAAACAGATATCCGAGAAGAGGAATTAACAATTAGGACTACAGCATTCATGAATACGAACTAGGAACAGTTCCAAACCTGAACGAGATGATTAGCAGCACAAGAAAATTTATCAAAATATCTCAGCTCGTTGACAGGGGGCCCTCCCAATGGCCGAGGTCTGCACATCCATGCCAAACTGGTGCAAAAATGTGGATCAAACATAGCAGGAAAGTCCGAGTCCACTTCAGCATGAATTCGTGAGGATTGCGACCACTCCCACGACTCCCAATGTCGTGCTCGTTCATCCTCGGCGCGTCGGTGATATTAGCCTCAAGCGGCTTACTCGTTTGACCTGGCTCAACTTGAGAATCAATGACTCTCGGGGATTTCCTTGCATCTAGATCAACCAGACAGCCACTTGTAGTGGCAGGACCTGTCTTCTCCGTCTCTACTGCAAAAGCGGGAGTAGAAGAAGGAAGGGGTATCTCGAATCGTTCAGAGTTCGGCCCAACAGCGGGGACTACAAATTTAGGAGCTGTATCCAAAGTGACATCTTTTTCAGCCTCGACATCCTCAGACGACTTACTCTTCTTAACCTCTTCGGCTTTCTTCGTAGTCCGCTTTTTAGCAGCCTGCCTCACCTTCTCTAAAGCGACAATCCTACCAATGAATTATGAGAAAAAATTGAGAATGAATCGTATGAATCACCGACAATGTCGAAACGCGAAAATCATATTTAAGCTTACTTCGCATCAGGGGCGCAGACGTCTTCAGCCCCTGACTTCCGCGTGGTATCACCCGAAGTATTTGGCAGATCCTCCGGTAGACTAATTTTGGATTTCTTGACAGAGGACTTTGTCAGAATCGAGACATCAATCATCGGTGCTCTAGTCCTTTTCTTCAGACCCGTCTTATTGGGCGCTGACTCTTGGGCCTTCACCTCGGCAGGAGCTAAGAACGGTTCCGAGGGGACAATGATGAGAAAAACCAGAAATCATCGAATTCGGAAAAAGTTTTCCTATACAGTAAAAACTTACCAAACTCTGTCTTTTTGCCCTTGGATTTAGAGCTCGACACCTTTTCCAAAGGAGCTTTCTTCTCCTTCTCAGGCCAGAAGCGACGACTCAACTTCGCAAGCCGGTTGGCAATGTTTGAAAACCCAGGAGAGTCAGGACCGATAGCAAATTTCTCTACAAAATAAGCATAGAGCAAATAATTACGCTTCAGAAAGCAAACAAAAGGAGCATTAAGACGAATAAATCTCAGCCTACCGGGTTTGAGTTTCCAATCATGAGACAACTTTGACTCAGAACCAGTCAAAGCGTTACTTATTTTGACAAAAAAGTAATAGCTATCCCAATGGTAAATCTTGGTCACTGAGTCACCAACAACGATCCCGAATTTCATTGTGGAGTAGAAATGCTTGGGATTACCGTTTTTGTCTACTCCTCCACTCTTGAGCATAGAAACCCTCTTAAAAAAAGTCAAGATCAAAAGGCATACCAGCTGAGAATGCCAAATCCGAAGTATGTGCCATGTGGCGCACCACGACATGAGTAAGCTGAGATATATGAATTGCTCGCCGCTCACAGTAGCGAAGGCGAAGCTGAGGGACTGGAAACCGAAGCCCGAATTCGGTGAAAAAGCACTCGTAAATGCAAAAATATACGGTCAGAGGAGTTTGAGGTCTCTCATATGACGAGGGAACCCTAAGGGAAAATTGCACGACCTTTTAAGATCTTCGATCATGATACAAGCGTTTTTACACTTGCAAGCAATTCCTCAATTGCTCATATCATTGCAATATATTGAGGTATCAATCCATCTTGGGAGATGATGCAATAAGAATACAAAGTTAAGTCTAAGCTAAGCTAAAATGATAAAAGCAAGTCACAAACAAGTATTGAAAGCTAAACACAAACTAAAAGAGGTAATACTAGAGCAATACTATGAAACTAAGCCTTAATCACTACTAATCAAGATACTAAGTAAGGATTACTACTAAGCAAGATTATCAATTGACTAAATCGAAACCTAGGGATGGAATCATTGATTTGGGAAACTAAATGGACAACCTTGCAATCATTTAAGCAACTAATCAAGCTAACTCTATACCTAGAACACTTAATTTAGATTAGACCATGATGTGTAGCTCAAATCCCTTTGTTAATCAAACTAATGAACTAATGATGTTTTAGCATTAAGATAATCAACAAGCATTAATAACAAGTCTAAATGGTTTGATAAACACTCTAGACATCTAATGTCTTAGGCTAGAAATGTAAATCTCTTATTAAGTTGGTTCAAGCATTTCATCAAACACTTGGTGGGTGTATGAAAAGCTTATGATCCAAAATAGCAAAGATTAGCTATTTGGCATTAGGAATCACTTAATAAGAAGAGAGAATGAAAGAATCTATCCTAGATTGCAAGATTAATCCATTAGAAAACCCTAAATCTAACCCATCCCCAAGTTTCTAAGGAACTACTCACTAACCATACTTAAACCCATCAAATCAAAGATTAGAGAAAGGTTAAACATGATTAGAGAAAGATAAAACAAGAAATCTAAGAAAGATAATGCATTAAACTCAAAAGATTCAAGCTTAAACAAAGTATTTGCCCAAAGTGGCTAAAAGTTTAAGCTAAGAACAAGAGAATAAAAGTTGGCCTAAAAAAATTAGGTCTAAAGAGTATTTATAGGAGGGACCCAATGGGTAGACAAAGAAGATTCGTCTGGGAGAATTTCGACGAGGTTCGTCGAACATACTCGTCGAAACTTCACCCTGGAGGAAAGTTTCGACGAAGCTTCGTCGAACAGAGTCGTAGAACGGGTCTTCAAGCGTCGATCATCTTCACGCGTCTGGATAAGTTTCGACGAGGTTCACCGAAACTACTCGTCGAAACTTCACCCTGGAGGAAAGTTTCGGTCAGCTACGTCGAAACTTCTGGTCGAAACATCGTCCTGGAGAGAAGTTTCGGTCAGCTACGTCGAAACTTCTGGTCGAAACATCGTCCTGGAGAGAAGTTTCGGTCAGCTACGTCGAAACTTCTGGTCAAAACTTCTTGAGGATTCTTCTTCTCCATCTTTTTGGCAACTTCTTGCTCTTCAAAGTGATGTGCCATTCCTCTCCAACTCAATTGTTGCCTCCACAGCATCCATGTTACCTGATCAAGACTCCAAATGCACCAAAACATGCAAGGACTATGCAAAGACACTCTAGGACTCTAAATGATACAATGCAACACAATGATGCTATATTAGACCCCTAAATGATGAGAAACTTATACTAAATGGATGCTNATCCTTACCCGTAAATCGTAAATGTATATCTTCATCCCGCTGAATATACCTTCAGATAAAGTGATCGAAACAGAGGAAAGATAGAATCGATGTTTAACCTGGTCTGGCAATGGCTGAAGATTTTGTTCACTATCTGTAAAAAAAAAATCATTTCCATATCAGATTAAAAAAAAATTAAAATAAATTAATTATTATTAATTTTTTTATTTTAAAATATTAAATAAAAAAAAATATTTTGCTCAAACCTATGATATTACAGCTGAAGAAAATCATCAACCATACACTACGACAATAAACTCTTTATGGCATTTAAAAAATTACAACACAACAATAACAACAAAGAAAAAAATCATGTTCATACCTTGTGATCAAACACGGTAACATACCTTTTGTATTTTCTTTTATGGCTAGCATTCGTTTGATTATCCTTCTATGTGTACCTTAGAAAAAAAAACAGAAGATCAGCCTCATACCAAATACAACCAAAACAAACAAATCACAATAAAAAAATTCATGATATGCAGCGACTAAATTAAACCTAGAAGAAGATCTACATGAACTAAACTAAATCTAGATGACGGTAAAATAAAAAAGTTGCTACACGGAATTAAACTATTTATAGGAAAATAGATTTAGGGTTTACGTCGAATATTCTTTTAATTATTCATAATTCGTTTTTTTAATAACCAGAATATAACAAATAGTAATAATCCTTTTTAGATGAATCAAGCAATAGGAAATAATACATTTTCTTTTCAAATTAATTAAAAACATGATATATAGCTTTAGGGAATATCGCATTAGTAAATAAAGGAAAGTAATAATTAAATAGGCCACAATTAATTAGATTTTTAATCTCAAATGCCCCAATAGCTAAAACACTAATCTCAAATATCACTCTTCTAATTTTATTTGATTTTGATTTATTTTTAAAGGTAGAAATAGATCAAAATGACCAAAAACCCTATCTAACTAACCAAAATTACATCTTGTACATGGATTTTATCCACCCACCCATTACCCACCCAATTCATTCGGATCCAATTCGAAAAATTGTAGTCGTTCAGTCTTGATTCCTGTTTTATTCATCTCTTTTCGTAAAACTAAGGATAACTACGTAGAACTATGTTAAGTACACCAAATAATCATTGAGGCATAGCATCTTGGTGAGAATTTTTTCGTGATTTTCGCGCGCCTTCTTCCACTTTTCTTGTTCAAAAATATCTCATTCTTCTCTCTGTTCGTAGAATTATCAATCTTTTATTTTAGATTCAGCGATGGATATACTCTCAAATTTAAAGTGTGTACATGGTATGTTTAGCTCACCAAGTGTTCGATGTTATGCCTCAATGAAAATTTCTCACCTTTAACTGAATTGGTAGAGCTCGTAAACACCATGAAATAAGATATGGGAGAACACATAAAGGTAATTGAGGACAAAGTTGATGGGTTGGCCGAAAGAGTCGCACCGTTGGAAGCTTATGTGAAACAGCAATCACGAGAGACTTCAAAAAGGTGTTAAACGGACTGTCGGGACGAGTAAGTCAGCGACAAGGTCGACGAAACAGAAAGTATAAGGAGTGAAGACTATCTTTTTTTCTTATGGTGGTTGTTTGGATTTGTACTACTAGTATTACTACGTAAAACTATGTTGTTGGTTTTGAATTTGAATTCGTACAACTGGTATTACTATGTAGAACTATGTTATTTGTTTTTGTATTTGAATTCGTACTATTGGTATTACTATGTAAAACTATGTTGTTGGTTTTGCATTTGAATTCGAGATACACTATGTAGAACTATGTTGTTGGTTTTGCATTTGAATTCGTATTACTGGTACTACTATGTAGAACTATATTGTTGGTTTTGCATTTGAATTCGTCCACCACATGAACACCTTGTCGGAATGCCATAGTAGTAAAGCATGTCGATTAGCCTCGTGTTCCTCTTCACGTCACTATAGGTCGGGTCCATAATCAAGAGCTCGAGAGAAGAGAAAATAAATTGAGAATGAGAGAGAGAGAGGTGAGGAAAAATGATGAGGAATGAAAGAGAGAGGAGATGAGAGAGAGGGAGGAAACTCGGTAATGAAAAAAAAAGAGAATGAAGAAATTTGAAAATTTTTAGTATTGGGCGCCAAAAAGTGGGTATTTAGAGGATTGAGCGCCAAAATTTTGGGGATTTTGAGTATTGGGCGCCAATTTTTTTTGTCACATGTGCGTGTCAATTGTACACTTAGTTATACAGAATATAGTAGTTGTACGAATGTTTCAAATAGTTATACTTTGGGTGTTTTCCATTTTAATTAGTATTACCTACCCTTAACATTTGTTTTCTTAGTTTTGCAGTTGATATAAATCGATTAGCATATAATTCTCATTGATTTATGTAATGATATGTTTGAAATCAAGATGTCTGTAACTTTGTCATCCTAAGTTGTTTATTATTTACAAAGTGATCTTAAAAGTATAAGCAGTATATTGTTTAGATTCTTCTTTAATAACACAATAAGATATAATTTCATAATTTCCTACTTAATACACATTATGAAATTTATTTGTGACGTTTACAACGCCAATAAGTCTGTTGAGTAAATTTGGTTTAGGTTTTGTAAAAATCAAAATTATTTTTTCCATTATCAACACTAATCAGTATTACCAGTTTTACCACATATACGTTCTTTGCTTAGTAATACCAGTTTTACCAGATATACGTTCTTTGCTTAGTACCAGTTTTATCAGATATACGTTTGCTCAGTAATGCTCAGTTATATCAATATTACCCAATAGTCACATGAACAATATATTGTATTACATATAGTGATGATCTCCACATACAAAATACATTTACGATTCTCTTTATCAATGGACGTCATATAAACAGACAGGTCCTCAGTATCAAAAATAATAAACTCATCTTCACATCGAGCTTCCTCAGAATCCACGAGCAGTGGAGTGTAACGCAATTGCAATTTAACATTACTTTCATCTAAACCAAGCTTCTTATATATCTTAGCTTCTATCATTGACAAAGTTGTGTCCATCCTCAACATTAAACTATACATGCGACTTTGGTATTTAAAATGTATGCCGAAGTTATTGCTCATTGTATCCTGTCAAAACAATACAAAAACTTTATTAATGAGTGATAGTAACACTAGTTATCCACATTTATACAATCAGTAATACCCACTTGTACCAAATTATACGTTATTAACGAGTGATAGTAATACTAGTTATCCACAGTTATACAACCAGTAATACCCAGTTGTACCAAGTTATACTTTATTAATCAATGATAGTAGTGACTAGTTATTCATAGTTATACAATCAGTAACACCCAGTTGTACCAAGTTATACTTTCTGAATCACTAATAGTAGTGATTAGTTATCCATAGTTATACATTTATCAGTAATACCCAGTTCTACCCAGTAGTTTTTCCCAGGAACTCAAATTGGATTTCGTGTTCAATTCATTCTAATCTACAATTGAATACGATTCAACTCAAATTTGATCTATTCATTACCAATTTATAGTCCTAATCAACCCATAAATCATGGTAAAACACACAATGTCCATGAACATTGAGATTTGATTTTGAGATTTAAATTCTTTGAAAAGATAATTTACCTTGATTTATAAACTCACTACTTCCGACGACTGAAGAACTTGATCGGCGAAAGCTCCAGAACAGCGACGACAGAAGAACAAGATCGGCAAAAGCTTCGACGGCGTTAATGGAGGTCTAGTCTCCGGTCTCGGTCGCGACGGGGCTCGGGGCGGAAGACGAGTCGAGTTTCTTTTTTTTTTATAACAAATTTTTAATTAAATTATTTTTGTTTTTCATTAAAGATTCATTAAGGGTATAATGGTCAGTTCACTAATAAGGAGGGTATTCAGATTATTGAGGGATATATGAGATTATATTTTCATGCATAAGGGCATTTCAGATCATGTCTCAATTAATTAGGCTAGCTAAATTACGAAATTATACACTCTTCACTTTGTATTCATTAATGGTAAAAGAATAATTCAGTTTTCAACTTTCATTCTCAGCCAAATTCACTTCGCAAATAATAGTATAGATAAGATTTTAAAACGTTTTACAATACAATAAAAAAAGATTTGTTAAAAAAATAAAATTTATTAAATCATTCAATATGTCCCCTAGATTTTAATAAAGGATTTAAAATCAATCGTTGATTCAATGTCTCTCTTAATAACCTAAATAATTAACTTTAAATTTAAAATTGAATAACATCCTCTTAATAATTTCTCAAGCCTATTAAGTTACTTTTGCAAGACAATTTGGCAAGGAGGTTAGATTTGCATTTGGTCATTTTCAGCAATGTAGTAGTAACAAAATATACGACAAAAAGACCTTACAAATAATATTTTAAACACACATATCTAGAATATGAATAGCAAACAAACCCGCGCATTGATCCCTAATCTAATGAAGTGATACAAAATTAAAAGACCACAAGTCTTTGCCATCAAGAATGAATGAAACTTTACAATTTAACAAGTTACCGAGTACAGCCGATTTTGCTTGAGTTAAAAGAAAACAAGCCCGAGATGTTGTCTCCGACATGATCCAAGAACCGTAACTTGAGCCAGATATTTAAACGTTAACCACTGTACTTGCAGAGGTTCTCGAAACCCATGTACTCGTGCCGTTGGAATTTGCCAACCATGTTCACTATTCCCACGCCACCTACGAACAAAGATAACAATATTACACATCTCCCGTAAGGAGATAAAAATCTGCCACTAGCTGCGCAAGATATCTGTCATATCCATTTCGATTCAACCACAAAGATCCAGATAAACAAAAGCTTACGGATCAAAGCAAATGCTAATAACTAATAGTATACGCTTAAAGCAGAACACACTAAAAGCATCAGTATATGCTTAAACGAGCCTATTTATGGGATACTATTTCTAAGCTTATAAAATCTCCTAGTTTGTAGCTTAGGAATTCAGATGATGGAGTGTAGGCCTGTCCATTTCGATATGGATTTCCCGTCCCAAATTTTCCGTCCCATTTCTGATCCCGTTCAAATAATTATCCGTTCACGATTGTTTATTTTATTCAAACGGTACAGAATGGGCAAGGAACGGTATGACATATAGTATTCGGATTACATGTTTAAAAATTGAAATTTTAAAAACTATCTGTAATTTCCCAATTTCTCGAATTTTCTCGAAATTACCCGAAATATCCATCACGAAATTGACCCTTACACAAATTATTGAGAGTTTAGGAATAAAATTTAGCCAAGAGAATTTCCAGAAACCATCCCGTTACCCGAACTTCTCAACCTGATTCTTATCGGAAACCTTTTGGGTATTGTTTTTCAATACTCGAATTACCCGTTCCCGAGATTTTCCATCCTGATTTCCGAAATGAACAGGCCTAGAAAGATTTTGAGTGTGTACGAAGGTAGTGTGACTCCCACACGCACAAATTAGCAGGAAAAGTATGCTTAATTCAGTTTTCGGTGAAAAGGGAGGTAATGTACCAAGCGATATCGCGCTGATAAAAATCATGGACGCGAGGATGAAAATGATGAGAGACGCTCGGCCAAGGACTGTAATCAGTCTTCTGACTACATGCTGTCCAACCAAAGCTGCAACTGTTGCCACTCCCACAAAGTACAGAGCTGCACAAAAGTAAAGAAGACACATCGTGAAGTTACCGATCCCGAGGTAAGAAAACGGCCTTATCGAACAGAATGACAGATTAACTCACCATATGGAACAGGGAATCGTTTGAGAAGATAGTATTCTACAACAGACATGGATGAAGAGAAAGTCATTGCAAATGTAGCTGTGGCACTTGAGACCTACAAGAANTCCCAAGATGGATTGATAACCTCAAGTATTGCAATGACATGAGCAATTGAGGAATTGCTTGCAAGGCTAAAAAGGCTTGTATCACAAAACGGGAACTTCAAGGACATGTGCTCGGAGCCATAAGTTCAGCATCAGATGACGACCTTCCCACCACGAGATCAAGCTCATATTTGGAGACAAGATAGCCATTCCAGCTGTCTTTTATGCCAAGGTGATTTGAGTTCAATCCCACTGTTGGATCTCAAGTTACGAAGGAAGCAAGAAGGCTAGTCAGACACATTCCCGGAAGAAGGATAGCCGCGCCACAGATCCTCAGAAGACCAGTGTCCGCGCCACGCCTGGTCGCTCGCGTGGCCACAACACTCCGGCCCATCCCGAGCCCGTTTGCACTTATCCGATATTTTTCCGAGGTTAAAACGTGAAGCCCACTTTCTGAAGACCGGGAGCCTATATAAAGGAACCTTAGGGTTTCAGAAAGAAAATGAGGAGGGAGGACACAAAGAGCTTTTCCAGAAACACATCTGCGCCGCACAGAGAGAGAAAGAGATAGAGTTCGACGGCCCCGGAGTTGAAGACTTCGAGAGAGAATTCTTCTGCAGCCGCCTACTCTTCCTTCTTTTCCCTTTCATCCCTTGTTCTTAGTTCTTTTGCTTTTTAATACTTTAAGAAAACCTCTCTTCAATCGATTTCGCTTGAAGAAGTTTTCTCACTTTGTTCTTTTTATTAAAACAATTCGCACCTTTCATACCTTAAAGATGTCTCCCGTTCCCATGAACGAGTAGTCATCCAGTTGGGTTTTTAAGGGGATCTTCGAAGGGGTTTAATCATGGATTGATTTCGCTAGGTTGATAGAGATAGAGTTTCTTTTAGGTATCTTCGTTGATGTCTTGTTCTTATTGCATGTTTGCTTCTCTGATCAATTAGCAACTGATTCCAGGACGACTAGATACATGAACATGTGGTCTATCGTCTGGATCTAGAGGTTAACGAGCGGATAGCACCGTAGGATGTTTAGGCATATCGACGGACCGCGCCGCGAGTGTTTACAAATAGGTGAATGATACGTATGCGCGGTTGTCTTGCATCGTGGGATGAGAAATCATACCCGCAGTGGAAGACAAACGCAGGTGGCTAGATCCGTGAAGGCGGGGTAGTCATAGTCGACTGTTTCAGCTTAAGAACCTAACCTATTAAATCATTTAGAACCTATCCTGTTGCTTGTTAAATTCGATCCATGAACCCCGGAGAATGTCCCTGAACCCAACGCCTTTTATTCATTGATTTACAACCGTTTAATTCTTTTCTGCTTCTTGATACCATTGCTGCAAATCCTGACACACTGCATCCCCAAGTTCCCATTTGGTTTAAAGAAGTTAGAAATCTAAGGACATTCGCAAAACAATAATCTCTGTGGATCCGATCCCTTAATATACTACTGTGATTGTTGTGCACTTGCAGCTATCTTAGGGGTAAAACTTGAAGTAAAACAAACCCCGCATCAAGTTTTTGGTGCCGTTGTTGGGGATTGTTTGCTTTTGCGAATTTTCAGTGTCTAATTTGCCTTTTAGACCACGTTGATTTTCAACCTTTTCCGTTCATTGCTCACGATTTTATTGTGTTTACTTCTCATGTTTCAGGTGTATGACCACTAGGAGGAATGCTTCCAACGTCTTACCCCGCCACATCGAGATCGATAGGCACGAAAAAGAAATCAGAAGGTTAAGAAGACAGATCAGCATGGCCGAGAACGAGGCCGCTCTTGGAGTTCAACGAAACCGCGAAGAAGTTCTTCGCAACACTGGTCGAGCACCTAACNGAAGGTTAAGAAGACAGATCAGCATGGCCGAGAACGAGGCCGCTCTTGGAGTTCAACGAAACCGCGAAGAAGTTCTTCGCAACACTGGTCGAGCACCTAACGAGTTACAAGATGGGGAGCCACAGCTCGACAACAATGGAAACCCTATCAACCCCAATCCCGAGGCTGACTCGGACGGAGAAGAACGCGATCCTGCCCTACAACAAGGAGGACACAATCCGATCATCGGAAATGGAGCGAACCAAACAAACCCTATCATCCAGCCGGATGACCGAGACGCCATCCGACCTGTTCCGCCAGCCAACCTTCCCAGGCGAGCTAGGAACCGCGCCATAGCCGATCACGATACTCCTGATCAGCACTTCCAGAATCGAGCAGCGATTCAAGTTAACGTCCCCCATGAGGACGAGTTGGAGATCAAACCGCAGATCATATCTTTGGTGAAGCAAAACCAAATTCACGGACTGTCAAACGAGCACCCGATGGACCACATCGAGTTATTCGAGGAAATCTGCAGCACCACAAAGCCGAACCAAATCCCTCCCCACTATCTGAAGTGTAAGCTATTCCCCCTTGAGCGACAAAGATCATAATGGCTGAAGACTCTACCACCAGGATCGATCACTAACTGGGTGGAATGCAAGTCTGCCTTCCTCAACCACTTCTACACTAAGTCCCGATCCAACCTGCTGAGAAACAAGATCCAAAGCTTTCAACAAGGACCGGTCGAATCATTCTTTGAGGCGTGGGAGCGATTCAAGGACTATGAGCGCGACTGTCCTCAGCATGGTTTCTCCGGAGCCATCTTGCTAAACACGTTCTACCGCGAATTGCAAGCTAGATACCAACTTTCGCTCGACACGGCCAGTAATGGAGATTTTACAACAAAGACGGATCGACAAGGACGCACACTCATTGAGAACCTCGCTGTAAGCAAAAGCAATAACTGTCCGGATTATGATAGGAATCCAAGAACCGAAGACTCTGATTCTAAGCAGATAGCCGAGCTGAAGAATATGATGAGCCAGCTGCTCAAAGGACAGCAGCGCAATATCAGTGTGTGTGAGACAGCGGCAGAAAGAGAAGAATCTAGCTCGGGAGACGATGGAGACGAGTCCTACACGCGGGAAGAAGAAATTAACTTCATAGGAGGACAGAATTCGTATCCAAACAGAAACTTCAACAGTGGATTCAACAACAACTTCAGGAACAACAACAACTTATCATACCGGAACCCGAACGTGGAGAATCCGCGAGATCAAGTGTATCCACCTCAAGGAAGACCCTTCCAGAAGAAGTTCCAAAACGTGAACTACGGAAACAACGGAAGCTACCAGGCGAAGCAACCCTACAACTCTCACCTCACGCCCTACAACAACCAGCAAGGAGCGCCACAAGCTGCACCAAACGCACCTTACCCGTCTCGAGAAGACAAACTCGAAGTGATGATGCAACTGCTGCTGTTATCTCAACAAAAATCGGTCAAGGATCTCAACATCAAGGTAGATTGCATATACAACGACCTGAACGGCAAATTCGAAACCCTTTCTTCGCACGTGAAGAAATTAGATATGCAAGTCTCTCAGACCGCCGAAGCCATCAAGAGGCAAGCAGGGATCTTTCCCGAAAAAGTAGAGGATAACCCGAAAGGATTATGTAACGCGATCTCAGCAGTCGCCGACGAGGCTAAGGAGCCAGAACTAGCCATGAGAGAAAAGTGCAGGTTCGTCCCACTCTTCCCAACAATAAAGAAAGGAACTGCCAGTCCCCCTTTCGATACCCCAGAGAACCGTGGGTTCGACAGACTGAAGAAAGAAGAAGATCCAGGCGCATTTACTTTCCCATGCTCGATCACGGGAATCAACTTCAAGGATTGTCTATGCGACACAGGGGCCAATGTCAAAGTCATGCTGATGGCAATCACTGAAAGGTTAGGAATTACGACTTATTTCCCCTCACCTACACAACTAGTGTTCGGAGACTCGTCTAGGAAGAAATCGAATGGCGTAATCTACAACGTTCAACTTCTTGTCGGGTATAAGATAGTACCTACTGACTTCCAAGTGCTCGACATGGGGGAAGACAAAGACAAACCACTAATACTTGGAAGACCCTTCTTGGCCACGGTAGGAGCAAGGATCGACCATGTAAGCAACTTCGTAGTCTTCCAACATATAAGCCAGAAGAGATACTATCCAAAGGAGCTGAGCACTCCGCCTCCGGAAACGAAGAACCACGCGACTAAGAAGGAGAAAAAGGGGATGATATTAAGGGCAAGCCAGCTCAACTCGAGACCCTTCTCCCGAATTAAAATTCTGATTCCTCCCGAGCTAGAAGAGTTGGGTGAAGAGGAAGTTTCGAAGTCAGTAAAAAAGACAAAGCGGGTAATCTTAGAAGCTAAAATTCTAAGGAACGGAAACGGAGGGACGCTGCTGATACGGAAGCAAGGAGAAGCTTCAGGAGATACAACTCCCGAAGCACTTTCCCAAACTGCCTAAGCTTCGAACATAGTCGAGCTAAACGACTTAAACAAAAGCGCTTGGTGGGAGGCAACCCATCCTGTACGTGTTTTTGATTTATTTTCTTTCTTTCATTTCAAACATCTGGGTTTTGCAAGTTTTCTGTACTTAGGAATAAAAAAAAAATATATAAAAAAAAATATAAAGTCAATAAAAACCCAAAAATATGAAGGGGAACCTCAGAAGGATGCTGGCCGCAGGAGCATGGCCCGTGGCGCGGCGAGAAGGACCGTGGCCGCGCGACGGACCACGACTGCGCGGAGGGAAGCGGCCTGGCCGCGGCCGCGACAGGCCGTGGCGCGGCCAGCGGTCATCTGAGCCACCAGCCCGGAAAACTCACGTTTTCCTCCCGAACCGAGCTTCCCGCGTTTTGGCACAATCCCGCCCCGAAAAGTTATTCCCGTTAATATAAAATGACGGATTTAATCGATTTGTGGCCAACACGCAAGGTAAGTTCTCTCGTTTTAAAATTTTTGAAAATAAAAGGTTTTTGATGATAAAAACACCTTTTTAAAAGCAAAAGCGAAATTTTAGGATTAAACTCTCTTTTCCTCTTCTCTCCCAAGAGACATGGAGATTTTTTGAGAGATTCTATTTTTTTCAAATCCAAACCGTTTTTAAAAATTCTTTGGCCTAAACTCATCTATTTTCGAAGAGCATTCACTTTTTAAAGCTCATTCATCCTCATCTACAAGGTATGGTCTCTAATTTTACAAATCTCTAAAGAACTCAATTTTGAGATCTCTCTTGCTTTACTAGGAAATTGTCTAGGATGCTTGGATAATGGTAGAGAACCTTGGATTGATGATTTAGGTTGCCTAGATTTCGATTTTTGCAACCATATATCTAAAAGTTGAAGTCTTTGAAATAAATTATTTTTGGCATGCTTTAAGAACCGATTTTTGGAGATATTATTGGAAGAATTACTTTGTTTGGACTTGATTCATCCTAGGTACTACTTAGAAATCAAATTTTGATGATGATAAGTTGAAAAAATCGATTTATTGGAAAATGTTTGGTTTAGGTTCCCAAAAATCCGAAAATAGAGCTTGGATTCCAAATTGATCTTGAATATTAATGCATAAGCTCGATGTATACTAGTGTTGGAAACTCTTGGTATATGTATTGTGTACCATTGCACTTGAGAATCCATATGACACATCAAACTCACATGCTTGGTCGAGTTTTTGTTTTTATTTTGCAAGGTACAATGAGCTTCGACCGAAACTTCGAGATACGTTCCAAGAATAGAGAGCAACTAAGCTCTTCAATGAGTTCTTCGCGATATCAAGAACACGTGACAGCGCTAGGGAACCCGAGCCTAGACACCACTCTAGGTATCTACGTGGAGGAACAAAGAAGAAGGTTACGCGGTTCATTGATAGCACGCACAAGCCGCGACGATCCTTCACCTCAAGAGCCAACAAGAGAGCTGAACCTTTCTCCTCCTAAGCGCAAGGTCCAAAATTTTGGAGCACCAATGGACCCGAACATTGATTATTTGAAGGAGATGAAGAAGATGGACATAAGAACAACCTTGAAGATCGACATCACCGAGGATGTCACGTGGTACATGGATAAGCTAAGGCTCAGGACCTTCATGGAAATTGATCATCCCACCTACAAGGGACTCGCCCAAGAGTTCTTAGCTTCCGTTCAGCTGTCATACAAGAGAGGGAGGAAATCACAGCCGAGAGAAGCGAGACAACCATTGGAGAAGAATGGAGTGCAGATATTTGGGAACTCATGAGCCGAGGCATTTACGACAAGGAAAGGCATCCGTCCTCCTTTCTTTCACATCCAGCCGTGAGTTTCATGCACCGCCTCATAGCACACCGACTTTACTCTCGCAGCAACCAATCATGCATTCTCATTCCATAGTTCGTCCTACTTCAGTCCGCCTTTAGAGACGAGCCACTTTCAGCATGCTTTGGATGCATCCTAGCAGAGAGACTCGTGCTAGTGAAGCACGACGTCACCGCACCTCGATGCGAAACTGCCTTCACGACTTACGGAGGAATCATCACAGCAATCATGGAGGCCGCAAGAGTAGACACCAGTATTGAGACACCCTTAGATGAGGCGTGGGGGACAATGTGTATTTATACACCAAAGAGGAAAAACCCTAAGTGTTGGGACCATTTGCCTGAAATAGGTACTTTTTGGACTGTAGCGTATCGGCTTCATGTCAGGGAAGTAAGCTGAAATGCCAACTCCTTGTATTCTTCGGGTAACCTCCATATCGGGGATCGATTTGACCTTGCCGTTGTGAAGTCCTTTGCTTGCTGCCAATATCGAGCTAACGTTGATGCCTTGCTCCAATATCCATCTTCGAGGAACACCTTGTGGGATCTTCATTCCGGGATGCCTGCTTTGGGATCAAGTCGCTGCTACTCATCGAGGTTCGCCCATGCGCTTGCCCATATCGGCTTTCGAGCCGTGATCCGTGCCCGATATCGCCTATTTCCACCTTCCTTATCTCTCCTTTGGACTTTCATTTTTGGACCATTCTCCATACACCTTAGTACCTGAGAAAACACTCCAAAACATGCAAGAATATGCAAAGACCTAACCTAATGCATTTAGACCTAACATGAGTGGAAATGAAACAAAAACTAAGATAAAAGTGCATGAATTAGATCATAACTAGTATGAAATGCAAGTGAAAAGGTGTAAATTGCAGGGATATCAACACCCTCAAACTTGCCTTTTTACTTGTCCTCAAGCAAAGGCCAATCGGAGGGGTGAGGTTTGAAAAGAGGGTGTAAATCCGAATCTAAAACGCCATTTAAAAGAAATCAATTCAATGTCTAAGTTCAAGGTTTCTAGGATGCAGACCGAATTCTACTTACTCAAAAAGCCTTAACCACCTTCATCACATCATCAAGCAAAATCAATCTCAACTTAGATGCACATTCAAATTTCTAATTCCCTTTTAACATTCATTCGAAAATTGAAAACGTGGATCCTATTCATGCTTATCAGTCAACTCACTTGGTTAAGGGTCAGGTAAAGAGCTAAAGATGAACTCGTAGTGCGAACGGGTTCAGCGTTTAAATGGGATCACTCATGGAAGGAATCTTCTTAATGCAAAATGATAAGGGTAAAAACTAATGGATGCATACAAGGATAAATTCTCATCTACCCAAGCACCTATTCGCTTTCTACATTAGTGCACGAACAAAAGATATAGATACAAAGGTAAGCACGAATGGGCAAAGGCCTCACATACTCTCACAAAAGTGTTTATGGTTTCAACCAAAGGTTAAGATTTCGGGTGTGGTCTGGTACTTGGACTAGCAAAAGGCTTGTGAAATGGAGAAAAAAGTCCAAATGAAATCTATGAGTTGATAACAAGCATGAAAAAGATAATTAAATTTTCAGTATTAACGGTTTAAGTTAAATAGGGAAATGGTTCAAATCAAAATGCATTAGCCATGACCGAATTTTACAAGATGAATTCCAAATGTGTTGCTGCCTTAAGTTCAATCTAATTCAGAATGCATCAAACAAACAAGAACCAAGGCATTGACTTCATGACTTAAAAATGGCTATTTACAAGGATTCACTGCAATTTACACCCTATGTGAAAGCTATGAATCCTAAGTGAATGCATCTAGACTCAATCCTAAAATGGAAATGCAACTAAATGGTTTCTTTTTGTGGGATAATTTTCAAAAAATTCAATTTTTTTTTTATTTTTCTTTGCTAATAGATGAATGCAGGATATCATATTCTATGTGAATGCAGGTACTACGTACTCCCCTAAACTTAAATCACACAGTCCCTGTGTGATAGAAGAGAGGAAGAATACACCTAAAATGGTAAGATTCAAACAAAAAGAAGGAGAAATAAAAAAGAAAAATGCTTATATACAAAAAGTTGGAGTGGTACCTCGGGTATCGGTGTGATGTGAGGACGTGGTGTCCTCACTGGTCGAGAGCGAAGGGTTGTCTCGCGAATCGTCGCTAGAGCTCCTCGAAATACCCTTTACCACGAAACGGAATCCATCAAAGCTGGTGAGACCTCTCCCCACCCATATCCTGAGAGAAATACTGGTGGAGTTTGTCGGCAAAGTCAAGACTATCCCAAAGGATACGCCCTTCGAGGAAGCATGGGAGAAGTGTGACTTGGCCAAATTCTTCGGGGACATCCTTGAAGGAAAGGAAGGGTCTCACATTCACTTTGACAAAGCCCGATACACCAACGTCGAGGAGGTGATGACAATGCCGCGAGCGAGAATTTACGACTGGTGCCCGGCCGACATTGATCCCAAAGATTTGGAGCAATTCAACACTTTGGTTCGAACCCTTCCACATGAAGTGACATTTGAGCGAGCTTACACTAAGCATCTGGTCGGCCACTACTTTGCGGAAAGTAGAGAGTCCTTGGGGTGGATCAAGCACCACTTCAATAAGGCGAGAAGAGATCGAGAAATCCGGGATCTCCACAAGGTTCGAGATCACGGCCGTTTCTTGATAACATGCAGCATCAGAGGGATCGATTTCAGCAAATCATTATGCGACTCTGGTTCTTGCATTTGTGTGATAACCGAATGGGGAGCATGGAAGGTCGGCATCAAACGTGGCAAGCCGACGAACCTTGAGATTGGTTTGGCAGACCAATCTTTCGCAGCCGCGAAAGGAGTCATTTATGATCTCCCGGTATTCATTGGCGATTGTAGAATCCCGGTAGACTTCTACATAGTCAAAACTCGCCAGGAAGAAGCTGCACCTCTCATCTTGGGATGGCCATTCTTAGCCACTGCAGGAGCCATCATGGATTGACCCAATAGGCGAGTCTCATTCGCCAATATCGATGGGAAAAAGTTCTATCCCGCCATACCATACACAATGGAGAAACATCATCTTGAGAGGGATGAAGATGCAATCATGGAGATTCTCGAGGAGTCCTCAGTTGAAGAGGTCGCACAGAAGGCAAAAAGACCTTGCCTAAGGTCGATCTCAACCTCCAACTAAGCTCGCAAACTACCAAAGTCTAGCTAAAAGACTCTAAACAAGAGCGGCCCAATGGGAGACAACCCATTTTAGGCATCTTTTTTCTCTTTCCTATCTTTCTAACCATTCTAAATTTTAGTTTTGCTTTCTTCTTAGTTTACAGCATTTACATAAACCCCAAAAGCACAAAAAATCAGAAAAACCAAGAAAAGCACAAAAAACAGAAAAACCAGAAAAAACCAAAAATATGAAGGAGTTTCGAAGAACACTCACCGGGCGACGAACTGCCCATGGGCCGGCCAGAAGGGACCTTGTCGCGCCACGAGCCACGATGGCACGGAGGAGACACCCCTGGCCGCGGCCGCGACAACCCGTCTCGCGGCCACGGCCAGGGGTACCTGAGATTCCATAACGAGCACCTGAGATATGCGAGGTTGAGAAAAACGTAAACGTCTCCATATTTTTCTCGATTTTTTCCATATGTAATGAGAATGTAAGGCACTCCTCTGGTTTTGACACTATCTTCACCAATTTTAAACAGCATGTTGAAAAAATTAACTAGTTTTTTTGATTCGCCACTATACAATGCATAGCTGATAACATGCATATTTTACCCATTTTACCATCATAAGTGTATGCTTTAATAAGCATTTCACTAAGGCATTAATGTATATTTAGTAGTTTTCGAGTATTTGTGTGTGCAAGACTCTTTTCAGGAAATCTTAGAAAAAAAGATGCAAAACGGAGCAAAACGGACTTTTTCGGAACATGAGCTTTTTGACAGAAGTTTAGCACAAGATGGAGACCTTCCCACCACGAGATCGAGCTGAATTTTGATGACAATGTAGCCTGATCTACTACCTTTCACGTCGAAGTGGTTTGAGTCCAATCCCATGGTTGGATCTCAAGTTATGAAGGAAGTAAGAAGGCCCGTCAGACTCTTCCTCAGAAGAAACCTCACCGCGCCAGTAAAGCTCAGAAGACCAATGGCCAGCCCATGAACCATCGCTCGCGCGGCCACTACCAGTTACAATTACCGAGCCCGTTTTCAAGCCCAAATCGAGCTCGATAGTCCCCAAACTTGGTGGAACCCTAAGTGACGCCTAAGAAGACCTCAACACCTTTAAATACTCCTATTCCATAACCTAATTTCGTGTGCAACCTCAGAGAAAGCCCCACAGCCGCCTCCTTGCATACTTTTCATTGTTTTGTTCTTTATTCTCTAAGGGAGATAGGTATGTTCTTGAACCCTCGTTCTTTCATCTATCTGATTCTGTTTTATGCAATTCTCTTCATCTATGATTCTGTTTTTTGTTTCTATGCTTGAGTAATCACTTTCGTTGGGCGTTCTTTAAGGGGATATATGGGGAATTTCTTTGCCAATTGTTTAGGCCGAAGATTCGGGTTTTCTTTCTCACCATACTTGTTCTTATTGCATGAGTCTAGCGTAGCTAACTAGAGGTCTGATTCTAGGATTTCGAGAGCGGCTAACGTCATGAATCTCGGATCCAGACCATAGTAGGGTGTTGCGCATCCTTCCTGGGGCGCTTATGCGTATACATGAAGATTCTGAATGTTTATTGTCCCGATCTTATTGCTTGTTCGTTAAGGACGTAGGATACGACAATACACCTGCGAAATAGACATTCACGGATCGATCTTTCTTGTGAGAGTTAGGTCCATAAAACCAGTGAATCAGTTCGGTGAAAATCGCATAGTCTCGTTTGCTTAACTTTTGTGAGTTTGATTTCTAGTTAGAACCTCATAGATTTCCCGAGAAGATCCCCAACGTGTTTTCCCCATCGCTTTTCAATCGAGATTTATGCACTTTGATAACATGCATATTTTACCTGCTTTTACTATCATAAGTGAGTGCTTTAATAAGCATTTCACTAAGGTTTTGATGCAAAAACACTAGATTTCGAGTATTTGGTTGTTCAAGACTCTTTTCAGGTAATCTTAGCAAAAGACGCATATTTTGGAGAAAAATGGACAATTCCGGAAACAGTGCCCGAGGACAGAAGTTCAACACCAAATGAAGGCCTTCCCACCACGAGATCAAGCTCATATATGGAGACAAGGTAGCCTTATCAGCTGTCTTTCACCCCGAAGTAGTTTGAGAACAATCACACGGTTGGATCTCAAGTTATGAAGGAAGCAAGAAGGTCCATCAAGCACCCGGAAGGACGAGCTGGCCGCGCCACGGCCTAACCAGACGACCAGTGGCCGCGCCACGGCCAGTCGCTCGCGCGACCAGGCCACTCACGGATTCCTGAGCCCATTTGAAGCCCAACTTAAACCCGCAGCCGTCTTATGCAAGCCAAGACCTAATCCACGACCTAGGGCACTTGAAGACCTATATATACTCGTCGTTTAGGGTTTTATAAAGAGAGAGAAGTTTTCATTCCAAATACTCTAAGTTATAGATTTCTCTTTGACGGCCGCGGATTTTTGATTCGTGGTCTTCACTTTGTTCTTTGAGGGAGATTGATTTGTTCTTGAACCCTCTTTTACTTTTATCGATTTATATAAGTTATGCATTCATCAATCACTTTTTCTGCTTCTACTTTTATGTCTGAGTAGTTTACTTTCGTTGGGTTTTCTTTAAGGGGATATATGGGAAATTTCATTAACTGTTGTTGAAACCGATTGCTTAGGCCAAAGATTAGGATTTTCTGTCTCACCTTATTCGTTCTTATTGCATGAGTCTGGCGTCATGAACTATATTCTGATCGCAGGATCTTGAGAACAACAAACGTCCTGAATCTCAGATCTAGACCAAAATAAGGTAGAGAGCATCCTTTATGGGGCGCTTATGCGTATTCGGGGAGATGTCTGAATGCTTATTGTCCCGTTCCTATTGCGTGTTCGTCTAGGCTGCAGGATATGAAAGTATACCTGTGGAATAGAAGTTCGCAGATCGACCTAGTTTGATAAAGTTAGGTTGTTAAAACCAGTGAATCAGTTTGGGGAAAATCGCCTAGTCTCGTTTGCTTAACTTTTGTGTGTTGATTTCTAGTTAGAACCCCATAGATTTCCCGAGAAGATTCCCAACGTGTTCGCCCACCTGCTTTTAAATCGAGATTTACGCACTTCCATACTTTACTTTTTCTGCACTGCTTGCTTGATTTCCTTTTTACAAGTTCTTAAGTTTGATTTTCTTTTCCAATTGATTATAGAAAAGGCTGACAACCTCTTCTATATAAGGCGTGGTACTGCTTTATTTATTTTCTACAAGAATCGTGACACTCATTCCCAAACCCCCAATTATCTGCGTCTTTGGTTGCCCTGATTCTACTGTTTTGCAGTTGACCTCCTCCCTATGGATCGATACCCTAAGTACTACAACGCACGCTGTGCACTTGCAGCTTAGGGTCCTACAAATTCAAAGCCTGACGAGTCCCCATAGAAATCCTCCAAACTCGGACGACTATTTAGACCCCATCAAGCTTTTGGCGCCGTTGCCGGGGAGGCTGCGTTTCGCTGTCCAAGACAAAGGTCAGGATCACAACTCAAAGACATCCTTTTCTCTAACTTCTAGGTTTATTTCTATGAGTTTCAGAAACCCTAAAACCGTGGAGGTCCCCACGAATCAAGAACAATAAGAGCCTGGACCCCCAAGGGCTCATATCGCTCACAAGGATTGCGACCTGCGCGACCCGTGGCTTACTGGCCAAGAAAAAAATCTGAAGGTCAATCGCCTCGACACGGAGATCGAGCACGCTCATCAGATCGATAAGCTCATAGTCTCGATCAATGATATGCTGGTATACCAGGCGGATTACACTGAATCTGTCTATGGGCACATAGACAAGGTTCAAGCCGAACTTCTCGCTAAGATCGAAGATCTATCCGAGGAGATGAGGTTGCATAAGGAGCAAGCGGCCAGCAACACGTTCCAACTGATGAAGATCTCGGATACGCTCGAGTATCGCATACCTATCCTCGAGCAGAGCGTGAAAGACATCCGCACCTTGAATGAAAAACTTGAGGATGCCAACGACTCTATCTACGTCAATAGAGATCGAGCCGAAGCTGACATCCTTCAACTCATAGAGGACCAAAACAATCTGAGGACAAAGCGGAGGAAACTGACGATAAGCTCAAAAGCGTCTTCAATTGCCTGAAGGAAAAGACGGCGGCGATAGAGAGGCTAAGCAAGGAACAGCGGAGACTTGGAAAGATAGTCTCTGGTATGAGCATTGGCGGAACCAAGAGGGGTACCTATCCTCTAGAGGAAGCGACTAAAGAGGTCTCTGAAGTCTTAATCTACTGAGCAGCCCAGAAAACACGCCGAAAGCACCAGATCCCCGACCTGACCCAGCCACGTTCGCACCATTCAATGCAGTGGAACCCATCACCGAAATGAGATTTTCAAGTCCTGAAACGAGCTTCACTGCCAGCTGCTCGAGTGATTCAAACTACGAGTTCGGAGAGGGATACTCGACCGAGTCATCAAGGTATTCATCTCGAGAGATCCTCAAGGAAGAGAACTCTGTCTGCTCGACTGCAGGGAACAAGGCCAGCTACGCAAGGCTGGTTACCGTGCACGTTCAAAGTGAGAGGCTTATGAAGTTCAATGCCAAAGTTAAGGGACTCCCCACAGGAATGACGTTCGAAGACGCCTGGAAAAACCAGGGTTTGGCCGACATCTTTCAAGATAGCTTGGAGGATAAGGGAAATATTGTAGTCTACTTTAATCAGGCAAGGCATTCAGCCAACAAGGATGCCATCACGATGCCTTCTACGAAGAAGGATGATTGGCACCAAAACCGAGTGGAGCCGCTGGCACTCGAGGAGTTCAACAAAGTGGTGCGAGAACTCCCCCCTGAGACGGATTTCGTGGAAGCATGGAGAGATCATCTTATCAGACACTTCTTCTGCGAAAGTAGGGAGACAGTGTCAGACATTCAAGACCTTTTCGACCTCGCCAGAACTGGAAGGCCTATTAGAAACATCCACAAGATCCAGAGCCACGAGCAATACCTTGTAACTTGCAGCATCCGAGGTGACATTTTCAAGAACGCCATATGCGATTCAGGGTCATGCATAAACATTATGCCAGCCGGCGTGGCAAGGAAACTCGGGGTGAAATGCGTTTTCCCCACTGACATCAGGATTGGAATGGCGGATCAATCATTCGCTGCCCCGAAAGGAGTCATTTATGACCTCCCGGTCATCATTGGCGATTGTAGAATCCCGGTAGACTTCTACATAGTCAAGACATGCCAAGAAGGAGCTACACCTCACATCTTGGGATGACCGTTCTTAGCCACTGTAGGAGCCATCATGGATTGGCCAAACAAGCGAGTCTCATTTGCCAACGTCGACGGGAAGAAGTACTATCCCGCGGTACCTTACACCATGGAGAAACACCTTCTTGAGAAGGATGAGGATGCCATCATGGAGAGACTCGAGGAGCCTTTAGCAGAAGAGGCCGCGCAGAAGGCAAAAAGACCTTGCCTAAGGTCGAACTCCACCTCCAACTAAACTCCCAAACTACCAAAGTCTAGCTAAAATACTCTAAAAAAGAGCGGCTC
Source organism: Alliaria petiolata (assembly GCA_020283515.1). Taxonomy (NCBI): domain Eukaryota; kingdom Viridiplantae; phylum Streptophyta; class Magnoliopsida; order Brassicales; family Brassicaceae; genus Alliaria; species Alliaria petiolata. The sequence continues at coordinate 139,038,177 of JAHZTW010000001.1, read as the reverse complement.
AATGGGAGACAACCCATTTTAGGTATTCTCTTTCTCATCTCCTTAACCATACTAATTTTTAGTTTTGGTTTCTTCTTAGTTTACAGCATTTACATAAACCCCAAAAGCACAAAAAAATCAGAAAAACCAGAAAAGACCAAAAAAATGAAGAAGGAAACCCGAAGAACACTCACCGGGCGACGAACCGCCCGTCGGCCAGCCAGAAGGAGCCTGGCCGCGCCACGAGCCACGATGGCGCGGAGGCAAGGCGCTTGGCCACGGCCGAGACAACCCGTCGCGCGGCCGGCCTTCGTCTGAAGACGTCTCCGTCCCGACCTCACCAAACCGGATCTCCTTCAACCTGTTTCAAGCCTTTCAAGTATCCTCCTTGATTCAATGGCCTGAACACGACCTAAAGACCGCAAAGATCACTTCCACAACCGCGGCACACTGCTGTTGCATCAAAGATGCCGAGACAAGACATGACTCCTTCCAAGTCAAGTCAGGTGAATGATCCATCTCTCTACTTACTTCGTCCAACACGTTCAACGGACCTGTATCCACGAGGACGAAGAAGAACACCACGGTTCCAGAGGATGAAAACCGTAGTGCAAGCTCCAGAAGGAAGAAGATGCAACTTCATTCAACCAAACCGCGAAGAGGAAAGTTTCCGAAGACTAGCTTCTCTCTTCCGTGACCAAGACCTTTACCGAAGGCAAGTAAGGATTTCAAATGGCACTGAAGTTCATACTAGCAACACCTGTCTTCCGGGATCCCGAACAGATCACTGGATAGGCCAGCATAGACCCAAACTTCAAGTCAAGTTTCTGAGGTGACGTAATCTTCAAGACGCAAGGAAGGAAGATTTTCCATCTCTCATTCACGGTGTTATCAAAGGTCAAGGAACCAAGACGAGTACTCGACAACCGGAGTACCTGTTCTTCACAACAAAGGCGAGCCAACCACCACCACCAAACGCCTATCACCATCCTCATCCATCACCAACACACGCCAACCACCACTATCCGAAGCAAGGAAGCTCAACCGGGCAACACATTTCCTTTCGAGCTAAGTTTTCGATTTCTTTTGTTCAATCAAATCGATTCTAAGCAGGGACATAAGGATAATGATCAAGTCCTAAGCTCAATCATACCACACGCCCATACCAAACCCAACGCCACTTTCAAGTAAGTCTTCACAAGCTTGTACTTGAATTTACCTATCTTTTTCACCTCACTCGATTTAAACAAACTGGGGACAGTTTGATTTAAGTCTGGGGGGTTTCTTATATTACTAATCGTGCTTTTATTTGATGAGTCTTATGCATACTTACATCATTTATCGAGTCGTTTTATAGAGTCAAAACTTTTTTTCTTTTAGTCGGAAACTATGAACTTTGCTAGGTACAAGTCAATTTGAACAAGGTTTACTAAGTTGAAAACGGCGAGTGGATCACTCCAGCGGAGAAAGTTCTAATCTCTAGAGTACTCGAAAGATCTTGCGTTGACTCCGCACCTAATGAATCAAATATTCTCGTCAAGGGGCTTGAGGTACTTCGATCTTTACTCCTCTTTTAGACTCTAGCATGACTAAGTAGATGCAATGCAACCTATCCTTGATCTTCCCTTGTTATATAAAAGAAAAAAAATATATATATATAGAAAGAAAGGTTTTAGTTTGGGAATGTCAACCAGAGTTCCTTAAAGGACAATGACGGTTCGCAGCAATCATGTAAACTTCAAAGAAGTGATCATTCTCAAGCTAAGAAGAAAGAAAAAAATGGAATAAGAAAGTCGATAGAAAAAATAAAATGATACCCTAGAAAAGTAGGGAGAAATCGACTAAGGAAAGAGAAAATAGGAGAGTTGTGTCTGAAATGTCTATGTCTAGATGTTTGGAAGAGAAAGTATGATGTCTCGTCGACCAATACTCCCTCGATAGAGACCGCACGCCTAAATGAATAAAGGAGTCAACAAGAGGGAACTCGAAATACTCAAAGGGACCGTGAAGCGTATCCGGGAAGGGTGAAAAGCTCAAGGTAACTAGACCCAAAGGCCTTGAAGCTAGATTCCGAGTTACGTGGCTCAACAGGTAAATTGATGGACTTGACGAGTTCCCAAGTATTGGTGAGTTTCCACGATTTCAAACCTCTTTTCCTTACTTAGATTTCTGTTTTGTTTGAGGACAAACAAAGGTTTAAGTCTGGGGGAGTTGATAACATGCATATTTTACCCATTTTTACTATCATAAGTGAGTGCTATAATAAGCATTTCACTAAGGTTTTGATGCATAAACACTAGATTTCGAGTATTTTGTTGTTCAAGACTCTTTTCAGGTAATCTTAGCAAAAGAAGCATATTTTGGAGCAAAATGGACAATTCCGGAAACAGTGCCCGAGGACTGAAGTTCAACACCAAATGAAGGCCTTCCACCACGAGATCAAGCTCATATTTGGAGACAATGTAGCCTTATCAGCTGTCTTTCACCTCGAAGTGGTTTGAGAGCAATCCCACGGTTGGATCTCAAGTTATGAAGGAAGCAAGAAGGTCCGTCAAGCACCCAGAAGGACGAGCTGGCCGCGCCACGGCCTAACCAGACGACCAGTGGCCGCGACACGGCCAGTTGCTCGTGCGGCCAGGCCACTCATGGATTCCCGAGCCCATTTGAAGCCCAACTTAAACACGCAGCCGTCTTATGCAAGCCAAGACCTAATCCATGACCTAGGGCACTTGAAGACCTATATATACTCGTCGTTTAGGGTTTTATAGAATATCAGCTTTCATTCCAAATACTCTAAGTTATAGATTTCTCTTTGGCGGCCGTGAATCCTTGATTCGTGGTTTCCACTTTATTCTTTGAGGGAGATTGATTTGTTCTTGAACCCTCTTTTACTTTAATCGATTTATATAAGTTATGCATTCATCAATCACGTTTTCTGCTTCTACTTTTATGTCTGAGTAGTTTACTTTCGTTGGGTTTTCTTTAAGGGGATCTATGGGGAATTTCATTAACTGTTGTTGAAACCGATTGCTTAGGCCGAAGATTAGGATTTTCTGTCTCACCTTATTCGTTCTTATTGCATGAGTCTGGCGTCATGAACTATATTCTGATCGCAGGATCTTGAGAACGACAAACGTCCTGAATCTCAGATCTAGACCAAAATAAGGTAGAGAGCATCCTTCCTGGGGCGCTTATGCGTATTCGGGGAGATGTCTGAATGCTTATTGTCCCGTTCCTATTGCGTGTTCGTCTAGGCTGCAGGATATGAAAGTATACCTGTGGAATAGAAGTTCGCAGATCGACCTAGTTTGATAAAGTTAGGTTGTTAAAACCAGTGAATCAGTTTGGGGAAAATCGCCTAGTCTCGTTTGCTTAGCTTTTGTGTATTGATTTCTAGTTAGAACCCCATAGATTTCCCGAGAAGATTCCCAACGTATTCGCCCACCTGCTTTTAAATCGAGATTTACGCACTTCCATACTTTACTTTTTCTGCACTGCTTGCTTGATTTCCTTTTTACAAGTTCTTAAGTTTGATTTCCTTTTCCCGTTGATTATAGAAAAGGCTGACAACCTCTTCTATATAAGGCGTGGTACTGCTTTATTTATTTTCTGCAAGAATCGTGACACTCATTCCCAAACCCCCAATTCTCTGCGTCTTTGGTTGCCCTGATTCTTCTGTTTTGCAGTTGACCTCCTCCCTGTGGATCGATACCCTAAGTACTACAACGCACGCTGTGCACTTGCAGCTTAGTGTCCTACAAATTCAAAGCCTGACGAGTCCCCAAAGAAATCCTCCAAACTCGGACGACTATTTAGACCCCATCACACTTCCATACTTACTTTTCCAGCACTGCTTGCTTTGATTCCCGTTTGATATGGAGTTGATTGACAACCAGCTCCATATAACCTTGCTTTTCGTTTCCTGCATTCAATAGCTACTGAAACCTTGACACAATCATACAAACCCCCAACTCCCTGCGTCTTTGCCTCCCCTGATTTCCGATTTTGCAGTTGACCTCCTCCCTGTGAATCGATACCCTAAGTATTACAACGCACGCTGTGCACTTGCATTTTAGGGTCATATAAATTCAAACCTAGACGAGCCCCCAAAGAAATCCTCCAATTTTGGACGACTATTTAGACTCCATCAATAGCCCATATAATTCTGTGTATAGAGGAGAGAGACTTTTGCGTAAATTTCTGGCTCCCATAAAATCACATGGTTAAAGACTTTTGTACTAGTTTTATAATTATTGATAAAACAATTTTTATTGACGTAAAAAGAACAAATTTTACTGTAAGAAACAGTAATGAAAGCTTTGTTATTTTCATTATGAATTTATAGATTAATGAATAGATTTGTAAGTGATAGGGTCTAAAGTTGCTATCCAAAATATCGCGCCAAAAACATTGATGGTTCGAAATAGACGGTCACGAGATTTGGATACTTCTTAGGGACTTTCTCAAGAATTAAATTTATAGACCCTATGTTGCAAGTGCACAACGTGCATTGTAGTACTTAGGGGTCGAACCACGGGGATAGTCAACTGCATAACAAAATAATGTTAGAGCGACCAAAGACGTAAAGAGTTTTGCGGGTTTTGGTGTCATGGTTTCGGTATCTATTGAGTGCAGGAATTGAAAAGCGAACCGAGTAAAAGTAAATGGAAATGCAAAGCAATGAAAGTGAGTGCGGAAAGAGAAATCAAAGCAAAGAAGACGAAGTAAAAAAAAGCCGAAGGGATTTCGCGGGGGTTCACGTACTCTCACAAAAGTGTTTATGGTTTCAACCAAAAGATAAGATTTCGGGTGTGGTCTGGTACTTGGACTAGCAAAAGGGTGGTGAAATGGAGAAAAAAAGTCCAAATGAAATCTATGAGTTGATAACAAGCATGAAAAAGATAATTAAATTTTCAGTATTAACGGTTTAAGTTAAATAGGGAAATGGTTCAAATCACAATGCATTAGCCATGACCGAATTTTACAAGATGAATTCCAAATGTGTTGCTGCCTTAAGTTCAATCTAATTGAGAATGCATCAAACAAACAAGAACCAAGGCATTGACTTCATGACTTAAAAATGGCTATTTACAAGGATTCACTACAATTTACACCCTATGTGAAAGCTATGAATCCTAAGTGAATGCATCTAGACTCAATCCTAAAATGGAAATGCAACTAAATGGTTTCTTTTTGTGAGATAATTTTCAAAAAATTCATTTTTATTTTATTTTTCTTTGCTAATAGATGAATGCATGATATCATATTCTAAGTGAATGCATGTACTACGTACTCCCCTAAACTTAAATCACACAGTCCCTGTGTGAAAGAAGAGAGGAAGAATACACCTAAAATGGTAAGATTCAAACAAAAAGAAGGAGAAATAAAAAAGAAAAATGCTTATATACAAAAAGTTGGAGTGGTACCTCGGATATCGGTGTGATGTGAGGACGTGGTGTCCTCACTGGTCGAGAGCGAAGGATTGTCCCGAGAATCATCGCTAGAGCTCCTCGAAATACCCTTTACCACGAAAGGGAATCCATCAAAGCTGGTGATACCTCTCACCACGCATATCCTGAGAGAAATACTGGTGGAGTTTGTCGGCAAAGTCAAGACTATCCCAAAGGATACGCCCTTCGAGGAAGCATGGGAGAAGTGTGACTTGGCCAAATTCTTCGGGGACATCCTTGAAGGAAAGGAAGGGTCTCACATTCACTTTGACAAAGCCCGATACACCAACGTCGAGGAGGTGATGACAATGCCGCGAGCGAGAATATACGACTGGTACCCGGCCGACATTGATCCCAAAGGTTTGGAGCAATTCAACACTTTGGTTCGAACCCTTACACATGAAGTGACATTTGAGCGAGCTTACACTGAGCATCATGTCGGCCACTACTTTGCGGAAAGTAGAGAGTCCTTGGGGTGGATCAAGCACGACTTCAATAAGGCGAGAAGAGATCGAGAAATCCGGGATCTCCACAAGGTTCGAGATCACGGGCGTTTCTTGATAACATGCATCATCAGAGGGATCGATTTCAGCAAATCATTATGCGACTCTGGTTCTTGCATTTGTGTGATAACCGAATGGGGAGCATGGAAGCTCGGCATCAAACGTGTCAAGCCGACGAAACTTGAGATTGGTTTGGCAGACCAATCTTTCGCAGCCGCGAAAGGAGTCATTTATGATCTCCCGGTATTCATTGGCGATTGTAGAATCCCGGTAGACTTTTACATAGTCAAAACTCTCCAGGAAGAAGCTGCACCTCTCATCTTGGGATGGCCATTCTTAGCCACTGCAGGAGCCATCATGGATTGACCCAATAGGCGAGTCTCATTCCCCAATATCGATGGGAAAAAGTTCTATCCCGCCATACCATACACCATGGAGAAACATCATCTTGAGAGGGATGAAGATGCAATCATGGAGATTCTCGAGGAGTCCTCAGTTGAAGAGGTCGCACAGAAGGCAAAAAGACCTTGCCTAAGGTCGATCTCAATCTCCAACTAAGCTCGCAAACTACCAAAGTCTAGCTAAAAGACTCTAAACAAGAGCGGCTCAATAAGAGACAACCCATTTTAGGCATCTTTTTTCTCTTTCCTATCTTTCTAACCATTCTAAATTTTAGTTTTGCTTTCTTCTTAGTTTACAGCATTTGCATACACCCCAAAAGCACAAAAAAAATCAGAAAAACCAAGAAAAGCACAAAAAAACAGAAAAACCAGAAAAGACCAAAAATATGAAGGAGTTTCGAAGAACACTCACCAGGCGACGAACTGCCCGTGGGCCGGCCAGAAGGGACCTGGTCGCGCCACGGGCCACGATGGCGCGGAGGAGACACCCCTGGCCGCGGCCGCGACAACCCGTCTCGCGGCCACGGCCAGGGGTACCTGAGATTCCATAACGAGCACCTGAGATATGCGAGGTTGAGAAAAACGTAAACGTCTCCATATTTTTCTCGATTTTTTCCATATGTAATGAGAATGTAAGGCACTCCTCTGGTTTTGACACTATCTTCACCAATTTTAAACAGCATGTTGAAAAAATTAACTAGTTTTTGTGATTCGCCACTATACAATGCATAGCTGATAACATGCATATTTTACCCATTTTACCATCATAAGTGTATGCTTTAATAAGCATTTCACTAAGGCATTAATGTATATTTAGTAGTTTTCGAGTATTTGTGTGTGCAAGACTCTTTTCAGGAAATCTTAGAAAAAAAGATGCAAAACGGAGCAAAACGGACTTTTTCGGAACATGAGCTTTTTGACAGAAGTTTATCACAAGATGGAGACCTTCCCACCACGAGATCGAGCTGAATTTTGATGACAATGTAGCCTGATCTACTACCTTTCACGTCGAAGCTGTTTGAGTCCAATCCCATGGTTGGATCTCAAGTTATGAAGGAAGTAAGAAGACCCGTCAGACTCTTCCTCTGAAGAAACCTCACCGCGCCAGTAAAGCTCAGAAGACCAATGGCCGGCCCATGAACCATCGCTCGCGCGGCCACTACCAGTGGCAATTACCGAGCCCGTTTTCAAGCCCAAATCGAGCCCGATAGTCCCCAAACTTGGTGGAACCCTAAGTGACGCCTAAGAAGACCTCAACAACTTTAAATACTCATATTCCATAACCTAATTTCGTGTGCAACCTCAGAGAAAGACCCACAGCCGTCTCCTTGCATACTTTTCATTCTTTTGTTCTTTATTCTCTAAGGGAGATAGATATGTTCTTGAACCCTCGTTCTTTCATCTATCTGATTCCGTTTTATGCAATTCTCTTCATCTATGATTCTATTTTTTGTTTCTATGCTTTAGTAATCACTTTCAATGGGCGTTCTTTAAGGGGATATATGGGGAATTTTATTAACTTTTTTAAAACCAATCGTTTAGGCTGAAGATTCGGGTTTTCTTTCTCACCATACTTGTTCTTATTGCATGAGTCTAGCGTAGCTAACTAGATGTCTGATTCTAGGATTTCGAGAGCGGCTAATGATAACACTCATATTTTACTCCTAAAACCTATTATTTCAAGATCATTTATAAGTGTTTTAACCCGGTTTTCAACGGTTTTAAAGTGATTTCCATGTTTCCTAGTTTTAAAAGTCATTTCAGGAAAATTGGACAAAAAGGACACATTTTAGAGCAAAACGGGTACTTCAAGGACATGTGCTCGGAGCCATAAGTTCAGCATCAGATGACGACCTTCCCACCACGAGATCAAGCTCATATTTGGAGACAAGATAGCCCTTTCAGCTGTCTTTTATGTTTAGTTGATTTGAGTTTAATCCCACGGTTGGATCTCAAGTTACGAAGGAAGCAAGAAGGCCCGTCAGACACATTCCCAGAAGAAGGATGGTCGCACCACAGATCCTCAGAAGACCAATGGCCGCGCCACGCCTGGTCGCTCGCGCGGCCACACCACTCCGGCCCATCCCGAGTCCGTTTGCACTTATCCGATATTTTCCTGAGGTTAAAACGTGAAGCCCACTTTCTGAAGACCGAGAGCCTATAGCTTTTTCAGAAACACATCTGTGCCGCACAGAGAGAGAAAGAGAGAGAGTTCGACGGCCCCGGAGTTGAAGACCTCGAGAGATAATTCTTCTGCAGCCGCCTACTCTTCCTTCTTTTCCCTTTCATCCTTTGTTCTTAGTTCTTTTGCTTTTTAATACTTTAAGAAAACCTCTCTTCAATCGATTTCGCTTGAAGAAGTTTTCTCACTTTGTTCTTTTTATTAATACAATTCGCACCTTTCATACCTTAAAGATGTCTCCCGTTCCCATGAACAAGTAGTCATCCAGTTGGGGTTTTAAGGGGATCTTCGAAGGGGTTTAATCATGGATTGATTTCGCTAGGTTTATAGAGATAGAGTTTCTTTTAGGTATCTTCGTTGATGTCTTGTTCTTATTGCATGTTTGCTTCTCTGATCAATTAGCAACTGATTGCAGGACGACTAGATACATGAACATGTGGTCTATCGTCTGGATCTAGAGGTTAACGAGCGGATCGCACCGTAGGATGTTTAGGCATATCGACGGACTGTGCCGTGAGTGTTTACAAATAGGTGAATGATATGTATGCGCGGTTGTCTTGCATCGCGGGATGAGAAATCATACCCGCAGTGAAAGACAAACGCATGTGGCTAGATCCGTGAAGGCGGGGTAGTCATAGTCGACCGTTTCAGCTTAAGAACCTAACCTATTAAATCATTTAGAACCTATCCTATTGCTTGTTAAATTCGATCCATGAACCCCGGAGAATGTCCCTGAACCCAACGCCTTTTATTCATTGATTTACAACCGTTTAATTCTTTTCTGCTGCTTGATATCATTACTGCAAATCGTGACACACTGCATCCCCCAAGTTCCCATTTGGTTTAAAGAAGTTAGAAATCTTAGGACTTTCACAAAACAACAATCTTTGTGGATTCGATCCCTTAATATGTATTGCAGCTATCTTAGGGGTAAAACATGCAGCTATTGCTGTGCACTTGCAGCTATCTTAGGGGTAAAACTTGAAGTAAAACAAACCCCGCATCAGCTAACGTCATGAATCTCGGATCCAGACCATAGTAGGGTGTAGCGCATCCTTCCTGGGGCGCTTATGCGTATTCATGAAGATTCTGAATGTTTATTGTCCCGATCTTATTGCGTGTTCGTTTAGGACGTAGGATACGACAATATACCTGCGAAATAGACATTCACAGATCGATCTTTCTTGTGAGAGTTAGGTCCATAAAACCAGTGAATCAGTTCGGTGAAAATCGCATAGTCTCGTTTGCTTAACTTTTGTGAGTTTGATTTCTAGTTAGAACCTCATAGATTTCCCGAGAAGATCCCCAACGTGTTTCGCCCATCGCTTTTCAATCGAGATTTATGCACTTCCATACTTACTTTTCCTGCACTGCTTTCTTTGATTCCCGTCTGATATGGAGTTGATTGACAACCAGCTCCATATAACCTTGCTTTTTGTTTCCTGCATTCAATAGCTACTGAAACCGTGACACAATCATACAAACCCCCAACTCCCAATGTATTTGCTTGTCCTGATTTTCTATTTTGCAGTTGACCTCCTCCCTGTGGATCGATACCCTAAGTATTACAACGCACGCTGTGCACTTGCATTTTAGGGTCATATAAATTCAAACCTAGACGAACCTCCAAAGAAATCCTCCAATTTTGGAAGACTATTTAGACTCCATCAATAGCCCATATAATTATGTGTATAGAGGAGAGAGACTTTTGCGTAAATTTCTGGCTCCCATAAAATCTCATGGTTAAAGACTTTTGTACTAGTTTTATAATTATTGATAAAACAATTTTTAGTGACGTAAAAAGAACAAATTTTACTGTAAGAAACAGTAATAAAAGCTTTGTTATTTTCATTATGAATTTATAGATTAATGAATAGATTTGTAAGTGATAGGGTCTAAAGTTGCTATCCAAAATATCGCGCCAAAAACATTGATGGTTCGAAATAGACGGTCACGAGATTTGGATACTTCTTAGGGACTTTCTCAAGAATTAAATTTATAGACCCTATGTTGCAAGTGCACAACGTGCATTGTAGTACTTAGGGGTCGAACCACGGGGATAGTCAACTGCATAACAAAATAATGTTAGAGCGACCAAAGACGTAAAGAGTTTTGGGGGTTTTGGTGTCATGGTTTCGGTATCTATTGAGTGCAGGAATTGAAAAGCGAACCGAGTAAAAGTAAATGGAAATGCAAAGAAATGAAAGTGAGTGCGGAAAAAGAAATCAAAACAAAGAAGACGAAGTAAAAATAAGCCGAAGGGATTTCGCGGGGGTTCACGGATCAATCTAGGCAAATAATTCAACGGAAAGGATAATCGATTAGACAAGTTCTTTAAAGTGAAACCCATAACAATAAGCAACCTATGTTCATAGAATCGATTATCTATGGTGTACTACTTTGTAAGTATGCGGTCGCATCTTACAACGCAGCACATCAAACAATAAAAAAGAGTTTGTATATGCTCACAACGCTTCGTGAGTATGTTTTCGTATCTCACGATGTGTTGCTCGTTTATTCTAGATCTGGTTAATATATTTAACACGTTAATGGTTCTATCAATTCTAAGATCTGTGGCTAGATCTCGAGTTTAGCCTACTTGCAATAAGAATAACAATAAACAAAGAAAGATCTAAAAGTATTAAAAATCCCTAATCTGTTAACCTAACAATCGAAACATGAAATCCCCTTTTGTGAACCCTTAAACCCAACTAGATGGCTACTCGCTCATGAGAACGAGAGTCATCGTTTGGTGTATGAAAATATGCAATTTATTATAGTGCAAAGAGGGTATAGAAATCTTCTCCAAGTAAGTTATGGATGAAGAGATCTTTTCCCTATGGTATTGCAAAAGTGCGATATTATTAAAGTAAATAAAGGGCTTCGAAATCTTAAAGTATTGAAAAACAAATGAAGAAAGAAGAACTAAAAACGAAGAACGAAGAACAAAGAACAAAGTAAAAAGCAAAAACGAAATAAAGAACTCGGCGGCCGCTCTCTCACGAGATGCGTCGGCTTTTGTGTCTCTTAGGTAGCACATGAAAACCAGATGTAAAAGAGGAGTATTTATAGGTCTTGAGGTCCTCTTAGATGTCATTTAGGTTTCCCTTGAATTTGACGGGAATTGGGCTTGCCGGTTTGGCAAACGGGCCTCGGGAATCGTCGTTTGTTGTGGCCGCGCGAGTGTGGGCTCGTGGGGGCGGCCAAGTGTGGGCTGGCCGCGGCATGGGAAGCTGGTGGCGTGGTGGAGAGGCTCCTGGCCACGTGGTCGAAGACTCATGGCGCGGGGAGACCAAGTGTTGATCAAATCTTCATTTCTTCTTTTGCTTCTCCCGTGAGACTGTATGACACATCTTCAGGAAAAACGCCAAAACTCCAGATCTAACCGCCAGTTTGTCTTCAATTCACTTGGGTATGAAAGCTAACATTCACCTCTACCTCGCATCCAAATTTGAGGAAGATCGCGTAGTGGAAAGGTCTTGATCGGATGTTGAACTTCTGCCAGTCCAAATTTGTCCTGAATGTCAATTTTTTATTTTCATTTTGCACCGTTTTACATCCATTTTACTAAGTACTCGACAACTTCTATTTGTGCATGTAAACCTTACCGAAATGCTTATTAAAACATTCACTTATGATAGTAAAAATGAGTCAAATATGAGTGTTATCAACTCTCCCAGACATAAACATTTGTTTGTCCTCAAACAAAATGAAAATCTAAGCAAGAATAGAGGTTTAAAAATCACGGGAACTATCAAATCTCAGTGGCCATCCTTCTAAACCATAACCATCGAATCACAACAATGGAAGCTTAGTATAGAAAATTATCACTTTAGTTCCTTAAACACTAGTCCTTTCGAAAATTTCAATATCTAAACTTCAAATTCCGGTCAACTAGCTCTCTAAACAATATTAAAATCAGTGTGGTTCTTGTCAAAGGATATTAAGTGAGATTCAGCGAGGTTATGTGAAAAAGGCTTTTAGTGGTGAGATTTCGAGTGTTTCGGGTTACTGTATTTTTTTCCGGAAGGTTCGAGATATTATGCAAAACAACAAGTGAAGGTTGAACGGTTGAAGTCCATGATTTCCAGTCACTCTTCGCCCATGTACTTCCGCGAATTCTTCTTTTATGTTGCCATTCCCCTAGCTTGGTTTCTTGCTTCGGGTTTAAATCAGATGGCGCCTAAACTTCTCACAAACTAACCATACTTTGCATCTTTGAATGTTTCGCCTTGCCTAGACTCTTTTTAGGCTTTCTTTTCTTCCTGTTTCTTTTTTTAACTCTCTTTTTATGGAAAAGTTCCATCATCATTCTTTTAAAGAATTGAGGATCTATGTCCGAGTTTTCTCTCTTTTTTTTATGAAACGGGAAGTTGGCTATTCTTCTTGTTGGTTTTTTCGTTTCTTAACCATTCAATCCTACGTCTTTTGTAACTGAAAATCGTGTTGTTCCTCCCTCTCCGGCATTTTTGCACATATCTGCACAAAATAAAAACAAGAGAGTTGCTTGAGGTTTGAAAGATGGTTAAGTGTTCCGGTAAGGTACCAACTAAAAGTGAATTGGCCGTTCGGAAACAACAAAGAGTGATGAAAAAGGGATATGATGTCCCGAACGTTTTGGGCTCGTTGAATGCTTAAATCTGTTGACAAAAAAATTAAAAATCAGATTAGAAGTCCAAATAAAATAGAGCTAGTATATTCCTTCCAATGAATTCTGGAAAATCGGCCATTTAATGCATGAATTATAGCCCAATGTTAAAGTTATATACAAAGTACTAGGTGAGTGCCCGCGCAAATGCGCGGACTATTGTTTTTCCATTATATAAGTTATAGATTTTATGATAATGTTGACCTAAAAATCTATTTTAAATTTCATGATTCAATTTATTCTAAACAATATGTAAACATTTTTTTTATTAAAAATTCAAGAACATAGAAAAAAGTAAGTAAAGGTTATTATAAAAAGCTCATCTTTTAGTTTGCGATGCAATAACAATATTTAGATACATGCCAAATGTTTTGAAATATAAATATCATAAAGAAAAACATAAATAATAGAATATAAATACCAAAGTGGCAAAGTTATAACATTCAAGTAAGGAAGGGCAAATGCATGCAGAAACAATGGAATACAAATATCATCAACAAAAGCATAAATAAAACGTATCGATAGGAAGTTAAAAAAAAAATCGATAGTTATGAGGTCGCTAATTTCAATCTAATAAATAATCGGGAACACTTCTTCGTAAACAACATTCAACGTCTTTCGTTGTGGTTTATTATCTTTATCCGTTATCAAGATCTTCAACCCTGACCTGATTGTTACCCTTGATAAAGCCACATATAATTGTCCATGTGTAAAAACCGGTTTTGGTAAAAACACTCCTACTTTTGCAAGTGTTTGACATTGACTCTTGTTTATGGTCATTGTAAAAGCTAAAGGGATTGGAAACTGTTTACGTCTTATCCTAAATGGAAGCATTCTTTCCGTTGGAGACATGAAAATCCGGAGTATAAGAACCTTTTCTCCAACCTTATCACCTGTAATGACTCTAGCTTCGATAACATAATTAGCCAGCTGGGTTATAAGCAACCTCGTTCCATTGCACAAACCATTCTTAGGGTCAATGTTTCGGAGCAGCATTATTGGTGTACCAACTTTCAAACGCAGTTCATGGTTTGGAAATCCGGACACTTTCACTGAATTAAGAAATTCATCAGTATAAATCATATTACCAGGTACACGTTCGTCTTCAGGCCTTGAGCTTAGAGATGAAACTTTAGATGTCTCATTTCTATCTAACTCCCGATCAGTTGTGTCAATACTATCACAACTTTGATAGATTCTTACATCACTTGATGCATGCAAAGCAATCGTTATTATACATGCTATAAACTCAGTATAAACGGATGTAGTTAAAAATACGATTGAAAAAATAATATAATAGAATAACCTGGTAGTTGCGATAACATATAGTTGTTTATGATTTCGACATCATCGTTCATTGGACTTAAAATAGCTCTTTCTTGGAAGAACTTGGGATCTATTTTCCTTGCATACGATCGTCCATAAACTTCAGTGATGATTGCTTTAATTGGATCTCCATTATCCATAATCAACATATCTCCAAGAATCTCGATCTCAGATTCACCTATACTATTCTCATTTATCTTCCCGTCATATCTAATATCCATTTTGAAAATATTGCTATATCATTCATCTCCTTACTACTATCTTCTGGTATGAGCCGCATATTCTTTGTAAGCTTTAATAGTTCATAGTCTTCCCAAAGAGTGGACGATTTAAAGTTGCCATGACAACTTATACCCTCCCAGTATTAGGTAAAGCTGGCAAGATCTGCATAAAATATCTACCAAAGACGATTACTTTACCACCAAAAGCCTTATCACATTGTATGACATCGCGTAGTGTCCTGTCTAGAGTCTCGAAGCAATCTTTGTTCATCATCAATGCTTCATCCCATACTATCAGTTTGGTCTTTCTAATCAACCCCGCTAGATTAAAATCATTCTTGATGCAACACGTTGTAAATTTGTTGACCACAATAGGTATTCCAAACCTAGAATGAGCAGTTTTGCCTCCTTGCAATAACAACGCGGTGATGCCACTCGATGCAACATTGAGAACAATCAGTCCCTTTGAACGTAGAGCAGCACCAAGCACCAAGCAAATGCGCGGGGCTACATGTTTTCATTCATATTCATTACAAATTCTTTTATATTATCTTAACAAAAATCCATTCAAAAATTTACGTTTCAATCTTCACGAATCAATCTCTACTGAATTATTTGTTTCATAATTTACGAACATAAAAAGAAATAAAAAAAATTATTTGTTAATTATAAAGGTTTCATGAATATCCTACAAAATATTTACTAAGTAATCAAAGAATATTAAAGAAACCAACAATAAATTTGTCCAAGAAGTTTAAATAAAAACTAAGATTGTTATCATAAACACGTAAACATAAATCATCCATTAAAATAATTTATTCTAACCAAACATACAAATAATCTAAATCTATATTAGGAAAAACATTATTACATAAACACCTTTTCTCATCAACCGTTTTATTTTTTTTTTATCAGTTGTTATTGATATTTATCTTCGTCATTTTAAAATTGTTCTAAAATATATGTGAACCCAATTGACACCAAAAATAAATCAAGTAAAAAAATAATGATCTAAAATTCTTATAAAAAATTTTGATTATAAGACACCTCAAAAAGACGATATAAATATTAATATTCATATTTTTAAAACTCATACATTTTTTCGTAATTTAGCTAATATGCATAATTATGACTTTTTAATAATTTAAAAGTAAATATTATTTAATGAAAAGTCCTAATTGTTTGCATCTAATTCTAGTTTAATACCGTCGTCGTTAGATATATTTATTTGCGACTAAACCTATTTATTTATTTTTCAGCTAAACCTAATTGGCAATAAAATCTCTAATCATTGGTATATATATATCCCCTAGTTTAATATCAAACTCTATGTGATATACAAAATCGGCCACTGCCACACTTTTCTTCTTAGCCAACACGTTCTTCGTCTTAGTCAATTTCGTAATCCTACTGCCCTAGTATATTTGCGCAGGCTACATGTTTATAATGAATATTATAAACAATATGAATGAATTTGTAATGAATATATAAAAAATTCAAATGAAATTCGTTAACACGATATGAAAGAATTTGTAAAGAATATAAATTAACATACAAATAAATAAGTAAATTATTTGATAATTATAAAGGTTTCATGAAATTCCTACAAAATATTTACTAAATAATAAAAATATAAAAGAAACAATAATAAATTTGTCTAAAATAAAACCCAAGATTATTGTCATAATATCTTCATATTATAAAACATAAACATAAATCTTCCATTAAAGTAACTTATTCTAACCAAACATATAACTAATCTAAAACTCGATTAGGAAATAAAACTAATTTATTATATAAACATATTTTCTTATCAACCATTTAAAACATGACTACTTCAAGCAAACCTCACCATTTAACGAAAAATTCTTCTTTCTTCTTTCTTCTTACTTCCTCTTCTTGGTCCTCTTCTTATTTCTTCTTATTTCTTCTTGTTTCTTCTTTCTTCTTGTTTCTTCTTCTTCTCTTTTCTCTCTTCTTTCTTCTTTTTTCCTTGTTCTTCTTTATTATCCTTTTTTTATAAATTAAATTATACTTCTTCTTCTACTTCATCTTCTTTTTCCTCTTCCTTCTTTCTTCTTTCTTCGTCTTTTTTCTTCTTCTTCTTTCTTCATATATATAATTTTTTGTGTGTTTCTTCTTTATTCCTTTTTCTTTCTTCTTTAGAAAAACAAAACCCCCCGCTTCTATAAAAGAATCAGGAAGAGCCATATGTGGAGACGGAGAAGCAAACCACATATTGTTGGTCACAGGGTTTCTATGGCTTTCATAACCAATAACATATCTATCAGTAATCAACCATGTCGCTTGCGGTGAAGTTCGTACCTCTCTCTATAGATTGAAATTCTCCAAGATTTTGCATCGCCGGATTTCTAGCTACTGCCTAGTTTAGTACCAAAGCTTGAAAGAGTGTTTACTAGCACTACAAGAAAACAGACGCTTAACGATTAACAAGGTCCTCGTGAAACAGTCGCTAAAAGCTGGTTTACGACTCATTTGCGACTATACGATGCAGTCGTATATTCTTCGTCGCAAATTGGTTCAGTCGTAAATTAGTCGTACATTTCCGACTATTTTACGACTACTTAGGGTGTACTCAAGGGCTTCGAGCTTTAGTCGCAAATTAGTCGCAAAAGTGAGTGACTAATTTGCGACTAATTCAGCGACTAATTTAGCGACTAAAGAGTCACTAAATGTTTTGTCGTGATAAAGTGTGCGATGTAGTCGGTAAGGATTCGCCAAATTTGGTGACTATTTTGCGACTGATGTGTGCATAATTTTGTGACTGAATAGAGACTACGTTGCGACTATTTGGGTACTAAATTACGACTGTTGTGCATAAGTTTGTGACTGAATAGCGACTGATTTGTGTTCACTTGGTGACTAATTTGCGACTGATTAGTGACTCTTTAAATCATCAAATTGTGTAATTGGTATTTTTTTTGTTTCTCAGAGTTACGATTTGGTATTGATACTATTATTTGATTGTAATTACTAAACTCTAAAATAAAAATTAACATACAATACTTTTTTAATGCCATTTGAATTGTTTACAATGCAAAACACCAACATCATCGTTGGAGTTACCAAAAAATACCAACATTAAGTCTTTATGTACAAGGACATTGGATTTAAAACAAACTAAAGAAGCAACATTAAGTCTTAATGTACATTGGATACATTTGCTCGATACGCTGCTTTGTCAGATGGCCTTTCGTCCTGTGAGCATCGTATCGAGCTACCTAGCTGATGCAGTGGGTATTGTGATAACACTTCTTTTGGTTTGTTTGTCAAACCTTAAGCTTGCTCATGTCATTGCAGTACTTAAGGGTCAATCCAATTTGGGAGAGTTGAAGGATACTAGGAATACAAGAATTTTTGGTAAACCTAAGCAGAATCGGATTAAATGGGTAAACGAACCGAAATAAAATACTTGTGCTGATCTATTGAACTCAAAACCTATTTTAAAATCCCGACTAAGGGGTTAAACAACTATAAATTTACTTCTAAGGAATTAAAAAGCACGATTACTAATTTCAGAAAATGTAAAACTAAAGACTGACGAAACAGGAAATTATCTAAGACTTGGGACGAATTTTAAAAACTAGAAATAAAAATCTACTGACTCTCAAACTCTACCAGGGTGCGAAACATGACACTAGGGAATTTTTAAAATACTAACAAGACCAAGAACAAAACTTTCTGAAATTAAAAAGCTTTAATGCAAGAAATAGACAACTAGATGGTTTTAAGCTAAAAGATTGAAACTTTAAACTAAAGGAGGATGATTTTTATGTTTTCAGATGATAAGAAATGGATTCACGGTTTGAGGATCAATTTAGAGGGTTCAAGATTCAAACTTTGGGGTTTTAAAACATAAATCTACACTTTTTGTGCTTTCTCTAAGCCTTGAGAAGCTTGAGCTAGCTTCATCCATGGCGTGTAGTATGAAGCCTTCCTCATCCTTTCCTCCTTACCCATTGATCGTGGAGGAAAGAAAGGATGAGAATCATGATGCATAGATCTAAAAAAGTGGCTTAACTAATCCCCTAAGCAACCATGGCGTTTGGGAAAGGATGGATTAGTCTCTTGGATTTGGATTTCAGGGATCTCCTAGATCTGTCTAGGACATGGAAATCTCTGGATCAAAGATGTCTCTCTCGAGATCATCTAGGTCTTAAACGCCCAAATTCAAGAAGAGAATGGTTTTAAGAACAAGAAAAGACCAAAGCTTAAACCTTTAAACCCTTTAATCACCTCAAACCGAAAACCCACAAGATTACTACTCACTATGCATGATTAAGATGCTGGAAAACGTAAAAGAAGGAAAGATAAACATGATTAAACGATTAAGCAAGGTTATTAACAAAGCACTTAGGATAAACTTAAAGATTAAGCTTTTCTAAAACATAAAAGCTTGGAAGGCTAACAATGGAGGTTTTGCTCAAAGAAGGAGGAGACAAAACACAAGTTTTCGGATCCTTTGCCAAAAATAGGTCAAGGTCCTTTTATACAAAAAGGGTAATGGTCCCCTCACTAAACTTCAAAAGTGAGCTGTCCGGATAAGGTTAGAGATCGACCTTGGTCGTCGATCTCTTACTCGATCTTGGCAGTAGAATCCTTCCTTTGCTCAATCGCCTAATCGTTCCAACTACAGAGATCGAGTGCCTCTGTCGATCGTCTTCTCGATCTTCAGATGATCGAGTCGTGGGCTCGATCTGGCTCTCATTCTCTATTCGCGTCCGTGCCTGAGCTCGATCATCTTGGTCGATCTTTGACCTCGATCCTCTTCCACCGAATGGCCTAGTGACTCGATCTTGTGGTCGATCTTCTCAAGATCGACCTGCCTGTCTCGATCCTTAGCTCGATCTCGGATCCTCTAGCTGATGCCCGAGTTTTCCCAAGTGTCCATAGACTCCATATTGATCCTCAGCTCAGCTCGTCCATGCACTCTCCCAAAGTACAGTGTATCCAAAACAACCTGAATATGATGCAAGAATGCAAGAAACATGCAAATGCTAATGCAAAACGCCCTAGGACCTAAAATGGAACAAAAGCTACAATTTCTCTAAGTATGAATGCAATACGCATGCAATTTAAGCCCTAAATGCAAGCTAAATGTATGAAATATAGGGACACATCAACTCCTCCAAACTTGCCTTTTGCTTGCCCTCAAGCAAACAAAATCCGAGCTAGGGAGAGAGGTTTACAAGTGGGAGCTCAATATCCAAGGTTGCTAACAATAATGATCAACTCTACATCCTAGTTACTAATTCTAAGATGCATGTGAATCTATTCTACTCCAAAAGAGTTAGCCATGCCCATTTCAACATTCAATTGCACTAAGAATTCAATCTAAACAAGTCTCCCTATCAAGCCAACTCTTTAACATTCATTAAGTGTGAAACCGTGAATCATGACATTGTAAGGAAAGTAAATTCATTTGGCTAAGGGACTGGGTTTTTGAGATAAAAATGATCTCAATTCATCCGGTTTTGCTTTTAGGTAAGGGTAACACTCAAAAAGGATTGAACCATATGCATAATGCTAAAGGTAAGAAACAAGTGATGCATACAAGCATAGAATTTCATCTACCCGAAATGCTATCAATGATTCTATACCCCTCTCATTCATTTTTTTTTGCTCACTCAACCCTCTAGAATCTACCCTTTTCCCAAGGCTCTTTGTGCCTCCCTAAACCCCTTTTGAAATTTAAACACACTTTCTCCTTTTCAAAGCTCTAAGGGGAACTTCTTCAACCTATTACTCTCGGCGAATGGAGTAGCCTTATCTTAATAACTTAGCTCTTTTTCTAGCTCTAGGTGGCCTTCTTTCCTTTCTAACTTGGCCTTTTGGCTCTTTTGATTTTCTTCTCTTTTTCTTAAGACCACCTAGCAATTTTTTCTTTAATTACATAGAGCTATTCTTTTTTTTAAAAAAAAGCCGAAGACCCTCCATTTCAAACCAAGTTTTCCCCTTAGTTTAACCACACCCTTATCCAACGCCTCTTTCCTTCCAAATCTTCCACAAAATACCAAGTAGTACCACGGCCAACAAACCCCAAAATTCTAAGCCTAAAGCTAGCCTCAAAATGCAAGGCTAGAATCTAGATGAAAACCTATACTTGTCGTTCCAAACATAACACTTTATGCTAGGTTCAATCAAAATAAGGCCCCACAAGTGATCACACAAGAACGTTTGGCTTCAAAGGAGGTTGGTTTAAGGAAGGGGTGCTACTTGAGCTAGCAAAAGGGTGGCAAAGCGGATAAGAAAGCTCAAGTATTTTAAATCCATGAATTACTTTCAATGCAAGTATGATAATTAAATGTCAAAATTTGGTTTAAGTGATTAGAGTTGGCTATCAATTTCAAGACCTATTTTCGACTAAAGACTAGTGACAAATGAGGCGATCCAAGCATGGTTCTTCCTTACTTTCAATTCTATTCACAAGCATCAAACAATTAAGAACTAGGGTGTTTAATTGATCACAAAAGTTAACAACTTACTTGGATTAGCTCATCATTGCTCCCTATGCAAATGGATGCAATCCTAAATGATAAAACTTCTAGACTCAATCCTAAAATATTCTACAATGTAAATGCAAGTTATATGAATTTGTTTTGAATTTTTTGAAAATTTTCTGATTTTTTTGTATTTTTCTATGCACTTAGATGGATGCATGAAGACTCAAGATGCAAACACAAAATAAGATTCAAATAAAACATGTCAAAGCACACATTCTCCCCCAAACTTGAATGACAACGTCTCGGTGTCAAACAAGTCCAAGAGGAGACCAAAATCCAAAACAAAAATAAAAAGATGCATGGTATTTAAAATGGTTGGTGTTTTGGTACCTTAATCTTGCGAGGAGGAGGAGGTCGGTGA
>JAHZTW010000001.1:138990230-139002636 GCA_020283515.1 Alliaria petiolata | reverse complement strand
ACGATTTAACCCACGACTGTTTATATGCAGGTATGGAATCGAAGGCCCTGTTTATTTAACAGCGAAAGGTGAGAAAGGAGTCGGTGAGTGGTACGTAGACGAGGAGAAGCAGAAGATTGTTAAGATGGATGGAAGTTTATCTTACAGTGTCTTGCAGACGGTGAGGATTCACATGGAGGTTGTCGAGCCTCAGCCTAACCGACCAAAACTCGAACTCACTCTCTTGTAAAAACTCTCTAACCTCTAAAGTCTCACTTTCACTACTTATGTCAAGAGTTAGTGTGGTATTTTACATTTGTTTTTGTTTTCTTGCCTGTTTATTTCCCTCTGTGTGGTTCATTGTCAAAGTTAAAAGACATTATTGTATCATCATCATTTCATTATCTATTAATGGATGCGATTTTTGGGATATGATCCTCTGTTTTTCTTGATAACCCATGCTTTTTCATCAAATTGATGTAATAGATTACAATTTCTGCGTTTACAAAATAATTTTAAGATTGAATATGGGGAAGGAAAATAATGTATTAACGAATAATAAGGTTTTTTTTTTTCCTCTGAACTGCTTTTATTAATAAACCGGTATTACATGGTCTTGATGTAAAGCGTTGACAATTATAGGTGGTACATAAAAATGGGAGAAGTACATATCTTCATTAGGAATAGGAGTTTTAGCCAAAATATCCGCTACCTTGTTTGCCTCTCTCCGAATCCATTGAAATCGAACTTCTTCAAATTTTGATCTCCAAAGCTTCACTTCCCGTAACCAATTGATCAGTCGAAAATTCAACCCTTTACCGTTTAAAAAGTCAATTAGCTTTTTGCAGTCCCCTTCAAAGATAATATTCTTGTAGCCTTTACTCCAACAGTTTTGCATTGCAAACATAAGAGCCTGTACTTCAGCTTCAATGGCGTTTTCCACGTATCTTCCTATTGCCTGACCTGCACCTAGGAAAACTCGGACATCATCCCTAAATACCAAGCCTGCTTGAGCTCGTCTATTTTCAGTAATGTAGGAACCATCAAAGTTGCATTTGATGTATTGTGGAGGGGGTCTCCTCCAAACACTACTATTGTTACTTGCCATATTGATTCCACTGCTTACTACTCTGTTTCTCGTGTTTCCTGAATCCGAGCTTACCACATTATTCTGCAACTGGTATGTTCCTATATCAAGCCACTCTTTTACATCTTCCTTCGCATAAATTAGAGTCGTTCTCCAATGCTGCTGTTTTTGTTGGTACACTAAGATGTTCCTACTTTTTCAGAGTCTTCAAAGAATCCAAATCGGCAGAAGTGAAAGATGATTGTTATTATTTGAACTGATAGACTGGAAACACACCTTTATCTGCGGAAAGTATCGTAAAATTTTATTTCTGTAATAATTTATTTTTCAAAAATTCGGTATAATGATTTTGTAATCTACAAAAAAAACTGTAATTACGAATAACAAACAACGATTGTAACAATAACTTTTTTATAATCTTTGAATATAAAAGTTATTATGTGTATTTTAAATTTATTAAAAAATTTAACTGACTCGATAAAATTGGTAAAGTTTCTCAAATTTGTCTTGGAGATTAAAGAAAAAAAAAAAGTTCATGAGGTTTCTTTCTTTTTATTTTATTTGTCCAGTTTCTAAATTTTTTTCTAAAAATAATAATTGTTAGAAGATTAAAAGAGCTTAACGCGTCGGCTCGGCTTCGAACGGGGCTCAATAGTGTGAAGTAAGGTGGGGGCAGAGGGAGAAGAAGAAACTCGACGGCACGGAGATCCTAAAACCGCAGCCTCAGGCGAAGCTTCGCATATCTCCTTCTTGGTTGACTTCACAGACAAGTCAATTCGAAAACCCGATTCTTAAATCTCTCTATCTCTTCTCCCGATCACCAAATCTCCCTCTGTCACAGATCAATCATCTCTATCTCCGATCGGTCTCTCTGTTCATGGTCCATATGTTCCGGACGATGCCAAGATGCCACTTTCTC
Organism: Alliaria petiolata; assembly: GCA_020283515.1. Classification (NCBI taxonomy): domain Eukaryota; kingdom Viridiplantae; phylum Streptophyta; class Magnoliopsida; order Brassicales; family Brassicaceae; genus Alliaria; species Alliaria petiolata. The sequence continues at coordinate 139,000,651 of JAHZTW010000001.1, read as the reverse complement.
CGCCATCTATTCTTCTTACTACTGCTACTGACATCTTATTGCGCCGGCGCCGCCGCTGAGTCGTCCAATCAGATCTCGCTATTCGGATTTCGTCCCGCCGGAAGATTGCTCCTGCACTCTACGTGAGTTATATGATCCTTACCTCGTTGAGTATTTGATTAGTTTTTTTTTTGTAGATTTCTGATAGAAATCGTTGTTTATGTGATCGTGATGACTTTAGTATTGTAATTGATTGAATTCATTCTTTTATCACACTCAAATTTGATTTGAATATATGGAGAAACTGACTGAATTCGCAATTTCTGTATTGATTTCTCTGTGTGGTTACAGTGAGCCAAACACGGAGCTTGTTGTTGATCGTTCTGGGAAAGTGTCGTTAATAGTGCAGCCATCAGAGAAACCGATATGGTCTTTCTCATCAGGATCACCGATTCATTCCTCATACCAGGCTCCTCTAATCGCTGGCAACAACAACACAGATAATGCTACTGAGATAAGTAAAGCTTTCGTTGTAGAATATGTGGACAACTCAAAGGCAACTACGGCTGATGATGATGATCGCTACACTAGACGGGTATGGAAAAAAACTAAATTCATGACTTTGATAGTCTCATGCATCTCTCTCTTTATATGACAACATTTGCTCATTGAATGCAGACTATGGAAGACTTGCTTAAGTTGATGCCCCTTGTAAGCGATGACGGTGTGACTCTTGGCTCGAAAACATCTACTGCATATTTGGTTGATGGTATATCCGGGAGGCTAATCCTTGTCTATAAATCGACCGATTCTTCCGGTGATCATAACCATTCTAATGCTATGGTGAAGCCCACTAGCACCGATAATTTCGTGAAGCTGCCACTTCTTATCACGCGGACGGATTCAAAGCTGGAGCATTTCGATAAGACCACTCGGAAGATTTTGTGGAATGTGACGGTTTCTGACTTCGGAGCAGATTTGCTATGTGATTTGGCTTTCAATGCAGGCAATAACCTCGGTCCTGAAATCCTCACTGGAATCTATATGCCGTTGCAATGTGGATCGAAAACTAAAGTCCGTGCCAATATTAAATCAGAGTTTCTTATCAGGGTGCCCCGTGATCCCTCCCAAGAACTCGCCGACAGCGAAATCAGCATCTCCCTGCCCTCTACAAGAGCCAGAGAATCCAGGAAGTTACAGGAGAAAGATGGGCAAAACTATACTGGAAATTTTTTCGGATGGTCGCCAGTAAGATTATTGGTCCCTTTGTTCTTTCTTGGTGCTGTTGTTTCAGTTTTCATAAAAAGGTTTTCTTCGACGGGCGGTGATCTTAGTTCGAAGCCTGGACCTCCCAAGAAGAAAAAGAACCGTAAATCGGGGAAGGATGGTGTTACAAATGGGCAGAGAGATAGGCAGCCAGAGTTCGAGCTCATTGAAGGAGGTCAAATGTTATTAGGCTTCAATAATGGTGCAGCTGCAGCTGATGGGCGAAAGATTGGCAAGTTGTTTGTGTCAAATAAAGAAATCGCAAAGGGAAGTAACGGGACTGTGGTGTTTGAGGGTGTTTATGAAGGCCGGCCCGTAGCTGTAAAACGCCTTGTTCGATCCCATCATGAGGTCGCTTTCAAGGAGATTCAAAACCTCATTGCATCTGACCAACACTCTAACATCATTCGGTGGTATGGTGTGGAGTATGACCGGGATTTTGTTTACCTTTCTCTAGAGCGTTGCACATGCAGTTTAGATGATCTTATCAAGACCTATTTAGAGTTCTCAATGACAAAAGTACTGGAAAACAGTGAATCTACAGAAACAATAACTGCGTATAAGGTTCAACTGGATTCTTTGGAGGGAATTATCAAAGGAAACAACTTGTGGAAAGTAGGGGGCCATCCGTCACCTATCATGCTGAAACTAATGAGGTTAATTTGGACTTAAGACTTTATGCATATACCATAATATTCTTGGATTAAGAAATGTGTTATGTTTCATTTGAACATCAAAGGTATCAACCTTGGTTAGATGCTGATGCTCTTGATAAGTCTAGGCTATATATGGTATTATAAAAGCTAGATTAGTTTAAAACCTTGTTTCTTGATTTACTTTTGAAACTTATATTCTTTGGACTGTTTGAATTGTGATGTAGGGATATAGTTTATGGACTTGAACACTTGCATGAATTGGGAATAGTTCATCGAGACTTGAAACCACAAAATGTATTAATAACTAGAGGGATGACTTTGAGTGCAAAGCTTTCTGATATGGGGATTAGCAAGCATCTATCTGGGGATATGTCATCCTTGGGTCATCTTGCCACAGGTAAGTTCTTGTCTTTGTTTGTTCTCTACGTTTCTTCGTTTTGTAACTCTTTCAATTATAAGAATGTATGATTTCGCAAAACTAGGATAGTGCTTGCTAGTGTCCGAACGTGGTTGAATCTGAGATTATGCTTATGAAACGAGTTTCAAACCACCTTCTAGAAACGTCTTCTGTTAAAAATTGCAGGTTGTGGTAGTTCTGGTTGGCAAGCACCAGAGCAGCTTCTCCAGGGTCGTCAAACTCGTGCAGTGGACATGTTTAGTTTGGGATGTGTCCTCTTTTATTCCATAACTGGTTGTAAGCATCCGTTTGGAGACGATCTTGAACGTGATGTCAATATTGTGAAGAACAAAGTCGATTTATTTCCGGTAGAGCATGTTCCTGAAGCTTCGAACCTCATCTCTCGTTTGTTGAACCCAAACCCTGATTTACGGTAATCCCATCTTCTTCTCCGATGATTCAAAATTCAACTCAACAAAACCCAATCTCTTATGAGCTTGCTATTTGCAGTCCTAGTGCAACGGAAGTGTTGTTCCATCCAATGTTCTGGAACTCAGAGATGAGACTGTCTTTTCTTCGGGATGCTAGTGACCGAGTAGAGCTCGAAAACAGAGAGGTTGATTCTGAGATCTTGAAAGCAATGGAGGATACAGCTCCGGTGGCTATAGGAGGGAGGTGGGATGAAAAGATGGAACCTATCTTCATTACAAACATTGGGCGCTACAGACGTTACAAATATGACAGTATTCGCGATTTGTTACGTGTGATCAGAAACAAACTGAATCATTATCGAGAACTACCTCCAGAGATCCAGGTTTGTCTTAAATAAATCCCTCAACACAATTTTTTTTTACACGTGAGCTTAAAAAACTAGTTACTTTGAAACTTTTTGATGTGTTAGGAACTTGTCGGAACGGTTCCAGAAGGATTTGACGACTACTTCTCTGTTCGGTTTCCGAAATTGCTGATTGAAGTATATAGAGTCATCACTCTGCACTGCAAGGAAGAAGAAGTATTCAAAAAGTACTTCGAATGCAACCTCATCTAAAAATAACCATTTCGCTTCCCACCCTTAATGTTAAGTTATTGTAATCCATGTTTGTTATTATTGTTTATATTACATAAATTAATTGCTATCTAACTTTATTGCAACATAGTCTATGTATATATATCTGTTCATGTAAGTTTTATGTTTGAAATGACGTATTCTGCAACAACATAAGATTTGTATTTCGAAATGTTTTTTTTCTTTTCAATGTAGAATCTTTGTTGAGAGTACATACGAAATGGTTTTAATATTCACGATTAATACAAAAGAAAAAGAATCTCCAAACCCGTTCATGGAACTAACTTATATTAAAAATAGTTAAAATAATTAGTACTACTAACATTTGATAAATTTTCTTAAAATGTGCAAGGCAGAAGATGTTCAAGGATGAATCTATCGAGTTTCTTGCTTCTTTGTTGGAGAAGAATCTTTTATACTTTTAAGATGATGCACATGCCATTGCTACTTTCAGGCCGAGCCAGCATCGAACCTCACCTCACCTCTGGCCACAGGTCCATGATGCTTCTGTTGTCCCCTTTTGGACAGCGACACCTTAGCAGCCATCAAGAGAAGTTAACTCATCAACCTCTGCTTTGATTTCTCTTCTGAGTTCTTCTTTGTACTCTTCAAACGTGCCTCGGAAGAAAGTCACTGTCCCGTCTTCCACAACCCAAATCTCGTTCTTTTCCTCGTCCTCACAGACACGGCTTATGAGCCTCGAGTCGTGACTCACCAACACAACTCCTCCTTTGAACTCGTCTAGCGCATCCGCCAACGCATCTATCGTCTGCATGTCGAGGTGATTTGTTGGCTCGTCAAGAAGCAGAATGTGTGGCTTCGACATTGAGATTGAGGTTAACACAACCCTAGCCTTTTGTCCTCCAGACAATTTCGTGATTGGAGTTAAATGGTTGTCACCTGTTAGCCCAAATTTGCCCAGTTTTGCACGCACCGCCTTTTGTTTGCTACATCCCTCTTGGTCAGGATACAGACGAAGAAGATACTCAACCGGTGTCTCCCACATTGACAACTGGTCAACAAAGTGCTGCGAGTACCTGCCGATCCTCAGCTTCTGGCTTCTTCTCACTTCACCCTCGGTCGGAACTAAATCCCCCGCAACAAGATTCAAAAGAGTCGACTTTCCAGCTCCGTTAGGCCCAACTATCGCTACTCGTGTCCCCATATCTATACCTAAATCCACATTTGAGAGCCTGAACTTTGGCTTGTTTGGGACCTTTGGGTAGCAGAAGCTAACCTCAATCAACTGCAGAAGAGGACGAGGGAGCTCGGTTGGTTCTGGAAAATCGAGCACCACGTTATAATCTCTCCACTTCCTTGGAGCTTCTTCTGGTGCTGGGCCTTCCTCATTACCCTTTGCCTTACGCTTGGATGCTTCTTTCGCTGCAGCAAACTTGGCCCAGTCCTTTACCTTGTCCTGTTCTGCCTTGTTTCCAGACCTCTTAGCTGCTTCCATCCGTTTCTGGAAAACCTCAGACTTTTTGTTCGTCTCCTTACGTCGCTGAACGTATCCAGTTTCGAAAGCATCGAAGTTACCGCGGTACAAGTGGAGATTCTCGTCGTGCAAATGTATTATATCCGTGCAGACAGCGTTGAGGAAGTCCACTCCGTGCGAAACAACGACCAGCGTGTTCTTCCACCGACACAGATACTCCTCTAACCATAAAACAGCTCTCAGGTCGAGATGGTTGGTGGGTTCATCTAGCAACAAAAGAGTAGGTCGCACAAAGAGAGCTCTAGCTAACGATATTCGCATCCTCCAGCCACCACTGAGCAGCTCAGTTTCACCCGCTATCATATCTTCTGTGAAACCTAACCACGCAAGGATTTTGGAAGCCTGCGCTTCAGCAGCATATGACCCCAACATATGTAGCCTCTCATACAACTCAGCAAGCTTTTCCCCATTATCATCATCATCACAAGACGATTTCTACAGAGCTGCAGCTTCTTCCTTTAACTTAAACAACTCTTCATTGGCGGAAACAACTGTTTCCAGAGCACTCTTTCCATCACGGGCCACCTCTTGCTCAACAAGAAGAATGTCAATATTCTTGGGAACTGGAATCTTCCTCCATGCTAAAAGCTTTAGCAGTGTAGACTTACCCTTCCCATTTGGCCCCACCAATCCATACCTTCTCCCATGTGATATCATGAGAGAGGCATTCCTCAGAAGCTCTTTCCCTCGAACAGAGACAAAGAAGGAACTCATCTTGATATCTTTAACATTCGCATCTCCCGTGTCTTCTCCTTCAAGCACCGATGTCTTGCTCCCCATAACAACCGTGAATGCATCATGGTCGTCCTTCAAGGCCTCCTTCTTTACTATCTCTGCGGCCAGGTGCGCTGAGGTTTCTCTACTCTTTAGCTTCATTTGTTTCTTACGAGTCACAGAGAGATCGAGTTGCTTCTCTTTGCCCTTCTGATTTCTCGTTGCATGCACCTGTCTCTGTTTCTCATCGTCTTCGTCTTCTTGATCATAATTAGGAGGATAATCTATGTCATCAGTGTAGGACGAATCTTTTAGAGCAGTCTTCTTGATCTTGGGTTTATCATCTTTCTTATCCATGCTTGCAAGTTTGGCTATGACTGAAAATCTCTCCTTCTTCGAATCTTTACAAGTATATTTCTCATTCCTGATAGCACCACTCTCGTCTGACTTCTTCTTACCCATTTTAACACTGTATCTGACATATAAAAAAATTTACATGTCACGATTTAAAAACGTAAAAAAAACAAATCTACGTGAAGTCTCTACGATCGCCGTGCATTAACGAACAGAACGTTAACAAATTAGACTTTATCCATCTTTACTTTGAGACTCGATGCAAACCTCAGAGAAGCCAACGCGGAATCGGAATCGGAATCGGAATCAGATCAAAGCTTTCTCGAGAGGAAGGAATCGATAGAGAGACGCGTCGCAGAGAAACTAGGGTTACCTTTTCGCAACCCTTTCTAGTATCTACTTCCCTCTACGCAATTCGGGCCCAAAGTCGCGTTCCGTTAAGCCCACATAAATTCTAATTCAACTCTCTTGAATGTAATATCCCGGTTTGGCTAAACCATGTGGTTAGCAAAGACAAATCTACACATTCTGTAGATTTTCGAAGCTTAAGATGCAAACCACATGTGTTTTCTCGAGAATATTGTAAAGTTCTTATTGCGAATTAACTAGGACTTGCCTCGATCTTTTCTTGTCTTAAAAACCAAAAACTAAAATCCAAAAACCATTCAAAGTATCAAACAGTCATGACTAATTCTAAAAGAAACGATTGTCTCTCTAATTGGCCTGGTCATAATAGTATTTTTTCCAAATAAACACGTGCTGACTTGGCAACCGTATGATGCTTTCAAAGAAGCTGACGTGGCTTGGGTCAGGATCCCCAAAGCGAAACATCAAAACCAAGGACGAGAAGGAACGCATTTGACCTAAGTTCCATGAAAATGAGGACACGCCGTCGTTGCTACCCGAAGCCCTTCCAGTGTCGGGCACTAAAAGGAGAAAGCTCCAATCGTGAGTTTCCCCCGTTATTGTCTAGGATCTGTCGATGAAGGGTTTATTCATTTGATCAAGCGAACAAACCTAAGCTTGGTAGCTTTCAGTGAGAAATGTCCCAAATTCCATTGTAGTTTCTCTTAACTTCCTCTTCTTCTCGTTATATGCACTGCAAAAGCTAAAGGAAATCGTGGATCAAAGCTTTGGGATCTACATCTTCCCTCAGATCTCCTGCAGAGGATACTGTCCCGCCTCGGATTAAAATCCAACATACAAGCTTCCGTGGTCTGCAAGGCATGGTGTGAAGCAGCTGTTTCTGTCCGGAAGTTAAAGCGTGCCCCCTTGGTTTTTCATTACATTCGCGGATTGTCTCCTACTGGCTCAACCTACATCATTCTTGCTGACCCATTACGCTCTCTATCTCGAAGATATACTGTCGATTTCCCAAAGTTAAGTTTGGACTATGCATTCTCTTGTTCTAGGGATGGTTGGGTGCTTGTGAGATCAATCCATCACAGTAACGCACTCTTTCTTAACCCTTTTACCGGAGAGCACTTCTATTTACCCAAGGGGACGGCGCGCTATTACGTCGGGAATTGCCTCGCTTTCTCAGCCGCTCCTACATCAACTAGTTGTGTGGTGATGTACTGCAACCAGATATGTACAACCGGAGCTGTGATCGATACTTGGCGGCCTGGTGAATCCGCATGGACCACCCATCGCTTTGAGAACTCTGGACCTTCACGCAGCTGGTCCAAATGTGTCTTCTCGAATGGTGTCTTCTACTGTCTCAGTACCTGCGGCCACCTCGGGGCTTTCAACCCCCGTGAAGCAACCTGGAATCTTCTTCCGGTGAAACCATGTCCGGCCTTTCTCAAGGAATATTTATATATCCCTAGGCCAGTGCATTTGACGGAGCATGAAGGAGACATTTTTGTTATCTATACAAACGACGACAACAGCAACCCGACGGTGTTTAAACTAAACTTTAAACAAAATGTATGGGAAGAGAAGAGAGATCTTGGAGGCTTGACAGTGTTTATGTAAGGTAATGATTGAATGGATGATCTTATTAGAGAACGAGTACAAGGTATATAAAGGAGATTTACAAGAGACACTAGGTTAAACATAATTACATATTGATTGCATATATATCATTGCCTTATATACTCTATATGCCCCCTCAAGATGGAGGGGCTTTGAGCACTCCAATCTTGCCGTATAACTCTGTGAACCGTGCACGAGCCAAAGGTTTTATCAAAGCATCAGCAAGCTGGTCTTTCGTTGAGAAATGTGATACACGAACTGCGCCGGACTGGACATTATTACGGACGAAATGATAATCGATAGCCAGATGTTTCATGCGGGAATGGAAGACAGGGTTAGCACTTAAGTATGTGGCGCCGACATTGTCACAGTAGATGACTGGGGCAACTGGTAAGTTGATGCCAAGTTCAGTTAGAAGGGAGCATACCCATCGAAGTTATGCAGCCGTGTTGGCGACAGCGCGGTACTCTGCTTCCGTTGAGGACCTTGCGACCCCTTTCTGCTTTTTGGAGGACCACGAAATGGGTGTTGAGCCCATGTATATGATGTATGCATTAGTGGACACGTAATCGTCGATATCTCCGGCCCAATCTGCATCAGAGAACGCGTGTAATTGCAGAGGTGATTTGGCGCTTAGGAAAATACTGTGAGATGAAGTTCCAGCGAGATATCGGAGAACACGCTTTGCTGCGTGCCAATGATCATCAGTTGGTGCATGCATATACTGGGAGAGCTTATTGACTGCAAAAGCAATATCAGATCTTGTGAAAGCCAAGTATTGGAGACTTCCAATGACCATACGATATTGAGTTGGATCCGAGAGTACCGAGCCAGACTTGATGGTGAGCTTCAGGTGTGTGGCCATTGGAGTAGAGACAGGCTTTGCGTCGACCATTTTCGTCTTTGTCAAAAGATCCAATACGTACTTCCGCTGTGTCAAGTGAAGACCAGCCGAGGTCCGATGTGCTTCAATGCCTAAAAAGTAGCTCAAATTCCCGAGATCCTTAAGCGAGAAGCGTCCAGCAAGCTTGGAAATAACAGTGTCAACAATTGCATCGGTATTACCAGTGACTACAATGTCATCCACATACACCAAGATATAAACAATGTCCTGACCTTGATGAAATGTGAATAACGATGTGTCGACAACGGAATTCCAAAAACCAGCAGAGAGAAGAGAGGCTTTAAGTTCTTCATACCAGGCACGAGGTGCTTGCTTGAGTCCATAAAGCGCCTTGTTGAGTTTGCAGACATAATCAGGGCGATCTTGATCGACGAATCCGGAAGGTTGTGTTACATATACTTCATCCGTGAGAGTGCTTTGAAGAAAGGCATTGTTCACATCTAGATGTCGAATAGGCCAGGAAGATCGAACAGCGTGGTCAAGCACGACGCAAACCGTCGTGGATTTGATTACAGGACTGAACGTTTCCGAGTAATCAAGATCGTATTGCTGATTGAAGCCGCGTGCCACCAAGCGCGCTTTGTACCTGTCAAGAACGCCGTTAGGTAGATATTTAAGTGTAAAAATCCACTTTGTGGGTATGACATTCTGCGTTGGTGACGAGGGAACCAGATTGAAGGTGCCATTGCGACATACAGCATTGAACTCCGAGGACATCGCACCGCACTACTTCTCATCGCGCATAGCCTGATTGACGGTATTTGGAATGATTGGTTTTGTGGATACGGTTAGAGAGAGTTTATTGATCGGTTTAACGATGTTGTTTTTGGATCTGATTCGCATACGGTGGTCGTTACTGGTGGTGGTGGTGGGGGATTCGGCGCTATAGGCGGAGGTGGATTTGGATTTGGGGGGTGAGTTTGATGGAGGCGTAGATGGTGGTGAGTGTTGGGGAATAGTGTTTGGGCTTTGAGGTGCTTGTGTTGGGCTTGCGTCTGATGGGCCTGATGTGTGACTTGAAGATTGAGATTGTGGGCTTTGTGAAGAGCCCATATCTGTTGTTGCTGTAGTGGGCAGAGGCGTAGAAGCCGAAGATGGTGACAGATTATGTACCGGCGCAGGCGATGGAGGAGGCGAGGAGTGCTGTTGGTGAGGATCTGAGCTCGGGGGCGCGGGTGGAGGAGCTTGTACGAGTGGCGGTGACGGTATAACCACGGTCTGTGGTTCATGAATGTCGACATCGGTGCTGCAATCGGTATCCAGTGGTGTTGGATTGACGGCAAACGGGAAGACATTCTCCAGAAATTGTACATGCCGGGAAGTGTAAATCCTTCCAGAGGACTTATCTAAGTACAAATAGGCACTCTGAGTTAGAGAGTACCCAAAGAAGACGCACGAAGCCGAGCGCTTGTCCAGCTTGTGATGAGCATACGGTCGGAGCCATGGAAAACAGAGACAGCCAAATACTCGCAGTTTGAGGTAATTCGGCGATTGTTGAAACAATTTCTCATACGGCGTGCAATTGTTGATAACTGAACTTGGGAGTCGAGTGATCAGATATACAGCCGTAGAAAAGGCATAAGTCCAGTAGCTTGATGGCATTGAGGATTGAC
>JAHZTW010000001.1:138802346-138935686 GCA_020283515.1 Alliaria petiolata | reverse complement strand
TTTGAATTGTGATGTAGGGATATAGTTTATGGACTTGCACACTTGCATGAATTGGGAATAGTTCATCGAGACTTGAAACCACAAAATGTATTAATAACTAGAGGGATGACTTTGAGTGCAAAGCTTTCTGATATGGGGATTAGCAAGCGTCTATCTGGGGATATGTCATCCTTGGGTCATCTTGCCACAGGTAAGTTCTTGTCTTTGTTTGTTCTCTACGTTTCTTCGTTTTGTAACTCTTTCAATTATAAGAATGTATGATTTCGCAAAACTAGGATAGTGCTTGCTAGTGTCCGAACGTGGTTGAATCTGAGATTATGCTTATGAAACGAGTTTCAAACCACCTTCTAGAAACGTCTTCTGTTAAAAATTGCAGGTTGTGGTAGTTCTGGTTGGCAAGCACCAGAGCAGCTTCTCCAGGGTCGTCAAACTCGTGCAGTGGACATGTTTAGTTTGGGATGTGTCCTCTTTTATTCCATAACTGGTTGTAAGCATCCGTTTGGAGACGATCTTGAACGTGATGTCAATATTGTGAAGAACAAAGTCGATTTATTTCCGGTAGAGCATGTTCCTGAAGCTTCGAACCTCATCTCTCGTTTGTTGAACCCAAACCCTGATTTACGGTAATCCCATCTTCTTCTCCGATGATTCAAAATTCAACTCAACAAAACCCAATCTCTTATGAGCTTGCTATTTGCAGTCCTAGTGCAACGGAAGTGTTGTTCCATCCAATGTTCTGGAACTCAGAGATGAGACTGTCTTTTCTTCGGGATGCTAGTGACCGAGTAGAGCTCGAAAACAGAGAGGTTGATTCTGAGATCTTGAAAGCAATGGAGGATACAGCTCCGGTGGCTATAGGAGGGAGGTGGGATGAAAAGATGGAACCTATCTTCATTACAAACATTGGGCGCTACAGACGTTACAAATATGACAGTATTCGCGATTTGTTACGTGTGATCAGAAACAAACTGAATCATTATCGAGAACTACCTCCAGAGATCCAGGTTTGTCTTAAATAAATCCCTCAACACAATTTTTTTTTACACGTGAGCTTAAAAAACTAGTTACTTTGAAACTTTTTGATGTGTTAGGAACTTGTCGGAACGGTTCCAGAAGGATTTGACGACTACTTCTCTGTTCGGTTTCCGAAATTGCTGATTGAAGTATATAGAGTCATCACTCTGCACTGCAAGGAAGAAGAAGTATTCAAAAAGTACTTCGAATGCAACCTCATCTAAAAATAACCATTTCGCTTCCCACCCTTAATGTTAAGTTATTGTAATCCATGTTTGTTATTATTGTTTATATTACATAAATTAATTGCTATCTAACTTTATTGCAACATAGTCTATGTATATATATCTGTTCATGTAAGTTTTATGTTTGAAATGACGTATTCTGCAACAACATAAGATTTGTATTTCGAAATGTTTTTTTTCTTTTCAATGTAGAATCTTTGTTGAGAGTACATACGAAATGGTTTTAATATTCACGATTAATACAAAAGAAAAAGAATCTCCAAACCCGTTCATGGAACTAACTTATATTAAAAATAGTTAAAATAATTAGTACTACTAACATTTGATAAATTTTCTTAAAATGTGCAAGGCAGAAGATGTTCAAGGATGAATCTATCGAGTTTCTTGCTTCTTTGTTGGAGAAGAATCTTTTATACTTTTAAGATGATGCACATGCCATTGCTACTTTCAGGCCGAGCCAGCATCGAACCTCACCTCACCTCTGGCCACAGGTCCATGATGCTTCTGTTGTCCCCTTTTGGACAGCGACACCTTAGCAGCCATCAAGAGAAGTTAACTCATCAACCTCTGCTTTGATTTCTCTTCTGAGTTCTTCTTTGTACTCTTCAAACGTGCCTCGGAAGAAAGTCACTGTCCCGTCTTCCACAACCCAAATCTCGTTCTTTTCCTCGTCCTCACAGACACGGCTTATGAGCCTCGAGTCGTGACTCACCAACACAACTCCTCCTTTGAACTCGTCTAGCGCATCCGCCAACGCATCTATCGTCTGCATGTCGAGGTGATTTGTTGGCTCGTCAAGAAGCAGAATGTGTGGCTTCGACATTGAGATTGAGGTTAACACAACCCTAGCCTTTTGTCCTCCAGACAATTTCGTGATTGGAGTTAAATGGTTGTCACCTGTTAGCCCAAATTTGCCCAGTTTTGCACGCACCGCCTTTTGTTTGCTACATCCCTCTTGGTCAGGATACAGACGAAGAAGATACTCAACCGGTGTCTCCCACATTTACAACTGGTCAACAAAGTGCTGCGAGTACCTGCCGATCCTCAGCTTCTGGCTTCTTCTCACTTCACCCTCGGTCGGAACTAAATCCCCCGCAACAAGATTCAAAAGAGTCGACTTTCCAGCTCCGTTAGGCCCAACTATCGCTACTCGTGTCCCCATATCTATACCTAAATCCACATTTGAGAGCCTGAACTTTGGCTTGTTTGGGACCTTTGGGTAGCAGAAGCTAACCTCAATCAACTGCAGAAGAGGACGAGGGAGCTCGGTTGGTTCTGGAAAATCGAGCACCACGTTATAATCTCTCCACTTCCTTGGAGCTTCTTCTGGTGCTGGGCCTTCCTCATTACCCTTTGCCTTACGCTTGGATGCTTCTTTCGCTGCAGCAAACTTGGCCCAGTCCTTTACCTTGTCCTGTTCTGCCTTGTTTCCAGACCTCTTAGCTGCTTCCATCCGTTTCTGGAAAACCTCAGACTTTTTGTTCGTCTCCTTACGTCGCTGAACGTATCCAGTTTCGAAAGCATCGAAGTTACCGCGGTACAAGTGGAGATTCTCGTCGTGCAAATGTATTATATCCGTGCAGACAGCGTTGAGGAAGTCCACTCCGTGCGAAACAACGACTAGCGTGTTCTTCCACCGACACAGATACTCCTCTAACCATAAAACAGCTCTCAGGTCGAGATGGTTGGTGGGTTCATCTAGCAACAAAAGAGTAGGTCGCACAAAGAGAGCTCTAGCTAACGATATTCGCATCCTCCAGCCACCACTGAGCAGCTCAGTTTCACCCGCTATCATATCTTCTGTGAAACCTAACCACGCAAGGATTTTGGAAGCCTGCGCTTCAGCAGCATATGACCCCAACATATGTAGCCTCTCATACAACTCAGCAAGCTTTTCCCCATTATCATCATCATCACAAGACGATTTCTACAGAGCTGCAGCTTCTTCCTTTAACTTAAACAACTCTTCATTGGCGGAAACAACTGTTTCCAGAGCACTCTTTCCATCACGGGCCACCTCTTGCTCAACAAGAAGAATGTCAATATTCTTGGGAACTGGAATCTTCCTCCATGCTAAAAGCTTTAGCAGTGTAGACTTACCCTTCCCATTTGGCCCCACCAATCCATACCTTCTCCCATGTGATATCATGAGAGAGGCATTCCTCAGAAGCTCTTTCCCTCGAACAGAGACATAGAAGGAACTCATCTTGATATCTTTAACATTCGCATCTCCTGTGTCTTCTCCTTCAAGCACCGATGTCTTGCTCCCCATAACAACCGTGAATGCATCATGGTCGTCCTTCAAGGCCTCCTTCTTTACTATCTCTGCGGCCAGGTGCGCTGAGGTTTCTCTACTCTTTAGCTTCATTTGTTTCTTACGAGTCACAGAGAGATCGAGTTGCTTCTCTTTGCCCTTCTGATTTCTCGTTGCATGCACCTGTCTCTGTTTCTCATCGTCTTCGTCTTCTTGATCATAATTAGGAGGATAATCTATGTCATCAGTGTAGGACGAATCTTTTAGAGCAGTCTTCTTGATCTTGGGTTTATCATCTTTCTTATCCATGCTTGCAAGTTTGGCTATGACTGAAAATCTCTCCTTCTTCGAATCTTTACAAGTATATTTCTCATTCCTGATAGCACCACTCTCGTCTGACTTTTTCTTACCCATTTTAACACTGTATCTGACATATAAAAAAATTTACATGTCACGATTTAAAAACGTTAAAAAAACAAATCTACGTGAAGTCTCTACGATCGCCGTGCATTAACGAACAGAACGTTAACAAATTAGACTTTATCCATCTTTACTTTGAGACTCGATGCAAACCTCAGAGAAGCCAACGCGGAATCGGAATCGGAATCGGAATCAGATCAAAGCTTTCTCGAGAGGAAGGAATCGATAGAGAGACGCGTCGCAGAGAAACTAGGGTTACCTTTTCGCAACCCTTTCTAGTATCTACTTCCCTCTACGCAATTCGGGCCCAAAGTCGCGTTCCGTTAAGCCCACATAAATTCTAATTCAACTCTCTTGAATGTAATATCCCGGTTTGGCTAAACCATGTGGTTAGCAAAGACAAATCTACACATTCTGTAGATTTTCGAAGCTTAAGATGCAAACCACATGTGTTTTCTCGAGAATATTGTAAAGTTCTTATTGCGAATTAACTAGGACTTGCCTCGATCTTTTCTTGTCTTAAAAACCAAAAACTAAAATCCAAAAACCATTCAAAGTATCAAACAGTCATGACTAATTCTAAAAGAAACGATTGTCTCTCTAATTGGCCTGGTCATAATAGTATTTTTTCCAAATAAACACGTGCTGACTTGGCAACCGTATGATGCTTTCAAAGAAGCTGACGTGGCTTGGGTCAGGATCCCCAAAGCGAAACATCAAAACCAAGGACGAGAAGGAACGCATTTGACCTAAGTTCCATGAAAATGAGGACACGCCGTCGTTGCTACCCGAAGCCCTTCCAGTGTCGGGCACTAAAAGGAGAAAGCTCCAATCGTGAGTTTCCCCCGTTATTGTCTAGGATCTGTCGATGAAGGGTTTATTCATTTGATCAAGCGAACAAACCTAAGCTTGGTAGCTTTCAGTGAGAAATGTCCCAAATTCCATTGTAGTTTCTCTTAACTTCCTCTTCTTCTCGTTATATGCACTGCAAAAGCTAAAGGAAATCGTGGATCAAAGCTTTGGGATCTACATCTTCCCTCAGATCTCCTGCAGAGGATACTGTCCCGCCTCGGATTAAAATCCAACATACAAGCTTCCGTGGTCTGCAAGGCATGGTGTGAAGCAGCTGTTTCTGTCCGGAAGTTAAAGCGTGCCCCCTTGGTTTTTCATTACATTCGCGGATTGTCTCCTACTGGCTCAACCTACATCATTCTTGCTGACCCATTACGCTCTCTATCTCGAAGATATACTGTCGATTTCCCAAAGTTAAGTTTGGACTATGCATTCTCTTGTTCTAGGGATGGTTGGGTGCTTGTGAGATCAATCCATCACAGTAACGCACTCTTTCTTAACCCTTTTACCGGAGAGCACTTCTATTTACCCAAGGGGACGGCGCGCTATTACGTCGGGAATTGCCTCGCTTTCTCAGCCGCTCCTACATCAACTAGTTGTGTGGTGATGTACTGCAACCAGATATGTACAACCGGAGCTGTGATCGATACTTGGCGGCCTGGTGAATCCGCATGGACCACCCATCGCTTTGAGAACTCTGGACCTTCACGCAGCTGGTCCAAATGTGTCTTCTCGAATGGTGTCTTCTACTGTCTCAGTACCTGCGGCCACCTCGGGGCTTTCAACCCCCGTGAAGCAACCTGGAATCTTCTTCCGGTGAAACCATGTCCGGCCTTTCTCAAGGAATATTTATATATCCCTAGGCCAGTGCATTTGACGGAGCATGAAGGAGACATTTTTGTTATCTATACAAACGACGACAACAGCAACCCGACGGTGTTTAAACTAAACTTTAAACAAAATGTATGGGAAGAGAAGAGAGATCTTGGAGGCTTGACAGTGTTTATGTAAGGTAATGATTGAATGGATGATCTTATTAGAGAACGAGTACAAGGTATATAAAGGAGATTTACAAGAGACACTAGGTTAAACATAATTACATATTGATTGCATATATATCATTGCCTTATATACTCTATATGCCCCCTCAAGATGGAGGGGCTTTGAGCACTCCAATCTTGCCGTATAACTCTGTGAACCGTGCACGAGCCAAAGGTTTTATCAAAGCATCAGCAAGCTGGTCTTTCGTTGAGAAATGTGATACACGAACTGCGCCGGACTGGACATTATTACGGACGAAATGATAATCGATAGCCAGATGTTTCATGCGGGAATGGAAGACAGGGTTAGCACTTAAGTATGTGGCGCCGACATTGTCACAGTAGATGACTGGGGCAACTGGTAAGTTGATGCCAAGTTCAGTTAGAAGGGAGCATACCCATCGAAGTTTTGCAGCTGTGTTGGCGACAGCGCGGTACTCTGCTTCCGTTGAGGACCTTGCGACCCCTTTCTGCTTTTTGGAGGACCACGAAATGGGTGTTGAGCCCATGTATATGATGTATGCATTAGTGGACACGTAATCGTCGATATCTCCGGCCCAATCTGCATCAGAGAACGCGTGTAATTGCAGAGGTGATTTGGCGCTTAGGAAAATACTGTGAGATGAAGTTCCTGCGAGATATCGGAGTACACGCTTTGCTGCGTGCCAATGATCATCATTTGGTGCATGCATATACTGGGAGAGCTTATTGACTGCAAAAGCAATATCAGTTCTTGTGAAAGCCAAGTATTGGAGACTTCCAATGACCATACGATATTGAGTTGGATCCGAGAGTACCGAGCTAGACTTGATGGTGAGCTTCAGGTGTGTGGCCATTGGAGTAGAGACAGGCTTTGCGTCGACCATTTTCGTCTTTGTCAAAAGATCCAATACGTACTTCCGCTGTGTCAAGTGAAGACCAGCCGAGGTCCGATGTGCTTCAATGCCTAAAAAGTAGCTCAAATTCCCGAGATCCTTAAGCGAGAAGCGTCCAGCAAGCTTGGAAATAACAGTGTCAACAATTGCATCGGTATTACCAGTGACTACAATGTCATCCACATACACCAAGATATAAACAATGTCCTGACCTTGATGAAATGTGAATAACGATGTGTCGTCAACGGAATTCCAAAAACCAGCAGAGAGAAGAGAGGCTTTAAGTTCTTCATACCAGGCACGAGGTGCTTGCTTGAGTCCATAAAGCGCCTTGTTGAGTTTGCAGACATAATCAGGGCGATCTTGATCGACGAATCCGGTAGGTTGTGTTACATATACTTCATCCGTGAGAGTGCTTTGAAGAAAGGCATTGTTCACATCTAGATGTCGAATAGGCCAGGAAGATCGAACAGCGTGGTCAAGCACGACGCAAACCGTCGTGGATTTGATTACAGGACTGAACGTTTCCGAGTAATCAAGATCGTATTGCTGATTGAAGCCGCGTGCCACCAAGCGCGTTTTGTACCTGTCAAGAACGCCGTTAGGTAGATATTTAAGTGTAAAAATCTACTTTGTGGGTATGACATTCTGCGTTGGTGACGAGGGAACCAGATTGAAGGTGCCATTGCGACATACAGCATTGAACTCCGAGGACATCGCACCGCACTACTTCTCATCGCGCATAGCCTGATTGACGGTATTTGGAATGATTGGTTTTGTGGATACGGTTAGAGAGAGTTTATTGATCGGTTTAACGATGTTGTTTTTGGATCTGATTCGCATACGGTGGTCGTTACTGGTGGTGGTGGTGGGGGATTCGGCGCTATAGGCGGAGGTGGATTTGGATTTGGGGGGTGAGTTTGATGGAGGCGTAGATGGTGGTGAGTGTTGGGGAATAGTGTTTGGGCTTTGAGGTGCTTGTGTTGGGCTTGCGTCTGATGGGCCTGATGTGTGACTTGAAGATTGAGATTGTGGGCTTTGTGAAGAGCCCATATCTGTTGTTGCTGTAGTGGGCAGAGGCGTAGAAGCCGAAGATGGTGACAGATTATGTACCGGCGCAGGCGATGGAGGAGGCGAGGAGTGCTGTTGGTGAGGATCTGAGCTCGGGGGCGCGGGTGGAGGAGCTTGTACGAGTGGCGGTGACGGTATAACCACGGTCTGTGGTTCATGAATGTCGACATCGGTGCTGCAATCGGTATCCAGTGGTGTTGGATTGACGGCAAACGGGAAGACATTCTCCAGAAATTGTACATGCCGGGAAGTGTAAATCCTTCTAGAGGACTTATCTAAGTACAAATAGGCACTCTGAGTTAGAGAGTACCCAATGAAGACGCACGTAGCCGAGCGCTTGTCCAGCTTGTGATGAGCATACGGTCGGAGCCATGGAAAATAGAGACAGCCAAATACTCGCAGTTTGAGGTAATTCGGCGATTGTTGAAACAATTTCTCATACGGCGTGCAATTGTTGATAACTGAACTTGGGAGTCGAGTGATCAGATATACAGCCGTAGAAAAGGCATAAGTCCAGTAGCTTGATGGCATTGAGGATTGACCAAGAAGTTTGAGACCAGTTTCAACCACTTGATGATGTTTCCGTTCGGCAATACCGTTGTGCTCCGGCGTGTGAGGTGGGCTTGTGAGATGAGAAATCCCATGTGCTGACAGGAACGGACGAAGAGCAATGTACTCGCCACCGTTGTCAGAATATAAGGTACCGATCTTTCTCTGAAACCGATTTTCGACTAGGGCTTTGAAGGCAATGAAAATTTCTCGGGTTTGAGATTTGTGTTTGAGGGGATAAAGCCATGTATAACGAGTGTAGTGGTCGATGATAACTAAGTAGTACTTGTAGTTATCAACCAAATGTATAGGTGATGTCCACACATCGCTATAGAGTAATTCAAGCGGGTGATTGGAGATGATTGTATTTGTGGAAAAAGGAAGTTTGTGGGATTTGTTTATGAGACAATTTGAGCAAGGCAAATGTTTATTCAAAGAGTCTAAAATAGGTAAAGAACACTGTGAAATAAGTGTTTTTAAAACTGAAAAAGATGGGTGCCCAAGTCGATTATGCCAAGAGTTGACATTTGTTTTTGGTGTAGGTGATGCGAAGTAGGAAGATGGAATGGTAACATGCCACTCGTACAGCTCATTCTTGGTTTGGCCTTGGAGTAACCGGGCCCCCGTACTGAGATCCTTCACCTGAAACGAGGTTGGGAAAAATTCCACAGAAACCTTGTTATTATTGCACATACGATATACCGATATTAGATTTCTCTGTAGATCAGTAACATACAACACATCACGTAAAGCAATAGTACGAGAAGGTGTAGAGAGTAAGGAGGAACCAGTATGGGTAATGGCCAAGCCTGTGCCATCCGTAATTGTCATTTCCTCGCCACCATTATATGGTTGGTGCAAGGCAAGGTTATTGAGATCAGAGGTAAGATGGTGAGTAGCACCACTATCCATGATCCAATTTCCGGCGTTGTAAGGAGCTGTAGCTACATGTGCCCGTGGCTGCCATGGAGCTTGCGGAGATGGATTGTATGAGCCACCAGATTGCGGATATTGGGGACACCAACGTGCACTATGACCAGTCACACCACAAAGCTGACACTTGCCAAGGTAGGGTCGTGGTGTGTACTGAGGACGAGGGACAAATTGTTGTGACGCCTGCCAACCATTGTTACGAGGAGGATGTTTTTGTTGGTTCTGATTTTTGTTGGACCCCTTGTAGGTTGCATCATTAGCAGTGATCGAACCCGTCTGTGAGGGAGCCATACTGTGGAGCCGGACCTCCTGATTGAGAAGCTTCTCATGCAGTTCGGTCAAGGATGGTGGAGAATCACGAGCTTCAACTTGATCAATGATGGTCTTGTAGTCCTCGGAGAGTCCTTCAAGGATGAACTCAATTTGATCCTCATGATCAATGGCCTTTCCGAGGAGAGCAAGTTGATCAAATCTGGTGGTGAATCCTTGATAATATTCATTGATGGATTTGGTGCCCTTGGTCCACTGTCTGAGTTGTTGTTTTAGCTGCTTGATGTGCCCCCTGCTAGGCTTTGCGTAGGTTGAAGTAAGTGTACTCCAGATCTCAGCCGCAGTGGTGGTCTTGGACATAAGAGGTTGAAGCGTGTTGGTGATGGCGCCTAGAAGAGCACTGTAGATCAAACGATCTTGACGTTTCCACATAACTTACTCGTTATTTGGGATGACAACCCCATCAGTGGTGATGGTGGGTTGTGGAATCACGGTAGAGCCATCCAAGTATCCACTGAGGCCGTAGCCATCAAGGAGAGCGTGAACTTGGAGGCTCCACATGAGTAAATTGGAAGCATTTAGCTTGGTGACATTCGTCATGTTAACACTGAGGAGAGTGTGAGAGCCCGAAACGGTGACAGTTTCAGCTGAGTTGGTCGGAGAGTCAGTGATCGACATGATCAGCTGTAGGAAAGAACAAGATCTGAAAAATTGAGAGGAAGAAGATGAAGGTGGCTGCGAAAAGAAAATTTAGGTATGCAGGTATCTCTGCTCTGATACCATGTAAGGTAATGATTGAATGGATGATCTTATTAGAGAACGAGTACAAGGTATATAAAGGAGATTTACAAGAGACACTAGGTTAAACATAATTACATATTGATTGCATATATATCATTGCCTTATATACTCTATAGTTTACATGTGTCTCTGGCTCTTTTACAAGAGCTGGTCTCTCGCCACAGGTGAGGAACAGAATATATCCATCGTTACCTGATATTAATGGCAAGTGTGGGTGTGGCAAGTACTACTCCCTCGGTGATGGGAGTAGAAGCTCTAATCCCCCTCCAAACCCCTTTTTGTCTCGCTGCGTCGCTTGGGTGGAGGCATCTCACAACAACGATTAATTTGTTGTGATTTCATCATCATCATCATCCCTTGTGTTTTTGTCTTCGTCAAAACACTTTATTTGTGCGTTTTACAAGTTTGATTTGAATTAGTTTCATGTGTTTTTTCTTTTACATTGTTGCTCGAGTTGGACAAGTTCCTCCTATTAATCCAATGCCTACTCTTTTTGAGTTAAACACAAGTGTTCAAGAAGAAGAGACAACAAAGTGGGTAAACACAAAGAACCATATCTTCGTGTTTTTTCTGGTTTTTTTCTACGACTTCTTATGACGAAAGTTCTCATGATCTCTTAACATGTCACACTATCTTGTAGTTAATTTCGTTGTGAAGACACTTTCTGGACATTACTATTTCCAGTGGTACCTTACACTAAGCTTTGGTGTTGTCGTTGTTCTTGTTTGTGCTCAAGACCAATCGGGTAGACAATGGTTTAGTTCCTTAAGATTGACTATCTGTGTGATTTGTACAAGGCTTTCGCGTGCATGTTTTTTACACGTTTTGTCAGTATAGATTGTGGTACACTGGAAGATTCAAGCTACAATGTTGAGACAAGAAACATAAAGTATACATTTTCAGATGCTGCGTTCCTCAAGTCCGGAACAAATCACAGTTTCTCACAAGTTTCTCTCGAGGTTTACTGCTATCTTTCAATTTGTGAGTACTCACTTCGTTGATGTTTTAATGTTGGTTCCACCTATACAATTGTTTAGGTGATTTAAGATCTGTATAGAGAGTTGATTCTGTAAATAGTTGTACAAAATACAAGTTTACACAACCAAATATGAAATTAAACAATTACCTTTAATTTATTTAACATAAGTTGATTCTACAAAACCCTAAGGGTGAACAACCCTAGTGTTTTTAATAGTTGAATTAACCTGAACTTAAAGGTTTTTTTTTTTTTGTCGTCTTCAATCTTCTATTACTTAAACTAGGTATAGAATCCGCGCTTTCGCGCGGAAACTCATTTTTAATAAATATTTTTTTTATCTCTAAGATTTATTTATAATTTGTATATATACATATCAACTCCAAAATATCTTATTATATAAAGTTGGATTCGTCAAAGTTGTTAATTCACATGATCGTGACACGTGGCAAGTTAATCGATTTGATTTTGACACGTATTTTGATTAAAAAAAATTATAAATAAAAATATATACTAATCCTAAAAGAAAAAGGAAAATTCTATCTTTTAAAAAAGAGATAAAATAAAATAAAACAAAAAATAAATAGATATATTTCAATGAATCATGTTTATCGACATGTGTAAATTAAGATATTTTAATTTTACTAAAAACAAAAGTAAAATAAGATTTTTTAATTTTACTAAAAAGAAAAAATCAAAATCAAAAATAGTAATTAATATGATTGTGACACATGGCAAGTTAATCAATACTATTTTCACACGTATAAAGTTTATCGATTTAGATTTTGATACGTGTCTCGGTAATATATTATATGAAAAAGAAATTTCCAAAAAATAAAAAATAAAAAATAAAAGTGTCAAATTTATTGATTTAGAGAAGCATAACTTCTCTAGAGAGCATATATATCATATACGGGAGATGAATGTGATGAAGAAAAGAGACTTTATTTGCTTGAAGAAAAGAAATTTGCTTGAGATCGTTAACATACTGGAAGGACTCGAATTCCCAAGTTTTTAACGCAGCGAAACAGAAAAAGATAGTTGATAAAGTGTGTGAACTATATGATTAATAGGGTTAATGTTGCTTAGGATGTGCAACATATTTTGTGTTTTGTAAAATATTATTTTAATGAAAAAAGAAATTTCCAAAAAAAGAAAAATTTAAAAATAAAAATGTCAAATTTATTGTTTAGAGAAGCATAATTTTTCTAGAGAGCATAGAGATCATATTCTGAGATAAATGTGAAGAGAAAGATAGACTTTATTTGCTTGAATAGATAAACACCTCAACATTCGATTATGTCTGAAAGTATTAAAAGTTAATTTTTAGACTATAAATAAAAGGATAAATTTCAAATTAGGAAAAGAGATGTCGACCTGCTCGACATGATAAATCAAATAATATTTGTATAAGAAAAATGAATTACCAAAAAAGGAGTGATCAAATAAAAAAATTGCAAAAAAGGAAAATATTATAAAAATGATAGATAAAATAATAATGGTAAAGAAAAAAGGAATTACAAAAAAAAAAGATCAAGTAAAAGGATAAATTTCAATTTAGAAAAAATAATAAAAAGTAAATAAGATTAGAAGAAAATAAAATCTTGATTAAGAATTTTTACATGTGTCAAATAGTATTTATAAAGAAAAAAAGAATTACAAATAAAAGATGAAATAAAAAGATAAATTTCAATTTAGAAAAAACAAACAAAAAGTAAATAAGATTAGATGAAAAGAAAAAAAATATATTTTAATTAAAAAAGAAAATAAAAAAAGAATTAAAAAAGGAAAGATCAAATAAAATGATAAATTTCAATTTAGGAAAAAAATAATTATAAGTAAATAAGATTAGAAGAAAGGAAAAGAGGAATTACAAAAAATATTTCAAAGAGGAACTAGATTTTGACAATTTTGTATCAGAAAAATCGACAAGAAAAAAAAGAAAGAAAAAGAGGCGATAATAACGAGGCGATACATATGGCGACGGTGAAGTGAAGATCGGGATCGGGATCTGTATGTTTGGATCCGCTGGGATATTATGGAAATCGGAGGGATTTTTGGATCTCTGTCTCATCAATTCGGTGGATGAGCAGAGAATATACGGGTTCTCATTCGATTATTATTGCGGGATTGTGGGTTCTTTGGTTCTTCAATGGGAGGATCTACTGGGATTCAAGGGGATACGACATCGGCAATGGCGGGTCATCGCAGATCGCGAATCGCGGATTCGAATCCAATCATCATTGATGCAGTTTGTTTTTTAAGCACTGGGGGATATGATTTCGATTGATGGTTTATGGAATATAGGGGATTCTCGGAGGTTTTTTTTTGGCAATCAAGGGATTCAGATCGGGTTATGGGAAGTCAATATTATTGATTTCAAGGTACGCTATCTTCCCGATGGTTGGGGATTTGAGACAGTAGACGGAATAGCAAGGTCAGCGATACAGATTCGGCAACCATTGAATCGGAATATCGGTGAATATCGCAAAAAGGATTTGACGCCAACAGTAAATACATCGCGATTCTGGAGAAATTTATGGAGTATAAAAAGGACACCGGGGATAATAACCATTCATCACAAACAACCTTTCATTGCTATTGTCTCTTCCCAGCATCGGCAAAAAGTTAAGTTTCTCTCAAGAATGTCTCAATCCGGAGTTCTCAACGGGTCACATGGATCGAAATCCAAGGAGACACTCTTGCCACGGTTGAAGATTACGGTCCTAAAATTTGACAATACGGCCCTGATCAAGGGCTACTCCCGCACCTTGATTGGTAGGTGTATGAATCCGGCGGCGCAGGACGTCAAGTCCCTCTTATACATTCTGCCGCGTATCTGGAAGGTTGATGAGAGGGTGGCTAGTGCGGATCTAGGAATAGGCAGGTTCCAGCTTGACTTTGATGAGGAGGACGATATCGTGGAGATATTTAAGTCGGAACCTTTCCATTTCGATCACTGGATGATCTCCTTGGTGCGATGGGAACCAGTAATGGATCCAAACTATCCATCTGCGATCACCTTCTGGGTTCGTATGATGGGTATTCCATTACACTTCTGGGCAGAGCCCACATTCCGAAGCATTGGCGAGGCTCTTGGCGAGGTAAAGGAGGTGGATCTTGACAATGGGAAAGTTCAAGTGTGCATTGACGGGTTCAAACCACTGGTCTTTGAAACGAGCGTGGAGTTCCACAGTGGAGAAGAAACGATGGTTCTCTTGAGGTACGAGAGGTTATTTGGTTTTTGCCGCACCTGCTTCAGCCTGTGTCATGATCAGGCGAAGTGTCCTACTATTCTTGCTCAACGAGGGCATCGTGAAGATACCACGAGACGCGATTCACGTCCACAAATAGGTGCTTTGAGCTACATAGGTGCGGTAAACATTAGATCAAACGGCGGGGCTGAGACAGAGGGAGAGAGAGCAAAACACAGCTCCAAACAAGACGTTCATTTCAAGGCTAACGGGAAAGCCGTGGAGGACCGAGATGATCGTAGGGATGATAGGCGCTCTACACAAGGGGATTATCGGAACAATGGCAGGAAAAATGGGGAAGGAACGTCTGTATCACGACTCCGTTCGGGGTATCTCCCTCCACGTGAGTTGAGGCAGTGGGTTGGTGGACATACACGAGGTGTGCATAGGGCCATAGAGGAACACGATGAGGTCTTACAAAGCNCATCGGCAAAAAGTTAAGTTTCTCTCAAGAATGTCTCAATCCGGAGTTCTCAACGGGTCACATGGATCGAAATCCAAGGAGACACTCTTGCCACGGTTGAAGATTACGGTCCTAAAATTTGACAATACGGCCCTGATCAAGGGCTACTCCCGCACCTTGATTGGTAGGTGTATGAATCCGGCGGCGCAGGACGTCAAGTCCCTCTTATACATTCTGCCGCGTATCTGGAAGGTTGATGAGAGGGTGGCTAGTGCGGATCTAGGAATAGGCAGGTTCCAGCTTGACTTTGATGAGGAGGACGATATCGTGGAGATATTTAAGTCGGAACCTTTCCATTTCGATCACTGGATGATCTCCTTGGTGCGATGGGAACCAGTAATGGATCCAAACTATCCATCTGCGATCACCTTCTGGGTTCGTATGATGGGTATTCCATTACACTTCTGGGCAGAGCCCACATTCCGAAGCATTGGCGAGGCTCTTGGCGAGGTAAAGGAGGTGGATCTTGACAATGGGAAAGTTCAAGTGTGCATTGACGGGTTCAAACCACTGGTCTTTGAAACGAGCGTGGAGTTCCACAGTGGAGAAGAAACGATGGTTCTCTTGAGGTACGAGAGGTTATTTGGTTTTTGCCGCACCTGCTTCAGCCTGTGTCATGATCAGGCGAAGTGTCCTACTATTCTTGCTCAACGAGGGCATCGTGAAGATACCACGAGACGCGATTCACGTCCACAAATAGGTGCTTTGAGCTACATAGGTGCGGTAAACATTAGATCAAACGGCGGGGCTGAGACAGAGGGAGAGAGAGCAAAACACAGCTCCAAACAAGACGTTCATTTCAAGGCTAACGGGAAAGCCGTGGAGGACCGAGATGATCGTAGGGATGATAGGCGCTCTACACAAGGGGATTATCGGAACAATGGCAGGAAAAATGGGGAAGGAACGTCTGTATCACGACTCCGTTCGGGGTATCTCCCTCCACGTGAGTTGAGGCAGTGGGTTGGTGGACATACACGAGGTGTGCATAGGGCCATAGAGGAACATGATGAGGTCTTACAAAGCAAGAAGAAGCTCCTGGTGACAAGGGTACACCAAAGTTAAGCCCGAGACCAGAATCATCAAAGAAGGTACGAAAGGAACTGGATTTTGATAAGGAAGTGATGGGAATGGATGACATTGGTAATGCATTTGATGTGGTGGAATCGACAGATATATCTGAAATGGCTAATGAGAATGTTGATGCGGAGCAGGAAAATTTGTTGGTACAGCAGATCACGGTAACAACAGATGCATATATGGAGGAACAGATTTCAGATATGGTGATGTTGGAAAATGCATTAAACGTGACGGCAGGATATACGATGGAGATGCTCGATGAAAGGGGCAATGATACATTCTCTAATGAGGACGTAGTTGCTGACTTAGAGGAAGTTGCAGAGGATACAATTGAGAATGTTCGGGAGGAAATTGGGGCAAAGGATAAGCTCAAGGCTAAGGCAGCAGGAAAGGCACATGATCATGGAGATAAAAAAACAGGGACCTCGCAAGAAGGTTCTCAGGCCTTCGGTGACTATCGGAGGCGGCTCCAAGAAACGTTTGGTGCAGACCATAATAACACCACGGAAGCGACATATTTCAAAGGAGGCTAAGGAAAAGGAGGCTAAGACACAGGTGGATACGGGAATACATGGAGACCCGGATGAGGGTCCGGACAAAGAAAAACCAAAAGAATAATGAGGATCCTAAGCTGGAATTGTCAGGGACTGGGGTTCCAGCCGGAGTTTACAATAAGCTATCTTCGGGAGGTTTGGAGGAAGTTTAAGCCGGAGTTTTTATTTCTTTCCGAAACCAAGCAAAGTTTTAATTTCGTTGAGCAATTTCAATTACATTTTGGTTATGATTCATTGTTTACGGTTGATCCGTGTGGAGCGAGTGGTGGACTCGCGTTATTTTATAATAAAACTTTTGAGGTTCAAATTTTATTTTCAAATAAACGTATAATTGATGTGGAGGCAATATTTGAAGGAAAAACAATTTTTTTTATCATTTATATATGGTGATCCAATCCCAAAACTCCGAGACCAAATTTGGGAAAGACTTACAAGAATTGGATTGATAAGGGAAGAACCATGTTTTTTAATTGGAGATTTTAATGAAATTATCGGGAATCATGAGAAGCANAAGGAGGCTAAGACACAGGTGGATACGGGAATACATGGAGACCCGGATGAGGGTCCGGACAAAGAAAAACCAAAAGAATAATGAGGATCCTAAGCTGGAATTGTCAGGGACTGGGGTTCCAGCCGGAGTTTACAATAAGCTATCTTCGGGAGGTTTGGAGGAAGTTTAAGCCGGAGTTTTTATTTCTTTCCGAAACCAAGCAAAGTTTTAATTTCGTTGAGCAATTTCAATTACATTTTGGTTATGATTCATTGTTTACGGTTGATCCGTGTGGAGCGAGTGGTGGACTCGCGTTATTTTATAATAAAACTTTTGAGGTTCAAATTTTATTTTCAAATAAACGTATAATTGATGTGGAGGCAATATTTGAAGGAAAAACAATTTTTTTTATCATTTATATATGGTGATCCAATCCCAAAACTCCGAGACCAAATTTGGGAAAGACTTACAAGAATTGGATTGATAAGGGAAGAACCATGTTTTTTAATTGGAGATTTTAATGAAATTATCGGGAATCATGAGAAGCAAGGGGGCAGGGTTCGCCAAACATCATCTTTCTTACCTTTTAATACAATGATCAGTAATTGCGGACTTTTAGATTTCCAAAATCGGGGAAATGTATTATCTTGGAAGGGAAGAAGGAATAGCGGAAATGTCCGATGTAGACTTGATAGAGGCCTAGCCTCAGAAGATTGGCATGACTTATTCCCATATTCTTATGTGGAGTATTTATTGGGTCGGATCATAGACCAATAGTTGCAACAATGGACACAAAGGTCACAAAACGAAGACATCAATTCCGATTTGATAAAAGATGGGTTGGTCAAGAGGGATTGATGGAATCGATCGCTAGGGGATGGCAATCTGCACTCGTCAGCGAAAGTCAATCACTAGTGGATAGAATCGGTAATTGTAGACATGAGATATCCAAATGGAGGCAGGAAAACAAACCATATGGAAAAGATAAGATCACGGACTTACAACGGACACTAGAGGAAATACAAAATGATGATTCACGACCGCAGGAGGAGTTAAATGAAATCTCATGGAAGTTACAGGAGGCGTATAGAGATGAAGAACAGTTCTGGCAACAAAAGAGTCGAAATTTCTGGAATAGGAACGGGGATCTGAATACAAAATTTTATCACGCCACAACAAAGCATCGACGAACAATAAATAGTCTTGTGGGATTACATAACAAAGAGGGAGTCTGGGTTGTTGGGGAAAAACAAGTGGAAGAAGTCGCAGTGGAGTATTTTGAGGAATTATTTCAATCAACTAATCCAACTTCTTTTGTGGAATCGCTTGAGGAAGTAAATATGGAAATAACGGATAGCGACAACTAACAGCTAATTAAGTTGGCAACAGAGGAAGAGGTGCGTCTGGCGCTTTTTATGATGCATCCTGAGAAAGCCCCGGGACCGGATGACTTGACTGCTTTATTTTTTCAGCAGTCCTGGGATATCATAAAGACGGATGTGTTTTACATGGTTAATAATTTTTTAACATCCGTCATTTTTGACAGTCGTTTGAACGTGACAAATATTTGTCTGATCCCAAAAACGGAGAGACCTACTCGAATGACGGAATTAAGACCCATTAGCTTATGTAATGTGGGATACAAAATCATCTCAAAAGTATTGTGTCCACGATTGCGCCGAATATTACCTCAGCTGATTTCGGAAACTCAATCTGCCTTTGTGGCAGGAAGACTTATCTCGGAAAATATTTTAATTGCGCAAGAAATATTTCATGGGTTACAGACAAATAAATCGTGCAAAGGGGAGTACATGGCAGTAAAAACGGATATTAGTAAAGCTTATGATCGCGTGGAATGGAGTTTTATAGAACATTTACTACGGAAAATGGGATTTGCGGAAAGATGGATTACATGGATGATGTGGTGTATTCAATCAGTGCAATATAAAGTACTCATTAATGGACAACCACGAGGAAATATAAAACCACGGAGGGGACTCAGACAAGGCGATCTTTTATCACCATATCTTTTCATTCTTTGTACAGAGGTCTTAATTGCAAATTTGCGCAAAGCAGAACGAGAACACCTGATTACCGGTATGAAAGTGGCACGGGCAAGCCCAGCAGTCTCACATATGCTATTTGCGGACGACATCTTATTTTTTTGCAAGGCAACAAAGGAGGAAACGGCGACGCTTCTGAGAATTCTCCAACAATACGAAATGGTCTCGGGTCAAAAAATTAATTTCAAAAAATCATCGGTGCAATTTGGACATACGGTGGACGAAACAATAAAAGCGGATATTCATCAAACATTGGGAATAATGACTATAGGCGGAATGAGAACTTATTTGGGGATAGCGGAGAGCCTAGATGGCGCTAAAACAAAAATATTTAACTTTCTCATAGATCGTCAGCAATAACGGATAAATGGGTGGACATCACAATTATTGTCCAAAGGAGGGAAAGAAGTGTTGATCAAATCAGTAGCAACGGCAATGCCGACGTTTACGATGTCATGTTTTAGGTTGCCAAAAACAATCACGGCCAAACTTACTAGTACGGTTGCTCAGTTTTGGTGGAGCACTAACGGACAAACACGCGGTATGCATTGGTTTTCGGGTCATAGAGGATTTCAATACGGCACTTCTTGCAAAACAGCTATGGCGGCTCATTGATCACCCGGATTCCTTATTCGCAAAAGTTTTCAAAGGAAGATATTTTCGAAATGTCACTCCACTGGATCTTATTCGATCATATTCTCCATCGTATGGATGGAGAAGCATTATTTCCGCTCGCTCTCTGGTACAAAAAGGACTTATTAAAAGAGTTGGTTCCGGTAATTCTATATCCGTATGGAATGATCCATGGCTCCCAACATCTCGCCCGAGACCAGCATTATGCAGAGGGTATAATTATTACCCCGGCCTCACGGTCAAACATTTGATTGACCCTATAACATCAACTTGGAATTTACCTTTACTTCAACAGCTAGTTGCTCCGGAGGACATACCCTTGATTACAGGGATTCCAACTACCAGAGCATCAAGACCGGATTTATTAGGCTGAAATTTCACCAAATCAGGAAAATATACGGTTAAGTCGGGTTATCTTATAGAACAAAAATTTCCATCTGCTGGGCCTCCTGAGTGCTTCTATGGACCGGATATAACGAAGTTGCAAGGCCATGCATGGAACGTCCGATGTCCGCCAAAGCTAAAATACTTTATATGGCAGATACTTTCGGGTTGCATTTCAGTAATGGACCGTCTTAAAAGGATAGGCATCAATTGCAATCCTCAATGTGGGCGGTGTGGAGAAGAAAAAAAAACTATAAATCATACATTATTCGAATGTCCACCGGCTCTTCAAGTTTGGGCACTATCGGCGATCCCTACGCCTCCGCATAGGTTCCCCATAGCTGCATTATATATTAATATGGCATATTTGTTTTGGAATCTGCCTCAAGATGAGGATATGTCAGTATATCCTTGGTTACTGTGGTATATTTGGAAATCAAGAAACGACAGCGTATTCTCAAACATTGACCGGGACCCGCGGGAAGTGCTTCGACTTGCGAAAGCAGAAGCACTGGCACGGGAACAAGCACATACTGAGGAAATGATAGGTTCTATACAAGGCACAATACCGGTTTTACCAGTGACACGCAGAGAAGGTTTAACTTGTTTCATAGATGGCTCTTGGAAGGAAACGACGGAAAATTCGGGTTTGGGATGGTTTTGCCAGGGACAACGTTTGGAAGAAATTTTGATGGGTCTGCGGATTGTCAGACGTAGTCTTTCTCCATTACATGCAGAATTAGAGGCACTGATATGGGCAATGCACTGCATGCTCGATGATAGAAGGTTATCGGTGATTTTTGTTACAGACTGCTCCGAACTGGTACGGATGGTGTCCAAACCAGAAGAATGGCCGGCATTCACACTTCATCTGGAGGAATTCGAGACAAGTAAAAGAGAATTTTCTTCTTTCTCCATCTCGCATATCCCACGAGCGCAAAACACAAAGGCGGACAAGCTGGCACGGAGTGCTCGANTATTCGATCATATTCTCCATCGTATGGATGGAGAAGCATTATTTCCGCTCGCTCTCTGGTACAAAAAGGACTTATTAAAAGAGTTGGTTCCGGTAATTCTATATCCGTATGGAATGATCCATGGCTCCCAACATCTCGCCCGAGACCAGCATTATGCAGAGGGTATAATTATTACCCCGACCTCACGGTCAAACATTTGATTGACCCTATAACATCAACTTGGAATTTACCTTTACTTCAACAGCTAGTTGCTCCGGAGGACATACCCTTGATTACAGGGATTCCAACTACCAGAGCATCAAGACCGGATTTATTAGGCTGAAATTTCACCAAATCAGGAAAATATACGGTTAAGTCGGGTTATCTTATAGAACAAAAATTTCCATCTGCTGGGCCTCCTGAGTGCTTCTATGGACCGGATATAACGAAGTTGCAAGGCCATGCATGGAACGTCTGATGTCCGCCAAAGCTAAAATACTTTATATGGCAGATACTTTCGGGTTGCATTTCAGTAATGGACCGTCTTAAAAGGATAGGCATCAATTGCAATCCTCAATGTGGGCGGTGTGGAGAAGAAAAATAAACTATAAATCATACATTATTCGAATGTCCACCGGCTCTTCAAGTTTGGGCACTATCGGCGATCCCTACGCCTCCGCATAGGTTCCCCATAGCTGCATTATATATTAATATGGCATATTTGTTTTGGAATCTGCCTCAAGATGAGGATATGTCAGTATATCCTTGGTTACTGTGGTATATTTGGAAATCAAGAAACGACAGCGTATTCTCAAACATTGACCGGGACCCGCGGGAAGTGCTTCGACTTGCGAAAGCAGAAGCACTGGCACGGGAACAAGCACATACTGAGGAAATGATAGGTTCTATACAAGGCACAATACCGGTTTTACCAGTGACACGCAGAGAAGGTTTAACTTGTTTCATAGATGGCTCTTGGAAGGAAACGACGGAAAATTCGGGTTTGGGATGGTTTTGCCAGGGACAACGTTTGGAAGAAATTTTGATGGGTCTGCGGATTGTCAGACGTAGTCTTTCTCCATTACATGCAGAATTAGAGGCACTGATATGGGCAATGCACTGCATGCTCGATGATAGAAGGTTATCGGTGATTTTTGTTACAGACTGCTCCGAACTGGTACGGATGGTGTCCAAACCAGAAGAATGGCCGGCATTCACACTTCATCTGGAGGAATTCGAGACAAGTAAAAGAGAATTTTCTTCTTTCTCCATCTCGCATATCCCACGAGCGCAAAACACAAAGGCGGACAAGCTGGCACGGAGTGCTCGAGACTGTTTTTATCATTTGCATTATGTAAACTCAGTCCCACCGGTTTGGATTTCTGAACCGTTCTAGGTGCTGAGGCTGTCGACAAAAAAAAAAAAAAAAGAACTAGATTTTGACATGTGTCAAATAATATTTCAAAAGAAAAGAGGAATTACAAAAAAAGAAAAATTATAATAAAAGGATAAATCAAATAACATTTTTAAAGAAAAAAAAATTACAAAAAAATCGATTTNCCTACGTCGATCCGACTCGTCGATCCGTGCTCCTGGAAATCTGGTTCGACGAGGCTACGTCGATCCATCTGGTCGATCTGCGCTCCTGGCAATCTGGATCGGTGAGCTTCGTCGATCTGGTACGTCGATCTGCTGCCAGAAATCCTCTTCTTCATCTTCTTTGATGCTTCTTGTCCCTCCAAGTGACATGCATCATCCTCTAAGTGCATCCTCAACTCCCAAGCGTCCTTTTCACCTAATAAGGTCCCAAAACATGCAAAACATGCAAGAACCATGCAAGAACACTCTAGGACTCTAAATTATTTAATGCAACACTATAATGCTATATTAGACTCTAAAATGATGATAAGTCTACACTATATGGATGCTAAAATGATGCAAAATATACACTTATCACCAGCTCGTCCTTCCGGGTGCTTGACGGACCTTCTTGCTTCCTTCATAACTTGAGATCCAACCGTGGGATTGCTCTCAAACCACTTCGAGGTGAAAGACAGCTGATAAGGCTACCTTGTCTCCAAATATGAGCTTGATCTCGTGGTATGAAGGTCTTCATTTGGTGTTGAACTTCTGTCCTCGGACACTGTTTCTGGAATTGTCCATTTTGCTCCAAAATATGCGTCTTTTGCTAAGATTACCTGAAAGGAGTCTTGAACAACCAAATACTCGAAATCTAGTGTTTATGCCTCAAAACCTTAGTGAAATGCTTATTAAAGCACTCACTTATGATAGTAAAAATGGGTAAAATATGCATGTTATCAAATACTCAAAGGGACCATGAAGCGTATCCAGGAAGGATGAAAAACTCAAGGTAACTAGACCCAAACGCCTTGAAGCTAGATTCCGAGTTACGTGGCTCAAACAGGTCGATTGCTAGACTTGATGAGTTCCCAAGTATTGGTGAGTTTCCACGTTTTCAAACCTCTTTTCCTTACTTAGATTTCTGTTTTGTTTGAGGACAAACAAATGTTTAAGTCTGGAGAAGTTGATAACATGCATATTTTACCAATTTTTACTATAATAAGTGAGTGCTTTAATAAGCATTTCACTAAGTTTTTAATGCATAAACACTAGATTTCGAGTATTTGGTTGTTCAAGACTCTTTTCAGGTAAACTTAGCAAAAGACGCATATTTTGGAGCAAAATGGACATTTCTGGAATTAGTGCTTGAGGACAAAAGTTCAACATCAAACAAAGGCCTTCCCACCACAAGATCAAGCTCATATTTGGAGACAAGATAGCCTTATCATCTGCCTTTCACCTCGAAGTGGTTTGAGAACAATCCCACTGTTGGATCTCAAGTTATGGAAGAAGCAAGAAGGTCCGTCAAGCACCCGGAAGGACGAGCTGGCCGCGCCACGGCCAGACCAGATGACCAGTGGCCGCGCCACTGCTGGTCGCTCGCGCGGCCAGGCCACTCGAGGTTCCCGAGCCCATTTGAAGCCCAACTTAAACCCGCAGCCGTCTTATGCAAGCCAAGACCTAATCCACGACCTAGGAACTTGAAGACCTATATATACTCATTGTCTAGGGTTTTTCTTATCATCACGAAATACTCTAAGTTACATAATTCTTTTGGTGGCCGCGAATCTCTGATTTGTGGTTTCCCCCTTGTTCTTGAGGGAGATTGATTTGTTCTTGAACCCTCTTTCTTTCTTATCAATTTATACAAGTTATGCATTCATCAATCACGTTTTCAACTTCATATTTCATGTCTGAGTAGTTTATTTTCGTTGGGTGTGATATATTGCATTTTTGAGGATTTCTAACATAATATTTTCAATGGTTTTTCGAGTCAACAAGTGGTTTTTAGAGTCTTTTAGTGTTTTATCGAGTCTTTTCAGGTTTTAGGTCGCTTTGGAAGAAAATGAGTCATTTTGAGAACAAACGAGCATATGGAGATGCAGATCCATGCAGAGACGTCTGAAGTTTGGTCTTTGTTGAAGCACTTCCCACTGATGGATCGAGCTGAATTTTGGACAAAACCTAGAACGTTGAGTTAGCTTTCAGTTGGAAGTGGTTTGATGTCGATCCAACGGTGCAATCAAAAGTTATGCTAGTTTTCGTGAAGACTGTCCAGGCTGACGAGAAGATGAAACATGTGCAGAAAAAGTCAAGGGAACGATTAGATCGATCGTTCTAACTTAAGATCGATCGATCCAATATATGGACGATTCCAGGAGCTTTTTAGATCGACCACCCCAACATCAGATCGATCTGTCCACTCCTCAGACGAAAAAGGCAATCTGAAACTTCCTGTTTTGCCCTGGAATCACCCTAACTCAACTTATTTCGACCCTCGACCTATATATACTTATTTTTGACCATTGTTTAGGCCACGCTTTCTATTCTATTCACACTTTTTGGTTTTGTGCTTTGTAAGCTTGGGGAGACGAGTTTCTGCATCTTTGGAGAAGATTTCTGAACCCCCCTTTGGATTTCTTATTTATTGATTATGAATTTTTCTTCATCTCTTTGCCTGTTCTCTGCTTCCATGTCTGAGTAGATCCATAGTTAGGTTTAGGGTTTTCAAGAGAATTTATGAATCATTGAATTAGACATAGATAGTGAATTATCTTGTGGTTTCTTCATCTATTGTTGATCTCATTGCTTAAACTTGATTAGCTATCTAGTTTCTGATCTTAGGTTGTTTAACGCATCAAAAGTGTTTGTTTAAAAGCCTGAAAGAACATAGATGAGCAAAACGTCCTTAGCCAACGGAAGCTGATGTTAAGGCGTTTTGTGAACATATCAAACTCGAAATTAATGCTTGTCTAGAATTCTAAGTTGAAACGACAGTTTAGATACTTAGGTTGTTAGACAAAGTAATTGATACCACGACGGTGGATTGATTATACAATTGTGTTTTGAGTTCTAGAACGGTTCATAACCCATTCCCTGAATAATTGTCTGGTTAATGATCTTTGAACTCCAGCGAATTGCCCTTGACCTAGTGATATGCTCTCAAATTTACCTTAGAGCTACTCTCTCAAATTAAGAGATCACTGTAGTATTTAGGGATCGAATCCACAGGAAAGGGATAGTCACACAACGAATTTCTAATTTCGAATTAAGCTCAGAAGAATTAATTAAAAGTAAAAGACAACGAATAATTAAAAGCGGTGTAAGTTCAGGAGACGAAACGCTAGGTTCAGAAAAATTCTCAGGTGAATCCTAATTGTAGATCTAGACAGAATGTTAGGAGTTATGAAGAACCGTTCTTGAACTTGAAACACTAATGTAAAATCAACCAACTCTCGCTGCGAAGATTATCTTCAATTTCTTGGAAGATTAGGAAAAGTTTTGGAGATTTTCTTTTCTTCAAAAACTGTAAATTTCTTGCTTTTGGAAATTGGAAATCATGGTGTCGATCGACACTCATCGTGTTTCTTCAATCCGACTTCATTCCACTAAGATCCAAAATGTATCCAAATCTCTAATTTATCTCCAATTGTACCTGAACCTGTAAAGACTCTATATAGACTCGAAAATAGCCGAAAGACTCTATAAAAACACTTATATCATGGTCTAAAAATGGGTAAAAACCATGATATATCAACTCCCCCAGACTTAGCTTTTGCTTTCTCTCAAGCAAAACAGAAACTAAATATAGAGTCGAAGTTTGAAAACAGAAACTTCAAGTATCTCTTCAGAACGCCACAACTCGTTAACACTTTTGAATCCACATACCATAGAGCCAACCTTAGGAAAGTTCAGTGTACTTACCACAAGCTTAGCAATCTCCCAGTTTGAATCCAGATCCTTTCCTTGGTAAAATTTTGAACTCTAACAGTGGTATTTCCACATAACTTTTAGAGATTATTTTCCCTTCCTTAGCGCCTGAATAAGACATTCTCATACAGCTCCCCTATTTTCTCTTCCCTTAGTCAAATTCTGCCCATTTTCAGGGTGTTCTAAGATCTTTTCATTGACTCTTCTTTTTCTTATCTTATGAAATCTCTAGAAATAGTGCTACTCTCTACTTGTGTTCCTTGTGAGGAGACGTGTTCAAGAGCATCACTAATATTGTTCCTTGTGAGGAGACAGGCTCATGACAAAGGCACTATTCCCAGACTTAAACTCTTTTTCTTTCTTTTCTCAAGGGAAGATCAAGGAGAGACTGCAATTGCTTATCTGTTCAGACTGAAAGAGGAATCAAGTTCTGCGCATACCTAGTTCTTATAAGGGGATCTGAACTCGCCCTGTTAGACTGATTCCACTTGCAGCTTTCTACTTAATAAGACCTGCAATCAACTACTATAGCAATGGTTCTTTCAAGTGTCAACTTCCTGTGGTTAGTTCCAAGAAAAACTGAAAGTTCCAACTGATTTTGACTCAATAAAACAAAAAATTTCAAATTTTTTTGACTCAAGACAGACTCAAATGACTTCTCAAAATAAAACACAATGTCAGTAATCACCTTCCCCAGACTTAAACAACACTGTCCCCAGTGTTATCAAGCCTGAAGTTGGCTAAAAGAAAGATTAGAAACAACTTACAAAACCAGATAGAAGACTTACCTTCGTCTGCGCGTGGTGTCGATCGACACTAAGGGTGTCGATCGACACTGGTATGAGTCGAGTCCAATGTCACCTTTTTTCAACTGACTAAAACTAGAACTTAGTAAAATTAAAACGAAAATAAAAAGAAAAACATACCTAACAGTGGTTCGTTTTCAGTCATTAGCTTGACTGTGTCGGGGTTCAGACGTCTGATGGATCAGAGGGTGGCATCGAATGCTTCCCAGACGAATGTCTTCTCATCCATGGCGGTGTATAGGCATTAGGTGCATGAAAATGACCAAGGAAATGAGGAACATCAGCAGGGTGGGCCTTGAGTTCGGGTGGGACACTTCTTTTTCCTGCAGCATCATCAAAAGAAACACCAAACCCTCTACGAGAATCTCGTGGCTTGCATAAGCGTGAAGCAGCTTTTGAACCTTTGGTATTCTTATTAAGCGGATCAGGAGGTTTGGAATTGATTCTAGGGAGTGCGTACCTTTGCTTCCTTCGAGGTTTCTGGGATGTAGGATGTGGAGTCGTCTGTTTGACCATATAGGATGGACTTGCATCATTGGAAACAGCTTCTGGTATGATCCGCGAAGGGTGTCGATCGATACTAGTAGTGTCGATCGACACCACATCCTCAGTTCGAATTTCTGCATGTTTTCTGCAATTGAGCTCCGCAATCCTTGCTTCCATGATGAAAACGTCTTCCTCCATCATCTTGGCATTGTTTATACCTTCATTTTCTCCCAAAGTCCTGAAGAGATGATTGTTTCCACTCCAATCTTCAAGCTCCACAACTTTCTCAAAATTTTCCTCCAATGCCTCTTGAACAGCCACTTTGTTCACTGGCTCTTTAGAATCCAGCTCTTCTCCAGCGATCACTGCAATGCAAGAGATGTGTTTGGATGTTCCAGTAGTAGGGATAGCTTTGTAGAAGACTCCTTTGTCAACATTAGAGAAGGATATTCTCTTATTCGGCATGTCTACAACTGCTCCCACTGTGGCCATGAATGGTCTTCCAAGGATGAATGGCATGACAGAATTCTTGCTCACTTCTACCACCTGAAAATCAGTAGGTACTAGACAATTTCCCACTTTGACAAGCAAGTCTGGAATTGTACCATATGGGACAGTGGTGGAAGAGTTGGCAAACTCGAGGGTCATGTTTGGAGGTCGAATGTCAGCAATTCCTAACCTCTCTGCAATGTCCTTTGACATGAGGTTAACACTAGCACCAGAATCGCAGATAGACTGTTCAAACTCAACTCCTCCAATGGAGCATGGAACTACAAACATTCCTGGATCCTCAATCTTCAGCAACTGCTTCATTTGTGGTGTACCCCTCGCTTTGTTGAAGAGTTCTTCAATTTCTTCAAGACTCTCTCTGCAATCCTTAAATAAAACCCACAAAGGATAATCTTCGCAAGCTTCAGCAAATGAGATCGCATTGGAGATCCTTCTCACCTTTTTGTTGAAACCAGCCAGTTCTTTCGCACTAATGGGCGCCTTACGTGTTTAGGTATAGGAGGATATGAAACTTTGGTCTTGTACACTCTATCCTCTGCAGTTGTGGATGCTTCTCGTGATGTCTGGGCAGGGTGTCGATCGACACCAACTGGTGTCGATCGACACTAGCATTTTGTGTCAACTGGCTCGTGTTGTTCAAGTTCGATTTAGGTCCGTCAGAGCTCGAAAAACTGTGTTTTTCTAGTGGTGTCGATCGACACTCAGTGGTGTCGATCGACACTCAGTGGTGTCGATCGACACTTGCTCTTCAGCCTGAAACTCCACGATTTCCTCAGCATTTAGATCCCTTTTCAGCACTGGTTGAAAGCTTCTTTCACTCTGGATCGTGATGCCATTCACATGATGCCTTGGATTCGTGTCCATCTTTCCAGGAAGAAATCCCTCTTGTCTCTTCAAAGCTCCATTAGTTTGAGCAACTTGAATATCCAATTGCTTCATATGAGTACCTAGAGACTCAATTTTCCCATTAAGATCAGTGTACAAAGCATCAATCTTCCCATTGCAATCCACTGTCATCTTCTGCCATCCTTCCAGAATCTGCTCTATCATAGACTCCATCTTATTGTTTTGTGCAGGAGGCTTCTGGTAAGAAGAAGAACCATAGCTCCTCTGGAAGTTGTTGTTCTGAAAAGGCTTTTGGTAAGAAGAACCATAGCCTTGATGATTGCCAAACCTTTGACCTTGAAAACCAGCACCATTGATGTAGTTAACCTCTTCTTCCTCTTGCTCAAAGGTCTCCACTTCTGCAGCAAACTGAACTTGCTTACTTCCCACCAAGAGATTGTGTACGTTGTCCAGCTTCCTGTTGACCTCAGCAATTTGGCTTATTCCATTCACTCCAGCGTGTTGTCTCCTCTCAAAGTCTGCATTCTTGGTGCTGTTACAAGAGGCCAAATTCTCTATAAGCATCACCGCGTCAGCTGGGTATCTGGTGTTGAAGTTGCCATTGCTCGCAGCGTCTAAAGCCATCTGGTACCTCCAATCGATCCCTCGGTAGAAGATTCCGATAAGTTGCGGCTCGCTGAAACCATGATGTGGGCAGTCCCTCTGGTACGATCTAAATCTCACCCAAGAAGCTTTAAATGCTTCAGTGGGTCCTTGAGAAAATGTGGTGATCTTTGTCTTCAGCTCTTCGGACCTTGCGTCATCAAAGAAATTTCATAAGAATGCATTCTTTGTTTCTTCCCAAGTAGTTAAGGATCATGGATCAAGCTGCTTCAGCCAATATGATGCATCTCCAGCAAGCGAGTGAGGGAACAACTTGCAGAAGATATAATCATAAGACACTCCATTAGCCTTGATGCTTGATGCGAGGTCCTTAAATCTCTCAATGTGGTCCATCGGATGCTCATTAGGAAGTCCATGGAAAGGATGCTGAGCCACCAGTGTGAAGTAGGAAGGCTTCAGCTCGAAGTCGTTCCTCTGAAATGCAGGAGGACGGGAGCTCTATTAGCATAGTACTGGTCTGGGCGGTTGTAGTCGCCAAGTGTTCTTACACGTCCATCTTCTGCAGCTTGTATTGCTGGATCGACGATGACGGCGCCAGCCTCATCAATTCTCTGGCCTTGGGCGTTCCTTCTATTGCCTTGTAGGTCAACAAAGTCGCCTGCCTCGTTGCGTATCATGATCACATGTTCTGCTATCTCGGTCTGCGCAAGGTGTCGATTGATACTAGCGGTGTCGGTCGACACTAAGGTAGGGTGTCGATCGATGCTAGTTGTGTCGATCGACGCTCGGGCAGATTTGCGGTACGTACGTTCGAGACGGCCTAGTTCCTGGTTCAGTGCGATTAGTTCCTCTTCCTTATTGCTTCTGGTACTGGGCATGCACCTGAAACCAAAGGTAAGAAACTAAATTAGTAACCAAAAACAAAAATAAAAACCCTAGACAAAATTCTAACACTATAAATATGTAGGTAACTAATCTTCTTCCCCGGCAACGGCGCCAACATTTGATATGCTCTCAAATTTACCCTAGAGCTACTCTCTCAAATTAAGAGATCACTGTAGTATTTACGGATCGAATCCACATGAAAGGGATAGTCACACAACGAATTTCTAATTTCGAATTAAGCTAAGAAGAATTAATTAAAAGTAAAAGACAGCGAATAATTAAAAGCGGTGTAAGTTTAGGAGACGAAACGCTAGGTTCAGGAAAATTCTCAGGTGAATCCTAATTGTAGATCTAGACAGAATGTTAGAAATTATGAAGAACCGTTCTTGAAAAGCTGGAAATTTCTTGCTTCTGGAAATTGGAAATCATGGTGTCGATCGACACTCATCGTGTTTCTTCAATCCGACTTCATTCCACTAAGCTCCAAAATGTATCCAAATCTCCAATTTATCTCCAATTGTACCTGAACCTGTAAAGACTCTATATAGACTCGAAAATAGCCGAAAGACTCTATAAAAACACTTATATCATGGTCTAAAAATGGGTAAAAACCATGATATATCACCTAGTCTTCTTTTTATTGACTTTAATCCGTTTATTACTTACTATTTTTGTTTTACCTTGCAAACAACAAACCATATCTTTGTCTTGGTTTAGTTTCACTCATTAAGAATCGTAATGTAACCTTTGGAACTTGTGGATTCGATTCCTAAATACTACGACATTGCTGTGCACTTGCAGTAGTTATTTTAGAGTTAAAACTATGACTATCAGGGTGTTCTTTAAAGGGATCTATGGAGAATTTCATTAACTGCTTTTAAACCAATTGTTTAGGCCGAATATTAGGGTTTTCTATCTCACCATATTCGTTCTTATTGCATGAGTCTAGCGTCATGAACTATATTCTGATCGTAGGGTCTTAAGAGCGACGAATGTCCTGAATCTCATTAAAAGATGTAGAGAGCATCCTTTAAAAGATGTCTGAATGTTTATTGTCCCGATCTTATTGCGTGTTCGTCTAGGACGCATGATACGGCAGTATACCTGCGAAATAGATGTTTACAGATCGATCTTGCCTGTCAAAGTTAGGTCGTTAAAACCAGTGAATCAGTTTAGGAAAAATCGTCTCGTCTCGTTTGCCTGACTTTTGTGAGTTTGATTTCAAGTTACAACCCCATAGATTTCCCGAGAAGATTCCCAACGTGTTTTACCCCATCTGCTTTTAAATCGAGATTTACGCACTTCAATATTTACTTTTTCTGCATTGCTCATCTAATTTCCTTTTTACAAGTCTTTAAGTTTATCTTCCTTTTCCAGTTGGTTATAGAAGAGATTGATAACCTTTTCTATATAAGACGTGATACCGCTTTCTTTATATTCTTGCAAAAAACCATGACACTCATCTACTAACTCCCAACCTTTTGCGTCTTTGCTTGCCCTAATTCTCTGTTTTGCAGTTGACCTCCTCCATGTGGTTCGATACCCTAAGTACTACAACGCACGCTGTGCACTTGCAGCTTAGAGTCCTAAAAATTCAAAGCTCGACGAGTGCCCAAAGAAATCCTCCAATCTCGGACGACTATTTAGACCCTTTCATTAATCAGTATTAAGTCTTATTTTTTGGAAATCAAATTCTATACCTCCTAAT
This sequence comes from Alliaria petiolata, assembly GCA_020283515.1. Taxonomy (NCBI): domain Eukaryota; kingdom Viridiplantae; phylum Streptophyta; class Magnoliopsida; order Brassicales; family Brassicaceae; genus Alliaria; species Alliaria petiolata. The sequence continues at coordinate 138,903,376 of JAHZTW010000001.1, read as the reverse complement.
ATAAAAATACTAAATGATAACATGCGCCCTGCGCTAGATGAGTAATTTATTATTTATTTAGTTTTATATAATTTAAAAATTAAACCATAGTGAAATATTTTAGTCAAGTCTTTTTATTTTAGTCAAGTCTTTTTTTTCTAAATAATTTTTTTTATTACCAGCAGGTGTTGAGCCAAAATCTATAATCTCTCCGAATCCAGAACCATAACATATAATATTAGTCCCATTCTAAACGTCAGTCGATCATGTAACTTTTAGATTTTGCATAAAGTACCTTTTCAATTGAAGTAACGACATTTGGTCTAAATAATTATTTATTATAAATTATAAATAAACGATTAAACAACGAATAGTTTTATCTATTTACAAATATTCATGACACAATCACGTTTACGATAGACAATTTTATTAATGACATATGGGATCACGACGAACGAATTTACTTGCATTATGTTGGATTTTTCTGTAATTTTTTTTCCGTTAATCAGTATTAAAGTCTTATTTTTTGGAAATCAAATTCTATACCTCCTAATATAAAAATACTAGATGATAACCTGCGCTATGCGCTGGGTGAGTAATTTATTATTTATTTAGTTTTGTATAATTTAAAATTAAATCATAGTAAAATATTTTATTCAAGTCTTTTTATTTAATAAGTTGTTATATAAAAAAATATTTTTTGATAAGAGAAAAAAAAATTAAGTAAAGTAGTAATTGAATGTGTATAATATTAAATTATAATAAATTTTGATTTCGTTTAATTATTTTGTATAAAGTTTTAGGAAATAAATCAGAACAGAAAATGAATTTTAATTTTTTGGTTATATTAAAAATTAAATATTATATTTTTATGTATATCATAAATTGTTATTTTTATGTATATCATAAATTGTTTGTAAATTTTTATTTCATTTAACTATTTTGTATAAAATTATTATTTATAATGTTTTTTGGAAATGAATCATAGGAGAAAATGAATTATATATTTCATGGTTATATTAAAGAAGTAGTAATGGATAATAGCATATAAAATAATTAGTTATTAAAATAAATCTTTTTTAAAAAGTTGGTGAGAATGAATTTGGTGGTGACACATAATCAAAATGGCATCAATGTAAATATTTTAAAAAATAAAGGTACTCTTTTAAAGTGCTTTTCAAATATTATATGAGAGATTAAAGAACCACTAGTTAATTACTGAACCGAGGGGGCATCCACAGTTTTAAGAAAATAAAATTTTAATTGAATAGTTCATGAAATAAAAACAGTTATAACCGTAAAATCTGCCACAATTGGTGATTCGTTCAACTTCAAAACCGGTAAAACATGTGTTAGCATATAATTCTTAGTCCAAAAATCAGGGCTAATTAAGAAGCAAGGTAATAGCCCCAGAAGAAGTGAAAGATGCCTCTCAAGTGCAAAGCATAAATCAAAGTCAAACGACGAACTCAAAGCAGTCTGAGTGAATGACAAAAGCCAAACTAAAAAGGTCAAACTCGAAGTGGACTCCAAGATGAATGCGAGAATAATTCAAAAAGAGAATTTGATGCCTTGACAGAAAACAGCTAAATCAATAAAAATAAATGCAATTGATAGCAAATCAAGCAGAGTAAATGAGAACATTAAACATAGAATTAGGCTATAAAACAAGAGAAAGAACAGAGGAGAAAGTGACAATCCAATTATCACTACACTACATTAAACATTATATTTCTACTTATAATTATTTGTTATTACTCTTGTATAACTCTCTCGAAGTGAAATATTAAACTCATTTGCTCCCATTTTCTACTTTAAATTCCATACAAAATTGATCCATCTCGCTGTTGATCTTAAGATTTTGGTTATTGCCAAAAAGTCATTCGATTCTTTGTTCTGAAAAGATAAACACGATCCCCTCAGTTATTGCTATTTATAAATTTTGAAAGTTATAATTTCTGTTACAACAACTTGATTTTCAAATTTTAAGTCACAATTTTAATTAACTAGAGTCTAATTTTAATTTTTTAACAATTTGAATCTAGTGCAATTTATTTTTATATTCCCAATTTTAATAGAAAACAAAGATTTTTTTTTAATGTATCATCATCACTTTATGTTTTTAGAATTACGACTCTTTGAATTTTTTTTTCTACTGTAATAGATTGTTACAAGCTTAGATTTTTTAAAGCTTAGACAGTGTTGGAAATAGGCATGACCACGGTTACGGTTAATGCGGTTATGGTTATTTAACCACCGGTTACGGTTATAATTTTTTTTAACCGTAACCTTAACCGTTTAATATACGGTTAAAACGGTTACGGTTAAAATGGTTACGGTTAAATACGGTCCGGTTAGTACGGTTATGGTTAAATACGGTTATAGTTATTTGATGATTATAAAATAATTAATATTATTATTTATAATTAAGTAATTAGATATTTTAATAAAAAGGAATTATAAAAAAAATAAAAATTAGCTTTTTAATGGTGACAATTATAACTAAATATTCATAAATATTTTATTGAAATAATAATTTTATTAATTTGGTCAAAAATATTTTTTAAAAAAACATTTGATCTCAATTACATCAAGTAAAATATTACAATAATATTTGTTAAATATTACTTTAGTCACTATCTTCTGATCTTATTGTAGATGTATCACTATCAATATCTTCTAGTTCTTCTTCATTATCTTGAATGTATTCTTGTTGCCTATATTCAGCTCTAGTCCAATCGTCAAGACATGATTGAGCTTCGAGAGAATCTGGACTCATTCTTGATCGAGTTTCATCTAGAATTTGACCTCCCATACTAAAAGCACGTTCGACAGAAACTGTAGAAACTGGTGAAGAAAGAATATCCTTTGCAATCATAGCTAAAATCGGAAAATGAGATTGATGAAGCTTCCACCATTGAATGACTTGAAAGTTATTACCTGCATCTTCATCACTAAACTCAAAATTAGTAGATAAATATTTTTCAAGTTCAGAATTATTACCTTGTGATGGCCGTTGTCTTTTTTGTCGACGCATTCTCTCCGCAAGACTCAGTGACGTTGACGTTGATGACATATTATTTTGTAGAGATGATGCATCTACTTGTGGTGCCATATGTTTATATAATCTAAAATATTCATCATATAGATTCTCTATGTCTTTTTTGGAATTTGAAATAATGCTTGAAATATTAATGCTATCAGACAAATGTAATAAATGATAATATGTGGTGAGATAATCAGATAAACCATCCAATTTTGTTCGAGGATCAAAAATAGATGCAAGCAAATTAAGAGGTGGAATTTCATGATAATATTTAACCCATTTTTCTCTCATACTTTCAATACACGATGACAAAACAATATTATTCTCATGTTCATGCATCACATCAGCAATATTAACACATTCATAAACAAGTAAATGACTAGTAGAATAATAAACACCCGATAATAAATATGTTGCATCATTAAAACATTTTAATAATTTTAAAAGTGCACTACAATCATCCCAATGAGTAGGCCACAATGTTAAAGAACTACAGTTTTGTTGAATAAAGCTACATAATAAATCTTTATAACCAATTGAATCAATAAGCATATCATAAGTTGAATTCCAACGAGTAGGAACATCACGAGAAAACCTTTTTGGACGTACATTATGTATTTTACAAAATTGAAACCATTGTTTCATTAATTGTGGATGCCCCCATAAATAATGTAAAGCATTTTTAATTGGTAAAATAATATTATTTTGAGAAGTTAATAAACCATCTTGAACACATAAATTTAAAACATGACAAATACATCGAATATGAATATATTTTTCACCTAAAATATGACTATAATTATTTATTAAATCATAAATTGAATCTGTATTAGCAGATGCGTTGTCAAACGATATAGAAAATATTTTGGTTGTTAAATTATATTCTTCTAAAATAATTTTTATTAATTTAAAAATATTATCAGATGTATGTCTTTCATCAAAAACTCGAAAAGCAATAATTCTTTTTTGAATAATCCAATCTTTATCAATCCAATGACATGTAATACCCATATAATGATGAATTTGCCAATGATCACTCCAAATATCACAGTATATTGAAACTTTATTTTCAAAATTAGAAAACAAATTTTGTAAATCTTTTTTTGTTTTTCGATAAAGAGATTTTAAAGTACGAGTAAGAGTAGTTCGAGGAACTCTCTTAGCTTGAGGATTTAAAGCCTTTTTGCAATAATTATTAAAACCTATTTTTTCACCAAAACTAAATGAAAGATGGTCAACTGCAACACATTTTGCTAGTTCTTCTCGTTTTTTTCTTTCTGAATAATGAAAAGATGAAAGATTACTTGAAGAAGCATTATGAGTTTGGTTATTTTCTCCACCAAATTTTTCAGGATGAATTTTTTCCAAATGATATCAATATGAACCATATCCAGCACCCGATTTCCAAAAAAATCTTTTATTGCAATAATTACAACATGCTTTCATTTCACCATTAATTTTTTCTTTTCGAAAGTGTACCTTAAAGATATTGGAAGCATTTAAACGTTGTTTTTCCAAGTTTCTGCTAGCTTCTTCTTGAGTTGCTGCAATACTTTCTTGAGTATTGATGGTTGGTGGTATACCATCATCTCCTCTTTCGGTGCCAACATTTGAAACAAATGAACTAGAAGACATTATCAAAGAAAACAAAAGCAAGGTTTGATAGAATAAGAATAAATAATTGTGTGATGAATGGTAATAATGTTTGTTTTGTAAATTTACGTAAATGGATGAAACACTATTTATAGAAGATTTAGTTACTGAAAAAATGGAAAAAAACTATAAAAATATTTGAAATTTTCTAAGCAATTTTAAAAGTAACGGATACTATATCTATACTAAGTCAAACTTAACGGCTGTAGCTTATCTTCAAATCGTTAAAAAAATTGAATTCTAATTAAATTGTATCTAATATAAATTATTCTCATTATGGTGATATTATTCAATAAGTAATTGTCTTTATCTTTTCTCCATCAATTTCATATGTTTTTATATTTTTGGATAAGTTTATTTGATTTTATTGGATCTCTTGTTGGTAGTTTATTAGTATGAACGTGAATAAAAATAGTGTTACTGGTAGTACAAAACACTACATGTATGAAAAAACTACTAAAATCAATCAATTCATTAAAATTTAAAATAAATTATTCATCGACCAAAAGAAAAAAAAACCATAGAAAAAAATGATAACAAAATTACTCATTCTCTTAGCTGGTTCATAGTAACAAACATAATATTAATTATAAAAAACTAATTAATTATATATTTAATTATATTTAAACGATTACGGTTAAGGTTTTAACTTTACGGTTAACCGACGGTTTTTATTCGGTTACGATTAATTAACGGTTACGGTTAATAATTTTTTTAACCATAACTAATATATTTTTACGGTTAACGGTTACGGTTTTTAACCTTTATATGCGGTTACGGTTTAAAAACGGTCCGGTTACGGTCCGAAATACGGTTACGGTTTGATTTTGGTCATGCCTAGTTCGAAATGGAGACAACCACATTTAAGGTCCCCCAAATGCAATTTGAATGCGTCATAGATTACAAAATCAAAAAAATATAAAGTGGGATGGTATCTTATAGATAATAAGTTGATGAATTGTATAGCACTTATTCACGTTTTCTGGTTTCGAAAACATGATTCTGCTATTTGTTTACTATTTTTACTATTCATTTATTTTTTACGTTTTCACGCTTTCGAAAAGTGATTTTGCTATAGACAACTAACATGTTAAAAATATCAACATATTGGGAAAACAAATACCTATGATAAAGAGAAAGAAAGAAAAATGCCCAAAATATTTTTTAGTTTTGTTGAGAACATGTTTTCAAAACAAACAAAATTTGAGAGTTTAGTTGTCAAATGTAATTTTTAATATTGACATCTACGATATATTTTTAGATGTAATCATACGTGTTGGAGAAAATGTTATCAAAATAAATAACATGCGTCATGCTATTTATTACATCAACTTACAATAATATGTTTTTTTGTTTATAATCATGTTATATCTCCTTTTAACATTGAGAGTTTAATTGTCGAATGTAATTTTTAATACTGACATCTACGATATATTTTTGGATGTAATCGTACGTGTTATAAAATAAAATAATATATTATTTTAGTTGACAAAAAATGTTATCAAAATAAATAACATGTTTCACGCTATTTATTACATCAACTTATAATAATATTTTTTTTTGTTTATAATCATGTCATATCTCTTTTTAACAAGTTATCTACATCAACCACAATAATAAGTAAAAGTAACAAAGTATTTAAATATATAATATATATTATAACATGATATATGTTTATTTATTATAGTGATTTGTTCTAATAACATATTGAATACTGATATAACATTATATAAATAAACCAACAAAAATATTTAATAAGTAACGTATAATCAAAAATCAATTAGTTGAATCTCAACATATATATATATATCATACAATGTCGTGTGTATTTTTATTTATTATTGTGTATTTTTAAAAATATCACATTAAATTCGATGTAACATTATATAAATAATATTATATTATAAATAACATGTTGTCAAAGATTATTAATTAATGTTTTCATTTGATATTTAATCGTAAATAATTTTCAGCTAGTTTTTTCGGTGATACCACCCTTACAATTGAACCAAATTTCGGTGACTTAAAACGTCATATGCCCTAAATGTTCACCATTAATAATATAAGCCCTTGTTCCGAATCATGTTTCACTGATATGACTACAATCTGATTATCTTTTATGGTATAATTCTGTTATAAACTTAAAGACAAAAACTTTAAGTTTAGCACCAGCGGTTCAAATCTTGAAGGTGCTCGAGGAGGACTACGCAACACCAATCGCAAAACTAAGACAGGCGGCTGATGCCATGACCGCCAAGATGCACGCTGATCTCGCGTCAGAAGGTGGAAGCAAGCTGAACTTGCTTATTAGCTACATCGATAATCTAGGTAATTTTCTTATTCTGATTGAGAATTGGATTGTAAGAAAGATACATTGTCGATTTTACTGGAAATTTTCTTATCTTAATTTTTTTTGTCAGAATCACTATTTGATTTGGATAAATATTTGTCCTGAATGTTTTTATTTCCTTAAACTAAAATAGAAAAAACGAAAAATATCACGTTTTTTTTTGTATCTTTACCCAGGATCCCCATTTTCTAATATATCAGAACTGTTTAACCCTTATAATCACTTACATTTTCAAAGAAAATGGCAGTTACGTTAGGTGATCTTTTAATTTTTGATTTATGGGCTTTTATTCTCTAATTTTCAAACTCCATAGATATGTAATTTAAGCTTTTTCTTCACAATTTTTTTCAGGTACTATAAACTGCGATTGCTTATAAGATGAAGCTTCCTTTCACACCAATAGCTCAATTAGAGTTTGTTTATGATAATGAAATTTGGAAGATTAAAGCTCGAGTTACTCGTATGTGGCAAATCAAAACAATGATAAGCCTGGAGATGCTGGTGGACTTTATTTAATACTTGTGGATGATAAAGTATATTAGCTTATACACGTTTTTCTTTTGTTGTTACAGAGTGTCTTTCAACGTTCTTGCTATTTTGAGTTATTTGCAACTCAGATAAAAAGTGCTATTTTTAATATATTTTTTCAAATTATTAAACGTTCTTCCTCTTTTAAGTTTTTTGTACTACTTTATTCATACGAAGTCATTTGTCAGTTGTTTTTAATGCAAGCTTTTCTTTTGCTGTTAATAAGAATGCTGATTTCGTATGTATTTTCATCAAAATACATCTCACTTTTCTTTTGTTGTTATTTTGACAGGGAGACCATATACAAGCTTGCATAAGAGGAAAATTAATATTTTGATGAAGGAGAATATTGTGTTGTAATGAATTTTAAGTTGTCTCCTAATCTTGGGAGTTTTAGGGAAAGTACACATGCTTTCAAAATATTCTTCACTTTGGTCAACACATGTGAAGCCTTGCGAGGAGATTACAAAACACTTACTTCGTTTCAATTTTATTCCTTTCGATGAGCTGCTCTCGCAAACACATGACGATAAATTTTTTGTTGGTACATGTTAGCACCACCATCATATTTTTTATTCAAAGTTATATATTTGCTCTATGTTTTAATAAAATTCACCTTTATCATATAGATGTAATTGGTGAAATGATTGAAATACATTATCTAAAAGAAATTAGTGTTTGTAGTGCTTCATGTAAATTATTGAACCTTCAGCTCAAGAGTTTTGGGTTAGTACCTTCCAAATTTGATTTGTGATTTTTAATTTATCAAATATCCCCTTCTTAACATTTTTTTGTTGCAGTGATTCAATCATTGATTGTGTATTTTGGAAAAAACATGTTGAAGACATACATTCGTATGTTCAATCTTTTTCTAGTGGACCTATTGTTATGCTTTGTAGTCTCATGAGGACTAATATTTACAATGGTAAGTCAGATCAAATTATATTTTTATTAATATATTTTCTCAAAACATACAATCACATAAAATAAGTATTATTAATCTAATAATGATAACTTCTTATGTCTTAATTTTTTTTGTAGGAAAATTTACAATTCAAAGTGCAAAATCTTCGACAAAGTTGTTCATTAATTTTGACATTGCTAAGATAAAAGAATTCAAAGAAAAGTGATCAATCATGCTTCAAAAATGTTGGTTTTATATATTTAATAGTTATATAGTTTTTGTTTAATGTTATTATTTTTGTATATAACATGATTGCCAAATACTGTCATCTCTTCTATATCCAGTGGCTCTCTTTTGACTTTGTCAAATTCTATCCAGGTTTCATCGGATCTCCTTTCATTGGTTTCTATATCCCAGTTGCTTACATCAACTAAGGTTAGCTATATTTTAAAAAAATTCTCACATATTAAACCAATTACACATGCAACTTCTCATTTTGTATTCATCTTTATCCGCAGGAAATAACGTGTTCTATACTCAAAACGATGATGTCTCTTTTGAAGTGTCTAACAACAATTTGTTAAACGATTCAAGAGAATATCCAGTGACTTCAAACAAAAAGCGACCAACATAATCATTGTCACCAACTGAGGATTATGTTTCACAACTTTTATCAAAGAAACTTAAACCAGTGGTTGATTCCTTAACTGAAGAAGCTTGACAACTTTCATCAACGAAACCAAAACCGAAGCCAAAACCGAACATTCAACATGTAACTAAGAATGATGGTGCAAAACTTTCATCATCAAAACTCTTACGTATGTCTGAGCATATAAAGCATCCAACACAATTTATTGTAAGTAAACCCTTTAGATCAATCTACTAATAACTCTTATGTATGTCTCTTAACATTGAGAGTTTAATTGACGAATGTAATTTTTAATACTGACATCTACGATATATTTTTGGATGTAATTGTATGTGTTATAAAATAAAAAAAATATATATTATTTTAGTTGGGAGAAAATGTTATCAAAATAATTAACACGCTACACGCTATTTATTACATCAACTTACACTAATATGTATTTTGTTTATAACATGTCATACTTCCCTTTAGGATGTTATCTACATCAATCACAATAATAAGTAAAATAATATTATATCCATAAATCATTATGCCATATATGGGTTCTTCTTCAACCTTAAACCCAAATTTCAAACGTCCCTCTTTGGAGGAAATGAAGAAGATTATCATGGCTCAAATCTTCATTCTTCTAGACATATATCTTCTTCTATATATGCAAGGCAAGGCAAAGCCAGTCTTTGAATCCACTGAAAATGAAAAAAAACAAAATTTTTAACTAAAGATTTCAAGGTCGTTACCAAGAAGGATCAGGAGAGATCCAATCCTCATGTTCGTCCATTTAGAAGCACTTTTTTGCATGAAGATGAGGATGTCCCTCAAGATGGTCTAGGGTCCTATGGTGGAAATAGTTTTAATGATCGATACAACTCTCAGAACCAACACGGTGGTTCTCCTCCGTACCATTATCAGAACCAACACGGTGGCTCTCCTCCCTACCATCATCCCTACAATTCTCCCTACAACCCATACGCTCCCTACAATCCTCCATACAATCCTCCTGGTGGCTCTCCTCCCTACTCTCATCGTCCCTACAATCCTCCCTAATCTCCTCCCTACAATCCTCCTGGTGGCTATCCTCGCTACTTTCCTCCCTACAATCCTCTCAACTATACTCCTTACAATCCTCACACTCCCCATCATCCCGAGGACATCGAAGCCTTGAAGAACTTTCCTGCTGAATGGGGGCAACAAGAAGAACATCACGTGGATAGCCGGCGATCACCCTTACGTTGGTTGCAGTGTCTACGGTAGTGAGGAGGGAGGGAGCGAAGATGGAGGCGACGACATAACCAAGTGATGAGTCATCAAATGATCCTATTAAGTTTGACTAAGTCTTTGTTTTGTTATTACTTGTATCAAATAACCGAGTGATCTCTTCCTACGTTTTAGGATCACATCTCACGTTTTCTCTCTATTTTCCATGTATGCTATTTGCTTCCAGTAACGTAGGAACGTAAGTTCTAATTTGCGAGCCAAAAATAAAAGGCAGAGAAATTTGCCAAAAGTAACGTGTGTACTTGTTCTTATTTTATTTGTTTATGAATAATATTATATTTGTTTGGTGAAAAAAGAGTAAAATAACAAAGGATTTAAATATATGATATATATTATTATAACATGATATATGTTTAATTATTCTTGTGATTTTTTTAAATAACATGTTGAATACTGATATAATATTATATAAATAAACAAACAATTATATTTAATAAGTAATGTATTATCAAAAATTAGTTGGTTGATTCTCAACGTATTTATATATACATGTTATATGGTACAATGTCGTGTTTTTTTTATGATTGTGATTTTTTTAAATATCACATTGAATGTCGATGTAACATGATATTAAGAATATTATATTATAAATAACATGTTGTCAAATATTTATTAATTAGATTTTTCACTTGATATTTAATTGTAAATGATTTTAAGCTAGTTTTACGGCGATACCATCCTTACAACTGAACCAAATTTCGGCGACTTAAACATCATATGCTCTTGATGTTTACCATTAATAATCTAAACCCTTATTCCTAATCATGTTTCACTCATATAACTACAATCTCATTGTCTTTTGTTGTATAATTCTTTTATAATCTTCTTAAACTTGGTAATGCGTTTTCAAAACAGACAAAAACTTAAAGTTTAGTTTTTGAATATGATTTTCAAACCTGACATCGAAAGTGCAATATTAGATTATTTTATTTTGTAAACAGTTTTAAAATATATTATATGTTATTTGTTTTTTACTATTTATTTCAACTAATAATAAATATGTTTTTTGTTGTATCATGTCACATCTCCATTTTGACATATTATTTATAAAAATCGTTATAATCACTAAAAAGAACATGTACTTATACATAGATGATATGTTATAACATGATAAATTATTGATTGTTATTGTATTGGTTAGGATTGGTGGTATTGAAAGATATATGTTTAAATGTCATATTATTTTGACTTATTATTGTGATTTTTGTAAATAATATGTAAAATGTTGATGAAATATGATATAAGTAAATAAACAACAACATTGTAAGAAAATTAACATGTTAGTGAATATCTATTGATAAAGGTTTCAACATGTAGTCGCAGTGTCGTGCCAACCTCAACGACTTCCAAAAGCGATTAAAAATATAATGCCCATTTCACAATAAAAGATCATTGTCACATATAAAAAAAATTAAAAAATAAAAAATTGAATAATAATTCTAAAAGGTAAACGACAAAATTAACAATAAAACCTTAACTCGTGGAGATCAAGCAGGAAAGAACGTAGTTCGTTGTAGTTCGTTCCCTAAGAGCAAGAACACCACAATCGCAGCCCATATTACAGAATTTCTGCAACAAAAGCTGGAAAAAATCCAAAGTTGTGTAGGTGAAAAAACTGATACAGTCTTCTCGTGTATGAAGAAGACAATTTGGGTCATCAAAAAAATTGTTATATGATGTTTTTTTGGCTGTGAGTATAAGGTAAAGGTAAAGAGATCTAGGGGAGACTCTCAAAACATTGATGAAGACCATGGTGATAAGAATATCACTGATGAGACTGTAAGAGATTGGGAAGAGAAGAACAAGAAGAATTGAAGAAGGAAAGGAAGAAAGGAGAAGAATGTTGGGTGTTTGTATTATATATTTTTATAATATTTTGTTTTAATCATGTAGAAGAAGCAAGAAAAAGTCGGGACTAATATGTCATGTTGTAGCTAATTATGTAATGTATTTTTAATTATGAATGGTAGATTTTCTTTGAACACAATTGAGTCTTCTTGCTTTCTTTGAACATAACTGAGCCTGCTTGTTTTACAGAAATTAAAATTAGACCTTTACAGAAATTAAAATTTACCAATTTTGAACAGTTACAACTATATTAATATATGTTCTTCTACTAGGCTGATTGTGAATGGTGATATCGCTATGACTCTGTTGTGTATTACTCAATGCTTGAGGTTTTTAGTAAGACGAAACTGTGTCAAGGTGCTAGACGAATTTCGAATTCTCTTTCGGATGAAGCGCATAGGTATACATAGTTATAAAAGGTAAATTTCTATGGGTTAGAGAATCTTCAAGATGGCATTGCTAGAATAAGTTGATTTTAGTTCACTAATTTGAGTTCAAGAACTTATCAAATTGAAATCTTATTACTAGATATCTTGAATGAAACAATCTATGAACCCCTATGAATTATTTTATGCATAATACTTCATTTATTGATTGCTTGCATCGTTTTCATTACTCTATTTTTTTTCATCTATTTTTAGCATTGCACAAAAACTATTTTTTTTTGTTTTAGCTTTATTCTTATTTACAGATTATTGGTCTATATAAATTTGTACCCTTTATACTACTATGTTTGCAGGAATATTCATAAATATGACAATTTGATGGAAATAACCTTAGAGGCTTACAATTCTTTTTAAATAGCTATAAGAGCACCTCCATTGGTGAGAGACCTATTTTAAGTCTCTCATCAATTTAATATTAGTATTTTGATGTAATTGGATTATATAATTAAAATTTAAGTTACAAAAGAAAATTGAACCATTGTTATAAAGACAAATGTCAAGAGAGTCTCTAAAGAGTATCTCAAAGTCTCTCATTTGAGAGACCCGAGAGACCCATCTTACACTCTCTCTCTTTTTTTTTTTTTTTTTTTTTTAATGGTGAGATACCCTTTGAGAGACCCCCAATGGAGGTGCTCTAAGGATGATATAGGGGATGTTATTGGTTGTATAAGTTCAAATAAACTATATTAGAAATTAGTTCATATTTTAATTTTTGTGGTTTATTTATAATGATTCGTCATGTGATTTGATTTTACAATATAATTAAAATCAATAACAACAAAAATCACATGTTTACAAACTTAACATGATGTTATTTTCTTTTAAATTTCTACAAGTTTGTATGCTTTTTTTAAATTGTGCTTCTGTACTCAATATAAAAATTTTATTTTTTTAAGTTAAGGGTTTATTATTAAAATTCTTTTTGAAGGATTCTAATTTAGAATGTAATTAAAAACATTACATAAAAAATTATTAAACAAAAATTAGAAATGTAAAAAAATTATAAAACAAAAATAAAAAACCAAAGGAGAAAACAACCTAAAAGAAACACATAAAAACCATATTCATTCCATATTGATTTGAATCCATCCTAGCCTTTCTTCCACTGACATACTTACGAAAACTTATTGTATTTCGAAATGGTAAACCTCAGTAAGTGCTTTATAACGAATTCTTCCAAGTCCAAAATTTTTATAGAATCCCAAACATTACTCTTCTTCGTCTTCGCTTCTTTTTGCTGTCTTTCTTCTCTTTGCTATACTAGATTCAAGATTTGATTACTAATTGCCATCACTGGATTTTCATCTTTCTGTGTAGTACCTCTCTCAGATCTAGATTTTTTTTGGTTTAAGCTTCTTTGTACGACACTCTGAAGTTGTGTGAGAATCAAATGGTACAAAATGTTCTGGAGACTCATGATGATGAGTTGTTGCATCAACCTCATACATGTTTTCTAAACCATTCACATATTCTTTTTTTTTTTAAATCTCCAGCAACCCTATGTACGTGCATCAGTGATATCACCTAATCCAATTGCATTTTTCTCTGTAGCAACACCTTCCCCATATATGATTTGCATCTCATCAAAATATTCAAACGTTTCATAAAATATGTTTTTTCTCTCGGATGTGCCTATAAAAACAAATGAACATATTAATAACATGTAAATATGTACTATACTAATTCAATTTAATTTTTTTTCTTAAAATGAGACACTTACTTTTAAATAACCATCCCAAACTTCATCAGATACTGTAAATTTTTTTGTTACAGGATCCTAACCAAAACCAGAAGAATGACGTTGAAGATCGAGAGAAGTTTGGTATAATGTTGTTTTAAATACTTCATTCTGCTTTGATAATGTGTTGATATGCTCAAATTAGCCATGAGCTACTCTCTCAAATTAAGAGATCACTGTAGTACTTAGGGGTCGAATTCCACAGAGAATCGATGTAACTAGACAAATTCTAATTCAGTCTTTAAGCTAAGAGTAATATAAGAAAGCAGTAAAAGCAATAAAGTAAACAAGCAAGTTCGAATTCTGGTTTTTAAAATCAAGGAGACAAGGCGCTAGGTAGTGAGGTATTTCATGAAGATTTAGGTTGAAGGTTTGATTACTATTTAGGATTAGTTGTTCTAGAACTTGAAACACGAAAAGCAAACAAACCAGCTTTCGCTGCAGATGTTATCAATGTCTAAACTTAGAAAGCCAAATTTCGCTGCGAGTTCTAAGTCAAAGACATGCATTAATTTTAGGTTCGATATTGTTCACAAAAACCTAAACCAACTGTCGTTGCGAATAGATTCAATGCTCATCTAATGATTCAATCGCTAAGTTATTAACAACACTTTCGTATCTGTTTAATTACCTAGGGTTTCGAAATCTAGGTGATCAATCCTAAGTTTCGAAGTTAAAAACAATCTAAGATGAAGAACAAGCAAATAATCCCAATAGTAAACCAATTCTAGCAACCTATCATCAATCCCTTGAATTCCCCACTTCCTAACAATGAAACTACTCAGACATGGATGCAGCAAACATCATAGAATAAGTAATTTGCATAAAAAGAATAGAAGAGATACAAGGGTTCCAACTCTCTCAAGAACAGAGTGCAGATTTATCTCCCTAAAGCTCTCAAAACCTAAACTCTCTCTTTGTTTCTCTAAATTATAAAGTGTGTGCCTAAACAATGGCATAAAAGCTCTATATATAGGCTAAGGCACGAATCCTCAATTCCCTGGAAGATTAGAAAAAATCTTGGAGATTTCCTTTTTCTTCAAAATTCTGGAATCTTCACGTCCTCACGTCCGGAAAACTCGGTGTCGATCGACACCAGCTAGTGTCGAACGACACCCATCATGCATCTTCAATCCAACTTCGTGACTTCATTCCATTATGCTCCTAAACATATCTAAAACCTCCAGTTCAGCTCCAATTGTACCTGAACCTGCATAGACTCTAAATAGACTCGAAAATAATAATAAGACTCAATAAAAACACTTATATCATGGTCCAAAAATGGGTAAAAACCATGATATATCAACTCCCCCAGACTTAGCTTTTGCTTGCCCTCAAGCAAAACAGAAACTAAGTATAGAGTCGAGGTTTGAAAACAGAAATATCCAGCTAACCTTCAGAACGCCACATTGAACCAACACTTCTTGAATCCACTTACCATAGAGCCAACCTTAGGTAGTATTTCAGTATACTTACCACAAGCTTAGCAATCTCCCAGTTCGAATCCAGATCCTTTCCTTGGTAGTATTTTGAACTCTAACAGTGGTATTTCCACAGAACTTTAGAGATTGTTTTCCCTTCCTTAGTGCCTGAACAAGACATTCTCATGCAGCTCCTCTATTTTCTCTTCCCTTAGTCAACTTCTGCCCATTTTCAGGGTGTTCTAGATCTTTTCATTGACTCTTCTTTTTCTTATGAAATCTCTGGAAATAGTGCTACTCTCTATTTGTGTTCCTTGTGAGGAGACGTGTTCAAGAGCATCACTAATATTGTTCCTTGTGAGGAGACAGGCTCATGACAAAGGCACTATTCCCAGACTTAAACTCTTTTTCTTTCTTTTCTCAAGGGAAGATCAAGGAGAGACTGCAATTGACTATCTGTTCGGACTGAAAGGGGGAATCAAGTTCTGTGCATACATAGTTCTTATAAGGGGACTTAAACTCGCCCTGTTAGACTGATTCCACATGCAGCTTTCTACTTATTAAAACCAGCAATCAACTGCTATGGCAATGGTCCTTTAAGTGTCAATCTCTTGTGGTTAGTTCTTCTGAAAGCTAAAAATTTCACTGATTTTGACTCGATAAAACAAAGTTTTGACTGACTCTTAATAACCAAAATAAAGCAAAATACATCAGTATTTTCCTCCCCCAGACTTGAACAACACTGTCCCCAGTGTTATTAAGCCTGAAGTCGGAATAATAATATGACAAGGAACCAAGAAACGAACAAGGAGAAAACACTTACCTGTGTTCGCGCGGTGTGTCGATCGACACAGACTAGTGTCGATCGACATTGTGTCTGTAGTCGGATTCTGACTTCCCAAAATCGTAATTGGATCCTATAAAAGTGTAAATCCGAGTTCTCCAAAGCTTCCACTGTCAGAGTACTCACATAACACGATTAAAAGCACCAACATCTAGTCCAATCTCATAACTCAATTAAGGTTCCAAATCAAACTGAAAACTTACTCAAAAATTGAATAAAAACTGACTCAAAATTAACTTACCAGTGGGTTGCCTCCCACTAAGCGCTTTTTTACAGTCATTAGCTTGACTTTGGCAGGTGATCAGGCGATGGGTGCATCAGCCAGAGGCATCGTTTGTGCTTCTGGGATTTCGGCTTGTGCCCAATAATGTTTCACCCTTTGTCCATTCACTGTAAACTCCTTGCCATTTAGGTCTATCAGTACTATGGCTCCATATGGTTTGACAGCTTTGATGGTGAAAGGCCCTGACCAACGAAAACACAATTTTACAGGAAACAATTGTAAACGAGAGTTATAAAGGAGTACCTGGTCATTTGGTTCGAATTGCCTGGATATGATCTTCTTGTCATGATAGGCCTTAGTTCTCTCTTTGTACAGCTTTGAATTCTCATAACCCTTAAGACCAGTAGGTTCATCCTCTGCAGCAAGGTAGTTGGCAATATCAGCATACCACGGTCTCTGACAAGTAGAAACAACCATCATTGGTTCACTAAACGCGTCACTCATGGCCTTCAAAATCCGTCCAGCCAACTGCATGTGGTGTCGATCGACACCAGTAGTGTCGATCGACACACGGAGTCTTGCGTCGTGGTCGTCGTTCTCAAACCGGAGTGTCGATCGATGCTCATGTGTGTCGATCGACACTGGTCCCGATTCTGCAGAAATTTGCAATTTTCATGCACTTCTTCCTTTCAATCCAATCTCAATTGAATTGATAGTCTCCTCTGGCAAGAAATCATCAATTGGCACGTCATCTTCGACCTTGATTCTGGATAGATGATCAGCAACTCCATTTTCAAATCCTTTCTTGTCCTTCACCTCAATATCAAACTCTTGAAGAAGAAGAATCCATCTTAGAAATCTGGGTTTTGCATCCTACTTCTGCATCAAGTATTTGAGTGCAGAATGATTAGTATGAACCACTACCTTGGACCCAACAAGGTATGGTCGAAATTTCTCAAAAGCGAACACCACAGCTAATAATTCCTTCTCAGTTGTTGCATAATTTCGCTGTGCTTCATCAAGTGTTCTGCTTGCAGAGTAGATGGCATGAAGCTTCTTGTCCTTCTTCTGCCCAAGTACAGCGCCTACTGCGAAATCACTGGCATCACACATCGACTCAAAAGGTAAATCCCAGTCTGGTGGTTGTACAATTGGGGCGATCACCAAGACCTTCTTGATCTGCTCAAAAGCTGAGTGACATTCTGCAGAAAACTCAAACTTCACATCCTTGCAAAGCAAAGCAGTAAGAGGTCTTGCAATCTTGCTGAAGTCGTTGATAAATCTTCTGTAAAACCCAGCGTGGCCTAGAAAACTTCTCACTGCCTTTACTGAATTTGGCGCCTGCAGTGTTGTCATCACCTCGATCTTGGCGCGATCCACTTCAATCCCAGCAGCTGAAACTCAATGTCCAAGTACAATGCCATCTTGAACCATGAAGTGACATTTCTCCCAATTCAGAACCAAGTGCTTCTCTTCACATCTAGCTAGCACTTTGCAGAGATTGTCTAGACAGCCTTTGAAGGAAGACCCATAGACTGAGAAATCATCCATAAAGACTTCCATACAATCTTCAATCATGTTTGTGAAGATAGACATCATGCAGTGTTGGAATGTCGCAGGAGCATTACAAAGTCCAAATGGCATTCTGCGGTATGCAAATGTACCATAAGGACATGTAAATGTGGTCTTCTCTTTGTCATCTGGGTGAATGTGATTCTGAAAGAAACCAGAATACCCATCCAGGAAGCATTAGTAAGGTTGATTCGCTAGTCTTTCCAGCATTTGATCTATGAATGGCAATGGAAATTGGTCCTTCCTTGTGGTTGCGTTCAGCTTCCTGTAATCGATGCACATTCTGTGTCCAGTCACCGTTCTTGTAGGAATCAGCTCCTCTTTCTCATTCTTCACCACTGTGACTCCCCCTTTCTTAGGAACGACGTGAACTGGGCTGATCCAGGCGCTATCTGAGATATGATAGATGATCACTGCGGCCAAAAGCTTCGGATTCACGACCTCCTTTAAGTTCGGATTCAACCTCCTCTGATGCTCTACTGATGTCTTGGTCTCGTCCTCAAGATGAATGCGATGCATACACAAGTCTGGTGATATTCCTGAAATGTCATCAAGAGAATAGCCAAGAGCTTTGCGAAATTTGCACAGCTTGCTTAGCAGTAACGTGAGCTCTGCATTGTTCAAAGTAGCATTGACAATAACAGGATAGGTGGAATTAGGACCAACAAAGGCGTACCTTAGCCCGGCAGGGAGCTGTTTAAGCTTAACTTTAGGTGCCTTAGCCTCACTCCAGTCGCCAAGTGCAGCATCCTTCGTGGGTTTCGCATGGTGTCGATCGACACTAGATAGTGTCGATCGACACCTATCCTCCTGTGCGATTAGTTGCACGACTTGCTTGCTTGTTTTTATCATTTTGTTGAATCCTTCAGAAGCTTCATTGAGATGTTGCATCTCTGCTGTGGAGTTGGCCAGGATACTCTCCAAAGGGTCCTCAGGACTCATCTCATGAAAAATCTCTTCAGCTAGATGGGTGAGTGAATCCACAAAGAAAGTCTGCCCATCTATTGTTGGCCTCTTCATTAGCTTATCCATGTCGAATCTCATGACTAGATCACCCACATTCAGCGCAATGCTGCCTCTCTTGACATCAATGATAGCTCCTGTTGTGGCTAGGAAAGGTCTACCCAATATAAGAGGATCTTTGGGTTCTTCTCCATACTTCAGCACCACAAAATCAGTTGGGATCATGCAATCACCAACCTTGATTGGAACATCCTCCAAGACACCTTCTGGGATTCGAGTTGTCCTGTCTACAAGGATTAGAGAGATCTTTGTGGGTTGAAAATCAGTCATCCCAAGACTTTTAGCAACTAAGAGTGGCATGAGGTTGACACTAGCACCCAAATCACAAAGAGATCTCTCAAATCTCTCTGCAAAGATAGAACAATCCAAGACAAAGCTCCCAGGATCCTTGAGCTTCTCTGGTAACTTGTTCTGAATCACTACACTAACTTGTTCTGAAATTAGAGCAACTCCTTCTTCAAGCCCCAAGTTCTTAGTCACCATTCTCTTCACATATCTCTTAAGAACAGGAGTAATCTTCAAAGCATCAATCAATGGAATCTCCAATATGAGTTTATCCACGATTGCCTTGCATCTGGCTTCATCTAACTCTTGTTTGATCTTCTTCTGGGTTCTGGGATATGGGATTTTGGGTTTGTAAACTCGTTCCTCTGAGGTTTCTGCAGGTTTGGGTGCTTCTGCAGTCGTCTGGGTGTGGCGTCGATCGACATCCGCCTGGTGTCGATCAACACTCGGGTTTGGTGTCTCGACAACTTCGCGATTCTCGTCCGGTGTCGATCGACACTCATCTGTGTCGATCGACACTGGCTCCGCAGAGGTTTCATCAGCTTCTTCCTCAATTTCCTCCAACTCCACAATGTCTTCAGCACTTAGATCCTTCCTCTGCTCTGTTTCCAGCTTGCTTCTGCTCCTTGTCGTGATGGCATTGACATGGTGTCTAGGGTTTGTATCAGTTTTCCCAGGAAGAAATCCCTCTTGTCTTTTCACAGATTCTGCAGTTTGAGCCACTTGAGTATCCAATTTCTTGACATGATTGTTCAGAGATTCGAATTTTCCATTCAAGTCCTGGTACATGGCGTCCATCTTTCCAGTCACATCTTGATACAAGGTGTCAATCTTCCCATTAAAGCTCACTGTTATCTTCTGTTGTCCTTCCAAAAGCTGTTCCATCATCGCTTTCATACCATTATTTGCAGAAGATTGAGCTGGTGGGTTTTGATAGGAGGAAGACCCATAGTTTCTGGTGTAGTTGGTGTTTTGATAAGGCTTCTGAAACTCGGTCTTTTGAAACTGGGATCTTGGAGAATAACCACCTGAGTTCTGAATTCCAAAGAAAGAGCTTCTCTGGTTGTTTCCATTGTATAACCTGTTCCCCTGTTGATTCCCAAACTTCTGACACTGAAAGCCACCTTCATTTACGAAATTGCAGTCTTCCACTTGAACCTCAGCAGTTGGTTCGAAATGCTCCACTTCCGCAGAAAATTGGACTTGTTTCTTCCCCACTAGAAGGTTGTGCATAGATCATAGCATGGCCTTCATCTCTGCGATTTGTCCTCCATCATTTGCGCCAACTGATGCTTTCCTTTGAAGATCCGCATTCTTGGTACTATTGCTAGATACGAAGTTCTCAATCAGCTTTACTGCTTCTGCTGGGGATCTAGTGTTGAAGTTCCCATTGCTCGCAGCATCTAGAGCCATCTGGTACCTCCAGTTTATCCCTCTAAAGAAAATTCCCAGCAGCTGAACATCAGTGAATCCATGATGGGGGAAATCTCTCTGGTATGCCTTGAATCCAAGAGCCCTTGAACGCTTCACTAGGTCCTTGAGAAAAGGTAGATATCTTCATTCGCAGCTCCTCGGACCTCGCATCATCAAAGAAGTTGTTGAGGAAGGCGTTTTTGGTCTCTTCCCAAGTTGTCAAAGAACCAGGTTCCAACTACTTCAGCCAGTACGCAGCATCTCCTCCAAGAGAATAGGGGAAGAGCTTGCAGAAGAGATAATCTTCAGTCACTCCATGTGCCTTGATACTGGACGCCAGGTCTTCAAACCTCTCCAGATGATCCATCGGGTGCTCATGAGGAAGACCATGAAAAAGGTGCTGAGCCACAAGAGTATAGTATGCGGGCTTCAGCTCAAAGTCATTCCTCTGAAAAGTGGGTAGGCGGATTGCAGCTCTATTGGCGTAGAACTGATCTGGCCTGTTGTAGTCGCCAAGGGTGCGCTCATCCTCTGCGTCATTGACTAGTTCAGCAATCACAGCCCGAGTGTCATCAAGACGCGCCCCTTCTTCATTGCACCGGTTTCCTTCTCGGTCTCGTAGCAGACCTGCGGCATCTTGCATCAAAACTATAGCGTTTGTCATCTTCTTCTGCGAAGGGTGTCGATCGACGCTCTCGCAGCTTTTCGGTTCGTACGCTCTAGTTCCGCTAGTGCCTTTAGGTTAAGTAAAGTTAGCTCTGCTCCCTTGTTGTTTCTGGTGGAGCGTTTCTGCATACACCTGAAACAAAAGAAAGTAAATTAGTTAGTAAAATAGTTAGCTAAAACTTAGACAAAAATTCCAAACAAGAAATCTGTCTAGATAGAAATCAATTCCCCGGCAACGGCGCCAAAATTTAATATGCTCAAATTAGCCCTGAGCTACTCTCTCAAATTAAGAGATCACTGTAGTACTTAGGGGTCGAATTCCAGAGAGAATCGATGTAACTAGACAAATTCTAATTCAGTCTTTAAGCTAAGAGTAATGTAAGAAAGCAGTAAAAGCAATAAAGTAAACAAGCAAGTTCGAATTCTGGTTTTTAAAATCAAGGAGACAAGGCGCTAGGTAGTGAGGTATCTCAGGAAGATTTAGGTTGAAGGTTTGATTACTATTTAGGATTAGTTGTTCTAGAACTCGAAACACGAAAAGCAAACAAACCAGCTTTCGCTGCAGATGTTATCAATGTCTAAACTTAGAAAGCCAAATTTCGCTGCGAGTTCTAAGTCAAAGACATGCATTAATTTTAGGTTCGATATTGTTCACAAAAACCTAAACCAACTGTCGTTGCGAATAGATTCAATGCTCATCTAATGATTCAATCGCTAAGTTATTAACAACACTTTCGTATCTGTTTAATTACCTAGGGTTTCGAAATCTAGGTGATCAATCCTAAGTTTCGAAGTTAAAAATAATCTAAGATGAAGAACAAGCAAATAATCCCAATAGTAAACCAATTCTAGCAACCTATCATCAATCCCTTGAATTCTCCACTTCCTAACAATGAAACTACTCAGACATGGATGCAGCAAACATCATAGAATAAGTAATTTGCATAAAAAGAATAGAAGAGATACAAGGGTTCCAACTCTCTCAAGAATAGAGTGCAGATTTATCTCCCTAAAGCTCTCAAAACCTAAACTCTCTCTTTGTCTCTCTAAATTATAAAGTGTGTGCCTAAACAATGGCATAAAAGCTCTATATATAGGCTAAGGCACGAATCCTCAATTCCCTGGAAGATTAGGAAAAATTTTGGAGATTTCCTTTTTCTTCAAAATTCTGGAATCTTCACGTCCTCACGTCCGGAAAACTCGGTGTCGATCGACACCAGCTAGTGTCGATCGACACCTATCGTGCATCTTCAATCTAACTTCGTGACTTCATTCCATTATGCTCCAAAACATATCTAAAACCTCCAGTTCAACTTCAATTGTACCTGAACCTGCATAGACTCTAAATAGACTCGAAAATAATAATAAGACTCAATAAAAACACTTATATCATGGTCTAAAAATGGGTAAAAACCATGATATATCATGTGTGTAATATTTTGGACGACAAACTTGTTTGTTGAGTTTTGGTAGACATTTGGTCTCAATGGTTAATTTACCCACTAAACCATTAAAGTTATGTCAATTATTGTTGATCTTATCCACAAGAAGCTGTAACAACAATTTAGTCTCATTTGGCGTCTACGGGTTGTAGTCACCTTTTTTGTGTGAATCTCTCATAATGATGTTTAAAGATACTAATCATGCATTGAATAACAAAAATAAGCATACATTAAAGACAAAATAAACTAAAAAAAAACGAACAAGATGGAGGGAATCATTTAAATGTCAATGCATAAAAGCAAAAACTTTCATGGGGAGCAACCTCAAATATGTTTAATGCATGTATTTAACAAACTAAGAAAGTAAAATCAAAGGAAAATAGTACTAACTTTTTTCTTTTGAGAAGACTTATTAAGCTTGAGAAGAAATATGTATATGATACTTATATACATATATAATGAGATCGCTATTAAAGATAAATTTATATATTCTATACTTTACCGCTTATTAATAGTATTTTAGTATGTTTTTAATAAAGAAATGATTGGTTTGTGATTAAATATCAATGTTTTCGGTGGTTTTAGAGTTTTTATAGTTTTGACAGGAAATTTGGAGATTATGGGCGAAAAGAAAATGTTTTGGAGATTTGACATCTTTCGAACATCAGAAGTTTGACATTAGATAGATGACTTCTCACGGTGAGATCTTGCTCAAATTTGGACACAAAATAGCTAGTATGTTAGTTTCATCTCCAAGTCGTTTTAAGTCAATCAGATGGTTGGATCAAAAGTTATGCCCAAATTACTGAAGAATGGTCCGTCTGGTACGAAACTAAGCAAGCAGAGAAAATGTTGGGTGAATCGACTCATGCTGATCTACCTGGCCTAGGTCAATCAGATCCCTCAGGAGCCACCATAGAGTTTCAAACGATCGCATATTCGATTCAGACACATTTGGATCGATTGAATAGAGCACTCAATCGGTCGATTCACATCCTCGATCAATCAATCGATTCATATATTGGATCGATCGATCAGCCCTTAACGATTTCCATTTTTCTTCCAAAACTCGCCAATTCTTTGCCAATTCGCCCTAGCCGCCTATGAGACTCTATATAAACACAGAGGCCACGAACAACAAAAGGAAGAGCATCCAAAAATCATTCACCAAAAAGTTCTAAAGTTCTTTGTTCTTTGATTCATAGGTTTGCTACTTTGAGATAAGATTTCATCCATGTTCATCACCGAGAGTTATTTTTGAACCCTTTATCTATTTCATTTATCAATAAGATGTTTGCAATTATTTTTGTTGTTGGTTAATCTTTTATTATGAGTGAGTAGTTCGTTTGTTGAGATTAAGGGTTTATAAAGGGGATTAAATCATGGTTTGGTAGATATATTTAGTTTCTAGGGTGGCACTTACATTAGGTACAAGTAATTTTAGTCTTTTTCTGTTCTTTATGCATATTGCTAGATTGATCACCTAACAAAGATGTAGGAAAGTCATATGCTCGAACATCACAAGGTTGATTGGCTTGAATTAGAATTGACAGGCTATATCTTTAGAACGCGAGATGTGATTCTAAACATCATTTAGTGAGCATATCAAAACTGGAACATTCACCACTTTATTGGCAAACCTAGCTTACATATGAGAGTATGATTTAGTTTATTGCGTATAAATCGATTTTCAACCACGAGAGTAAAATTTTTGAATATGTTAAGAGTTTTGAGCTCTATGAAGAAAATACTAGTATTTGCCTCTAGTTATAGAATCTGAATAATCTAAACCATGAAACCTAAGGATTCCTCTATGTCCCAATGTTTTAGTTTATAAGTTTACATTGCTTTAATTTCATAGTTTGCTTTCATTTGCATCACACAAAAGCCCCAAATCATATTTTGACTTAGCTTCATTTTTATTTCAAAGATCATTCTGCATTCAAATCTACTTGTGGATTCGACAACCTAAACTACTACAATTGATTGATGTGCATTTGCATCTTTTATTTGGTTTATATTTTAGTAAAACTTCTGACACCTCATTATAAACATAAAGTTAATATAAATATAACATGAAGTTATATAAAGATAAACATTAGGTTAATATTTATAATAAAAAATATTTGTGATATATCTATACTATTATTTGCCAAATAACAAATGGCTGAGAATGCTCATGAAAGTGGTTGTTTATCTTTTACCTTTCATACTCTTAATGAAATTATTAAAAACCCTTTACCCCTCGTCGATTTATCTAACCCGTTTTAAATACACATCGATCGGTTTAAATTAAATTATTATGCGGTTTGGTTTATTATTGGGCTTTAGTTAAATGTTAGAGACCAATGAATCGATAATTGTTTTGAGTCTTGGCCCATCAAATATTAAAGGTTGTGATATTTTTTTTATTATATCGTTTGTTGAAAAAGAAATATGTGATAATTCTAAAATCATTTTTCAAAAGAAATATGGGATAATTCCTTAATCATTTTTCAAAAATAAATATTTACATTTTAGATATCAATAATTTCAAATGAGTGTGGGATAATTCCATAGTCGTCTTTTGAAAATAAATGTTTTGAAAAATAAAAAAGGGATAATTCCATAATCGTTTTTCAAAAATAAATATTTACATTTTAAAGTCAAACTTTATATTATCTTGCCACAACTTAAGTTTTAAAGTGTAATCCTAGATGTATTTTTCTTATAAATAGTTTCATCTTCCCCATTTTATTTTCATAATCGCTTTTCTTTTCTTAGGAGTTAGAGTTTTCCATAGTCCTGATTATGTTTCTCTACGTCCACTTTTTGTTTTGATTTGTATTAATAGTTTGTATAGATTTTTTTTGTCAACTAGTTTGTATAGATTTTTGTTTCGAATGTTCCATCATCATTTAATTTTCCTTTGATTTGTATTTTATAGAAAAGGTTATAGCCGAGAAAGCTAAAACAAAGAAAGAAGACATTGTGGTGTTAGTATATTATTTGTGTTGTAGCCGTTATGGAAGCAACTATATGAAACACTAGCTGTGGTTTCATCTCCTGGAAACCGATCTAAACTCCGATCAAGTTTTTCCTTATTTTTTGCGGAGGATGACTGAGACGAAACCTAGCAAAACCCTAACAATCCTATAAAACGGAAGAATAAGAGGACAAAGAAAAGCAGAATAAAGAAACCAATCGAAGAAGAAGCTGAATAGAAAGAATATGTGGAAGGAAGATGAAGAAGAAAGCGAAGGAGAGCACAAAGAAGAAGTAATTTGCATAAAAGGTATTACTACTTTATCTCTTTCCCTGCTTAAACTTGATATTGTTACGACGATCATTATGTTTTGATTACAAAACCGTTTTCTTTTGTATTATTTCATTTCTCTGTTGTCTGTTGATATCGTCCATTCTTGGAAGCATCTGAAGATTCTTCTTATGTTTGCTTTCAATGTTTTTATATATTTAGTTCATCGCTTTCTTTTAAATCTTCAGTTTTTCACCACAAGAAAACAGGCTTTTCGCAACTACATGTAGCGACTACATATACAGTCGCTAAATTTAGCAATTAATTAGCAACTCATTTGAGACTACGTTACGACTAATTCAAATTAGTCTCCAAGTAGTCGCTACTTTGCGACCAAATATGGATTTCGTCGATTAGTCGCTAATTAACGACTAATGTACGACTAATTGTTAGTTGCAAAATAATAGTCGCAAAACAGTCGTAAAAGTAGCAACTAATTTGCAACAGAATTCAGTGAGTGGCTAAATACTCGATTTGTAGTTGTTAGAAAAGACGTGTTATTCGTTTTGGGGTTGGTTCAACTGTTTTTTGCGACTCAAAAGCGTAGTCACAAATTAGTCGCAATGTAGTCGCAATGTAGTCGCAATGTAGTCGCAAATCAGTCCCTAAAAAGTCTATATATACAAACCTCACACATTCCTTCCCCTCACTCCACTTTCAATTCCTTCACTCGTAGAAACACAAAAAAAATTGAAAGAAAAAGTTTTCGCAAGTCAAAAAATGTCGAGAAATTACAATTTTAGGAATGGTCGGGAGTGGATGTATAAGAGGTTCGATGAAGCGACAAGAAATTTTTCGGCAGAGTTCATAGCGGGGGTGGATCATCAATTCATGAAATTTGCAAATAGCCAGCCTCTTGCGCAGAGCAATGGGGGTAAGTTTCACTGTCCTTGTAGTGTTTGCAAGAACGACACATTTTTACCGGGGAGTAGAACTTGGAAGCATTTGTATAAGAATAGATTTACGTCAGATTACTATGTTTGGTATAAGCATGGAGAAGAACTCGATATAGGTTTAGGATCGAGTTATGTTGATATGACGTGGATTAGTGGGAGTGAAGAAGTGAGTCAGATTACTATGTTTGGTATAAGCATGAAGAAGAACTCGATATAGGTTTAGGATCGAGTTATGTTGATATGACGTGGATTAGTGGGAGTGAAGAAGTGGGTAATGCAGTAGAAGATAGATATGTGGATATGGTGAATGATGCATTTCGTGATAGCGTTAATTTTGATAACTATCATGGTGATCAAAATGTAGAAAAACATGGTAGTTATCAGAATGTAGAAGAACCTATACATAATCATTCAAAAAATATTCTACAACTTGTTAGAAGGAGCAAGAAATCCATTATATGATGGTTGTCGAGACGGTCACTCGCAGTTATTCTTAACTGCTCGGGTCATGCAAAATAAGGCAGATCATTATATGAGTTAAAAGTTAGTGGATTCGATATGCGAAATTTTCACAGGGTATTTACCAGAAGGAAACCAGACAACCAGTTCACATTACGAGGCGGAAAAACTGATGCGCAATTTAGGCCTCCCATGTCATGCAATTGATGTTTGCATCAAAAATTGTATGATATTCTGGAAGGATGACGAAATGTTAGAAAAGTGTCGGATTTGTGATGCACCAAGATGGAGGCCTAACGAGCAATGCCGTAGGATGGAGCACCCATGGTAAATTGTCATGTCCAATTTGCATGGTAGATACAAAGTCTTTTAGCTGCCGAATGGAAGAAAGACGTGTTGGTTCGATTGCCGCCAAAGATTTATTCCTCATGATCATCTACTGAGGAAGAATAAAAAAGACTTTTTGAAGGGAAAAGACGCTAGGAAAGAGTATCCACCTGAGTCTTTGAATGGTGAGCAAGTTTATTCCTACCGGTTGCGTCGTGTAAATCCACTGAAAACTAAAGATGTTAGTGGAAACGGTCATGAAAAGAAGAAGCATGGCTTTGGGAAGACGCATAACTGGTACAAACAAAGCATATTCTAGGAGTTGCCGTACTGGAGGGACCTCAACCTTCGACATAATCTCGATCTGATGCATATAGAGAATAATTTTTTTTGACAACATCATGAATACGCTTATGCGTGTAAAGGATAAATCAAAAGACACCATCCCGCCAAGATTGGATATTGAACAATTTTGTTCTCGGCCACACTTACATATTGATAGTGAGGGTAGAGCTCTTTTCCCCGCTTACTCATTGACAGACGAAGCCAGAACAAGTTTATTGGAATGTGTGAAACATGAGGTCAAATTCCCAGATGGTTATGCTTCAGACTTAGCTAGTTGTGCTGATATGGCTAATGGAAAGTTTTATGGGATGAATAGTCATGACTGCCATATTTTTATGGAGCGGTTACTTCCATTTATCTTTGCAGAACTCCTAGACCGGAACGTCCACCTCGCATTATCAGGTACTAATTACTTATAGTTTTACGAATATGTGACACGTAAATATGATTATTGTATTTTATATTAATCATTTTCAGTTTCAATATACATATTGTAGGGGTCGGAGGATTTTTTCGAGACTTATGTTCAAGAACTTTGCAGGAATGACGCGTCAAAATTCTAAAACAAAACATTATTTTAATCATATGCAATTTGGAAAAGATCTGTCTATCATCATTTTTTGACGTGATGGAGCACCTGCCTATACATCTCCCCTACGAAGTTGAATTAAGAGGCCCCGTGCAATACATGTGGATATACGTTTTTGAAAGGGTTTTAAAAAAATTGAAAGAGAAAGCAAAGAACAAAAGATATGCAGGAGGATCGATTGTTCAATCATATCTAAATGAGGAGGTAGCTTATTTCACAGAGCATTATTTTGCCTCGAATATACAAACGAAATCAAGGTAAAAGCTGTAATTAATCACATATGGAGACACATGCTATCTATTCTAAATTTCTTTTAACTAATTTGGTCAGGTTAACAAGATTTGATGAGGTGAAGTCCCTGAATATCATGTACCTGGAGTACCTAATATATTTACTCATGTTGGTCGTCCAAGTGGGGAAATGCATGAACTCTGGCTTTCAGAGAAAGACTATCGATGCGCACATGCATATGTTTTGCGAAATTGCGATTATTTTCAGCCATTTGAGAGGTATAATATGGCATAACTTAACTTAAGTTTTAACATAATTCACAATGTGTCGGTCTCATATATGTGTTGTCTCATATACGTGCTGGTTTTAAATAGTATGTTCGAAGAGTTTATTTCTGCAAAATATCCAGATCTCTCCGAAAAAGATATCTCCGCGAAAAGAGCTGACGAATATCATTTATGGGTGAAAGATTATGTATGTCTGAATAATATTCTTAAGTATGTATATATTAAATATTTATGTATCTATATTTCTATATATTTGATATTGTCTATTTATATGCAGGTTACTTACTGGAACGCAACACAACCTTTTCCTACTTGGGTTCAAGAGATAGTGCATGGACCCGTGAACAAGGCCAGAACTTGGCCTATCTAGTTTACAAGAGGATATTTGTTTCATATGCACCATCACAACGAGGGCCTAAAAACATGTAACTATGGTGTATGTGTTAAAGGAGAGAATTATACTGATGCTTCTGACGAAGCTGATTTCCACGGGATCTTAACGGATATAATACAAGTCGAGTACGAGGGGATGGTTAATTTGAGAATCACACTCTTTAAGTGTATGTGGTACGACCCTTTTATCGGTAAAGGCACTCGGAGGAACAATGCTGGCATTGTAGACGTTCTTTCATCGAGAAAGTACAATAAATACGAACCATTTATTCTAGGTCCGTACATTCGTATATCTCTTTATATATATATATATTACTTTCCGGATATCATATATATATATAAATATTTAAGTGTAACTTGTACCTATTTATTTTGCACAGCCTCTCAAGCGGATCAAGTTTGTTATATCATGTACTCATACACGAAGAAACCGAAGCATCTGTGGCTCAATGTGGTTAAAATCAACCGGAGGGGAAATATTTCAGGAGAATATGTCGACACAGAACCGACTCTTTTGCAACAAGAAAATGATGATCCTGTAATGATGACAACAATTGAAGATCTAGTAGTTGATAATTTGGTACAATGAGTAAACTCAATCAATCTCGATTATGATGTCGGAGATGCGGAAGCAGAAGATGAATTTCGGTGTAATTTATCGTCTTCTGATGATGATGATGAAGATGATGAAGAACCGTGGTAATGTGCTTAAATCACTATGTTAATTACTTAAAATTCTTGATTTTATTTTTATTTTTATTTTTCAATTCCTCTTAATTAAGCATAGTTATGTTGATTTGTATAATAACAATCTTTGCATACTAAAAATTAAGCCCAAAATTTTAACCCAATTTAAATTAGTAGCAATTTAAACCTAAACCCAAAACTTGATTTTTCCTTGTTTGATTTCTTTTTTTCTCTCTCGCAGCAAAACCCACGTTTCTAGACTCTCTTGGTTTCTTCTTTCTTTCTCATTCTCTCTCAGTCGCAGAAAACCCAAATTCTCTTTCTCTCTCGATTTCTTCTTCTTTGATTTCTTCTTCCTTGATTTATGTTTCTCTCTCGATTTCTCTTTCTCTCTCAATTTAATATCCTCTCAAACTCGAAACCCTCAATCGAGAAACTCTAAATCGATATTTTTTGATGGCCGGCGGAAGAGGGAAGAAAGTAAGAGGTCTGATGGTTGGAAGAAGAGGAAGAAGTCGAGGGTGAGGTGCATCTGTCGCTGGAGGAACTCGGTCGAACCCTTCCACATCTACACCGATTACACCGTCAGAGCTACCTCAACAATATAATTTCACTTCAGTGACAGACCTCTCTCCGCCACAGCTTGTCCCTCTCACCCAAACTCAGTTGCACGCCCGCCACTTTCCACCGCCGACCCAGCTTTTCGAAAACAACTCCACGCGTCCACCACAGATCTCTCAATCTCAAGGTCCCTCGTTGAACCCTCAACATCAGATGTGAAGCACTTCGAATCCTCAAGGTAAGCTCTTCGTTTCTTTGTTTCAAGTTAACCTCATCTGAGTTTTCAGGAAGTTAACATCAAATTGTCGCTCTCTATATAATAAACTGAGATTGAAGTCAGCCTAAATGCTTGCAAAAACTGAGATTTTCACTTTATGCTAGATTATTTTTGCTTAATCTTTAGTGTTTCATTTTTAGTGTGCTTAATCCGAGTTCTTCAATTTTACTGTTTCTATAGATTTTGAGGTTTGTGGATGTGACTGCCTTCAATCTTTTTGATCAGGTTTGCAGGTCAGATGTCTCAACCACAAACCTCTCCAAACCCTCAACCTCAAATGCTTCATAGGCAAAGCTCTTCTAATCCTACAAGTCAAATGTCTCCACCAACAATCTCTTTGAATACTCTGCTACACAACTCTGAAACACAAAGTAATCACCCGTCTGAAGCTCAATACTCAAACGATTTGGAAGATGGTGGGGATGATGAGATTGACGACAATGCATACATTCAACCCAATCTCCAGTAGGACCAACTCCGCTATCTTGAGACGCTGCTAAGGACACCAAACCGTCATCAGTGGACAACTGTCCTCTCTCCGGTAAAACCTCAGCCGCAAGATACAACATTGTAAGTTTCCTAAATTTTAAAGCTTTTTGATTTAGTCACGGGTTTAAATTTCTATAGAAGGTGTAAATTGTGTCAAATGGTTTGCAACTGTTTGTTTTTTTGTCAAATGGTCGATTTTAACTAAGAGATATGACTGTGAGAGTAATGACTAAGAGATATGAACTCAGTCTTACATTTGTATAGCTTAAAGCTTTTTCTTTTTCTAAGTTTTATAGTTTAAAGCTTTCTCTTTTTTTCTGATTCTGCTTGTTAGTTCCATAACATACTCTGCTTGTTTTCTCTCAATATGTAGGTTTGGTCATGACAAGTCCAGTTTGGTCCGGAAGATTACAAAGATCTTCACAAACAAATTTGATGATGCATACTACAGCTAGAGTTATGTGCCTCGGCCACGAGCGGAGCGATACTTCATCGAGTTTGCGGTAAATATTTCTTCTCTGTTACATTTATATGTCCTTTTTTTCCTTTTCTCTTTACTAACATCGATCTTTGCTTCTTATATTGTAGAAATAGCACACCTGGGATCCCATAATAACAGGGACATTACAAAGACATTTTGAGGCGATTTGTAAGAGGAGGATGAAAGATATGGTCAGCAAAGCTCACACTCTTGGTGTGCGACTTACTGGGACACTATTGATGCTGTAAAGAGGAGTCAGACCACATCTGCTGCTCGGAATTCTGACTGTGGCGGTCTTGGTCCTCACAAGAACTTCACTGGGCAAAAGTCTTTTCAACAAATCCACCAAGAAATGGTAATTTATATTCCTCTATCTATGCTTCAATATGTTTATATTTTTGTCCTTAACTGTTTCTTTTTGTTACATTTTCAGGAAGAGGAGTTGTGTAGACCAATAAGTGTTGGTGAAGTTTTCCTGAAGACCCACACAAGACCAGATGGGACTTATGTTGATAGGAAGGCACAGAAGATCGCAGAGACGTATGAGAAGAACCAGCAAGCGAAGCTGTCCGAGTGGGACTTCGCAACCTCGAGAGCTAACCACAGACGAGATCAACGACATATTTCTTCATGTAACTATGCATCTGATCTTTCATTAAGCATTTGCGTTTTCATTCTTTACACCTTTGCTAACTATCTGACTTTCTTTTCCATTTTGCAGTCAACTGTCGTGAATGAAAGAGGCGATGCTTATGGTATTAGAAGTCTCGGAGAGTCTCACGTCAGCGGCAAGCGCAAGTACCCGGGTAGCTCTTCGTCGTCTTACCACTCGCTCCAACAACAACTTGAAGAAGCTCAGCGCCAAATAGAAGCACAAGCCGCTCATAACGCACAGCTTCAAACTGAGCTAGCCCGTCAAGCGGCTGAGCAGCATGACTTGAGCTTGATGGAGCAATATCTTTGCAAAACTGACCTTGGATACCTTGACTTCCGCGCTACCCAATCTGGTCCGACTCTCTCTTCTTCTTAGGTTTCTATCATTTCAAACTCAAATAATATTTGTATTGTCTTTTATTGTTTAGATGAGTTCTTGTAAGACAATGTAGTGATTTGAGATTCACTACCTTGTATGCACATTAAGTACTTTATTAGTAATTTATGTGTTATAAGAATTTGTTTTAGATTCAAAATTCATTATTAGAAACAAAATACCAAAACCAAAAATCACCAAAATGCTTTAACCAAATTGTTTATTTTATGAAGTTATTAGTCGCTAATTAGTCGCAAAATCAATCACAAAACAGTCGCTAATTAGTCGTAATATAGATACAAATTAACTATCCTAACGGCTCAATTAGTCGCTATTTAGTCACTAAAAGAGTCACTAAAGAGTAGCGACTAATTAGCAACTACATAATTTACGACTTCAAAAACGGCTATAGTCAGTCGCAACTTAGTCATTATAAAGACGCAATTTAGTCGCTGCTTTTAGCGGATAAGTCGCGACTGTTTTCACTCGACATATAAATAGTCGCTATCTAGTCGTAATTGTGCGACTACTTAAATTAGCGACTAAATATTAGCTACTACTTATTTTAGTTGCTAATTAGTCGGAAATCTTGGTTTTGCGACTACTTAGCAACTGTTCTCTGAGTCGCGAAATGTCTGTTTTCTTGTAGTGTTTTTTGTATGATGATATTTCTTTTACTTTGCTTTGACAAAAGTGTTTTAAAGTGATTGAACTGGGAATTAATGAGATTACTTGGAATAAGTTACAAAAAGTTTCAGTTTATATTTGGGGTTTATTGCTTAGTCAATTGGGGAGTTTAATTTTGTGTTTTAATTATAAGACTTACTAAGTCCATAGGGATGGGTGCAGTTACATTTTCTTTCTATAAATTTTGTAATCTCTTTTAAATTTTAATCATCACATAACAAAGTATTATTCAGCAAAGTGTTCTTCTATATTCTCTGTTCTTTGTTTTCTCTGTTTCAACAGTGTTTGTCTTTTTCCAACATTGTGGTATCAGAGAAAAGGGTTCGGTCCCTTTCATCCTATCAAAGTAAAAGCCATGGCAGACAATGGAGCAAATCTGTGGTTCCGGTGTTTAAAGGTGAAAAGTATCATCTTTGGAGTCTTAAGATGAAGGCAATGTTCAGATCTCAAGACATTTGGGATATGGTGGAAAATGGTTTTGAAGATGCAAAACCTGCGGAAAATTATCAGCAGTTATGAGAGAATCGCAAGAAGGAGGTTTTTTTATTCAGACAACTTAGGATGAAGACATCCTATCTCGGATCTCAGCGGTGGATACATCACATGAAGCATAAAAAATCCTGAAGTTGGAGTACATGGGAGATAAGAAGGCGATCACAGTAAAACTTCAAACTCTTCGTCATCAGTTTGGAACGCTTTTGATAAAGGAGAAAGAAACGATGCAGGAATATTTAGCGAGAGTTTTAGCCATTGTCAATCAGATGAAGTCCTATGGTGAATTCTTGTCAAATGAAACTGCGTGTTGTGGATAGAGTTCTCAGTACCTTAACTCCAAAGTTTGAGTATGTGGTTCATGCGATCATGGAGGCAAATGATATGAGTTCATATACATTTGACACCATGATGATCTCATTGATTGGTCATGACGATCATAAGAAGTTTGAGAAATCTGAAGAGAG
Source organism: Alliaria petiolata (assembly GCA_020283515.1). Classification (NCBI taxonomy): domain Eukaryota; kingdom Viridiplantae; phylum Streptophyta; class Magnoliopsida; order Brassicales; family Brassicaceae; genus Alliaria; species Alliaria petiolata. The sequence goes on along the minus strand of JAHZTW010000001.1, from coordinate 138,868,078 downwards.
CTTTCCAGATGAATGGAGAGTACTCTGGTCAGAAAAACGGCAATGGTTTTGGAGCTGGTAGAGGACGAGGAAGATCTGGAGGTCGTGGAGACCATGGAAGAGGCAGAGGAAGAGATTATTATGATAACTCAAGCAGTTCTAACTAGTCCTACAACAGAGGTACTAACAAGAGCAATATTCAGTGTCACTATTGCAAGAAGAATGACCATATGCAGGTTGATTGTTGGAAGAAACAAAGAGAAGAAAGACATGCAAGCTTTGCTGAATAAGAAGATGAGCATCCTAGACTCTTTATGGCATTCAAAAGTGAGGAAGTGTCCAAGTTTGTGTGGTATTTGAACAGTGGCTGTTTAAATCACATGACAAACATTAAATCGTTGTTCAAAGAGTAATATGATTCGCATAAGCTGAGGGTGAAGCTTGGAGATGACAAAGAAGTTCAAGTGGAAGGAAGAGGTATTGTGGCTGTCCAGAATGGTCATGGTAATCTTAAATTCATATATGATGTGTATTACATTCATGATCTAGCACACAATCTGTTAAGTGTTGGACAAATGGTGGAAAACAGTTGTTATGTTTTTTTTATGGGGATGTATGTGTCATTAAGGAGAAGAGATCTGGTCTCACATTAGCAGTGGTGAAGAAGATATCAAACAATTTATACCCATAAGAGATGTCTTATGTTGAAGCAAGTGCTTTGGTTGCAAAAGTTTCAGAGGATTCCAATCTGTGGCACTTACGATATGGGCATCTACATGAGAATGGGTTGAAGGTGCTAAATCAGAAAGATATGGTTTCTGGTCTAACAAATATTGAAGCTCTTGAGTTGTGTGGAGGTTGCATATATGGGAAACAAACACACAAGTCGTTTCCAGTGGGTAAAGCAAGGAGAGCAACTCAACTTTTTGAGATTGTTCATGCTGATTTATGTGGTCCTATGCAGACTGCATCTCTTGGAGGAAGCAAGTACTTTTTGATGTTGACAGATGACTACATCAGAATGAGTTGGGTTTTTTTTGGAGACTAAAGAAGAAGCATTCAAAATGGTTAAGAAATTCAAGGCATGCCAAAGTGAACAGAAAGTCAAGGTGTTACGAACTAACATAGGAGGAGAGTTCACTTTTACTGAGTTCAACAAATTATGTGAGAATGAATGGGGTACATCATGAGCATACATAATATATATTGAATATATTTTGTTTTTCTCAGATGAATTTCCCTCCACCACTTTAGCTTTTCTGATAGGCATGTACAATTAGACACCCAACCAGTAATCGCTACAACGTACACACCTGAGAAAAACGGTGTAGCAGAAAGGAAAAACATAACCGTGGTGGAGATGGCCAGAAGCATGTTGAAACAAAAGAGTTTACCAAATCATTTTTGAGCAGAGAGTGTGAGAACACCAATGTCTTTGCCGAACATTCCACCTACAAGAGCGGATCTAAACAGAACCCCATATGAAGAGAGTGTGAGAACACCAATGTATTTGCCGAACATTTGACCTACTAGAGCAGTTCTAAACAGAACCCCATATGAAGCTTGGTGTGGAAGAAAACCTGGGGTAAGTCACTTAAGAGTTTTTTGAAGTGTTGCCTATTCTCTTATTGACACTCATAATTGGAACAAACTTGATGAGAAATATGAGAAATGCATATTTTTGGATATTGTTCGCAATCTAAAGGATATAGATTGTATAATAATGTGAGTGTGAAGATTGTTGAAAGCAGAAATGCTACATTTGATGAGAAAGCTGTTTGGAGTTGGCGTGAAGGTGATAATGGTGAGCTTTTAGAAATTTCCGTGGATAGCAATGATGAGGAGATGGTGAATAAAAATCCAGTTGGCTCTGAAGCTAATACACCAACAAGTTCAGTCCCTAGTTCAACTAATTCCAGTAGTGGCAGTGGGTCAAGCAGAAGTGAAGATGAAAGTTCACCTCAAAAATCCAGATCCTTACAAGAAATTGATGAGGTTCAACATGCGTTATTCTAATCCTGGAACTTTCAATGAGGTTGCATAGAAAGAAGATTGGTGCAAAGCAATGGATGAAGAGACAACATCCATAGAGAAGAATCACACTTGGCAGCTAAGTGAGCTTCCTAAAGGTAAATACTCAATTGGTGTGAAGTGGGTGTAAGGCAAGGCTGGTGGTTAAGGGATATGCCCAAGACTATTGAGTGGATTATAAAGAAACTTTCTCTCCATTAGCAAGGTTTGACATTGTAAGAACTCTACTTGCCTTAAGAGCTCAGATGCATTGGGCAATATATACCAGTTTCATGTTAAGTCAGCTTTCTTGAATGGTGAGCTACTTGAAGAGGTTTATGTTGATCAATCTGAAGGTTTTGTGGTTCAAGGCAAAGAGGGTTTCGTTTACAAGTTGTATAAGGCATTGTATGGGCTCAAGCAAGCTCCTAGAGCCTGGTACAACTAGAAGCAAGCTCCTAGAGCCTGGTACAACTAGATTCATAGGAATGTTCACTATGCTCATCACTGTCTTCTCCATCATCGGTCTCATCGAACTCGTCCGATCATGCACCTTTTGTTGAGTCATCCACTATGTCTTCTACATCTCTGTTCTCGAAATCAATTTATATGTTATCTTTTTGTTGATTCGATTGGGATGGAGATTTTTCAACTCCTTTTGCTTGCATAGCTACATCGTCAATTGACCCGTACGGCCTCGCGGATTCACATTTATCATTGATAACCACTTCTCACGTCTTTCCTTAATCCGAGGATAAGGAAATAAAGGAAGATACTGATTTCAAAAAAAAAAGGGAGAGTTACTTAGATATCATACAAATTAGGTGATATAACCAGTTACATACAAAACTTTTTTTTAATACTATCATATTTCGCCTATATTTTCCATACCCAGCGTGCCCTTGTTACATGTTATAGGAAAAACGTAATTACAAGGAATACCATTACTTTTTAATTCCACATCAGAAAAATGTCCTGCCACGTCACAAATCGATGATGTGTATTAATGAACTCAGCCGTAAAGCGCTACAGCGTCAATGACGGCTGAGTTACGGAATGTTGCGGCTGATTTAAGAAAAATTTCTGAGTTATGAGCTAACGGCTGACTTACGTGTATAACCCAGCCTGGTGTTTCAACTGACTTAATGAAATATGTCTGAGTTATGAGAAAACGGCTTACTTACGAGCATAACCCAGCTATAAGTTACGACTGAGTTATAACCCGATGGTTGATTTGTCAAAATTTGGCTGAGTTATTGTTTCAACACGGCTGAATTAACTTTCTCCGGCTGGTTGAGTTATTGCTTCGTTACGGCTGATTTTCGTGTAAATGTCATAAATCAGCCGTAATGAGCTGGGTTAACGAAAAAATCGGCCTTATTACGGCTGATTTAATAGCGAAAGATTAATTACCACAATAGCATGCTTTGGCGGCTGACTTATTAAACGATACGGCTGAGCTAAAGATTTTCAGTTGAGTTACGAGATTAAACGGCAGAATTTGGCAGCCGTTTTTCGTTTTTTAATTGCTGTAATAGTATTCATGTTACGACTGACTTAAAGTTTTGTTTGATGGGTGGTTTAAGACAGTTGATTTAAGTGTTCGTTTGGTGGCTTGCTTGCCACTTCATCAATTAAAAAATGACGCCGGATGCATATTTTCATGTCATCATCAACAGAGAAATACGAAACGTCGTCTTCATCTTCCTTGTCGTGGTCATCGTTTTTATCGCCGTCGTTGTTCTTCACCTTGTTCTTCACATCAACAGAGATATCCAGAACTTAAATTTTGAACATTCAATTCGTCATCGGCTTCCTCGTTCTTCTTCATTTTTGTTTATCCTTCTCCGATATATGATAGATCCAGTTTCGGTAATTGTAGTTTTTCTGGTAATTGGGTAAAGAAACACAAATATGTATTTAACACCGACGATAGAGAGATTGTTGGTTTATGTGTTTTATGTTTATGTAAAGCATTATAACTCAGCTGCGAAGCCCTAATTTGTTAATCTACGCAACATTTCGTCTTCCGTGAAGTATTATAACTCAGCCGTGAAATGTAAATTTGCCGCGAAACCATAAGTTAACCTACACAACCTTTCGTCTTCCATAAAGTATTATAACTCAGCCGTGAAGTATAAAAACTCAGCCGTGAAGTATAATAACTCAACCGTGAAGTATTATAACTCAGCCGTGAAGTATTATAACTCAGCCGTCAAATGTAAATTTGCCGCGAAACCATAAGTTAACCTACTCAAACTTTCGTCTTCCGTGAAGTATTATAACTCAGCCGTGAAATGTAAATTTGCCGCGACACCATAAGTTAACCTACGAAATCATTAACCATAAAGTATTATAACTCAGTTGTAAAGTATAATAACTCAGCCGTAAAGTGTTATAACTCAGCCGTGAAGAGATTTTTAACAATCGAAACGAAGAGTCCACTCGAGAAAACGAAGAGTCCCCACTCGAGTTCGTGAAAAAGGAAATAAAATGCGACGGAGATAAGACAAGCGGCCGGAAGAGACGATACGACGAAGGAATTAGGGTTCGACTTCGAAATCGCCGAGAGAGAGAGAGAGAGAGAGGTTTTGCCGAGAGAGAAAAAGAGGTTTCGCCGAGAGAGAGATGTTTTCTTTTCTGTAACTGTTGTTAATGACGTGGAAAAGAAAACTAATTTTTGTAAAACTAATTTTTGCTTAACCATTTTTTAATTAAAAAATCTCAAATTAATCAAGGGTGTTAATTGTAATTACACAATGGCACAAAATATCTTAGTAATTTTTAGAAAATGTATAATATGCTAATAATATTCCAATCTTTCTGTAATATATGAGTAATTCTTTCAAAAAAAATGGTGCGTCCCCGAAATCCGATAGGGTACCCATCTCAGCTCAAATGTTAAAAAAACCCGTATGTTTTAAAAACCATTTTTAACATCCCTACATGTAGTTGCAGCCTCTTCTTCTTTTCCCTTTTGGTAACCACACTACAAGAAAACATTGTTTTCTGAAGGAAAAATCCGTCGGAAATTCCAGATGGATTCCCGACGAACTCCTGAGGAGATTGAAGGTCGTCAGATACCCATCAGGAATTTCCGATGGTAATATAAATTTGTAATTATTTTGAATTTTCAAAATCCGTCGAAATTCCATTAATGGTAATATAAGTTTTTGGGAATTTCTGATGATTTCTCGAGGGTACCAAATCCGTCTGAAATTCCCGACTAAAATATATCCGTTTGAAGTAACCGTTTTACAGTCGTTTGAAATTTTAAAATCCGTCAGAAATCTGTTGGGACCCGTAAAAAATCAACTATAAATATCCCTTCACCATCATTCACAACATAAAGACAAATTTCAACTTGTCTGAGGATTGTGTGGATGCGATAGCTGATTTTGTGAGAGATATATTGTCGGAAGATAATATTTCACCGGCTTCATACTACAAGATTCAGAAACTTGTAGCTGGTCTTGGATTGCCGTATCAGATGATAGATGTGTGCATTGAGTATTATATGATCTACTGGAGAACCGTCAAAAACCGCTTGAAGTGTCTCTCTTGTCACAAACCTCGATATCAGGAAACAAGTGGCAGAGTACCTGTTCCATATAAAAGGATGTGGTATTTACCAGTAACAGAGAGGTTGAAGAGGTTATATCAATCGGAGCGCACGTCAGCGCCTATGAGATGGCATGCATAACATAACTCATATGGAGATATTGCACATCCCTTAGATGCAGAAGTGTATAAGCATTTTCAAAGGTTTATTCTAGTTTTGCGTATAAAGCAAGGAACGTATACCTCGGGTTATCTACAAATGGATTCAACCCTTTTGGAAAGCATGGAAGAAAATATTCCTTGTGGCTAGTAATCGTGACACCTTACAATTTACCGCCTTCTTTGTGCATGAAGCGAGAGTTTTTGTTTCTCTCGATCGTTGTCCCTGGTCCAGAGCATCCTAAGAGATCCCTTGATATATTCTTGCAGCCACTTATTTATGAGTTGAAAATGTTATGGAAAAATGGTGTTGAAGCGTTTGATGTTTCTGTCCAACAGAATTTTGTGATGCGTACGGTACTTATGTGGACTATAAGTGATTTCCCAGCATATGGTATGCTCTCTGGATGGTCGACGCATAGAAGGTTAGTGTGCCCGTATTGTCAAAATAACAATGATGCATTCCAATTAATGAACATACGAGAGACTTCTTGGTTCGATTGTCATCAACGATTTCTACCGCATGATCATCCATACCGTCGGAGCACGACATTGTTTAGGAAGAACAAGAATGTTTTAGAAGGTCCACCTCCTGAGTTAGACGGGAATTATGTGATGACTCGCATGAGAGATTTTGGTGCTGAGGGGACAGTTGTGTGTGGTGGTACTGGGCATTATCATGTTGACGGTTGTGGCTAGCACCACAATTAGCACAAGAAGAGTATTTATTGGGAGTTGCCATATTGGAAAGACAATCTTTTGCGCCATAATCTAGACGTCATGCACATTGAGAAGAACTTTTTTGACAACATTATGAATACCGTTTTAAATATGCAAGGGAAGACAAAAAGATAATCTGAAAGCTAGATTGGACTTGCCTGAACATTGTTCCTGTAAGGAACTGCATGTAATGGCGAATGGGAAATCATTGGCCCCTCCTTTCCGGGTGGATGCGCCTTCAAAGGAGGAATTCTTTGAATGGATTAAGCATAGTGTGAAATCCCAGACGAATACGCATCTAATCTTCGAAACTGTTTTGATAGTGGAGAAGGGAAGTTTTATGGGATGAAAAGTCTTGATTTTCATGTTGTTATGCAGCGCCTCCTTCCATTTGTCTTTGACAATCTTTTACCTAAAAACGTTCACAAAGCAATTGCACATACATTTACATTATTTTATATATATTACAATTTTTTCATGTATCGTTATCGCATGAAACGCTCACGGAGCAATTGCAGGTACATTTACATTATTTTAATTATTTTATTAATTTATAGAATTATTAATATATTAGTTTTAAATGAAAAATTATCTATTAATAGTTAATTAAAAATAATATTGTCTTTAAAGTTTATAATATTTTCTACAATTTTAGGGATTGATGCTTTTTTCAGGATATATGCGTGAGATCAATTACATCAGACGGTATCCGAAATCTGGAGGAAAAGATACATTCTTTGCAACCTCGAGAAAATATTTCCACCTGCCTTTTTTGACGTTATGGAACATCTTCCTATTCATATCCCTAAGAAAGTAGCACTTGGTGGTCCGATTCAATACCGATGAATGTATCCTTTTGAGCGATATATGTTCCACCTAAAGAAGAAGATGAAAAATCTTGCAAGAGTTAAGGGTTCAATTGTCGCGCAAAGCATTAATGAAGAAACTTCAAACTTTGCTGGATATTACTTTCCATCGCAAGTCCAAACAAAAAGTAGACGATCTGCACGACATGATGATGGGGGGGGGGGGAACCTAGTTATCTGGTATATGTCTCCATTACATTTGCACAAATTGGACGATTAAGTGGAAAAGGCAAGAAGAGACGATTATCAGGAGAGGAACGGAGTCACTTGCATATGTATATTATGACCAATTGCGAAGATGTATTGGAATATGAGAGGTATGTTAAATAATTTTATTATAATTGTTAATGAATTTAATTGTTTTGTTCATTCACAGGATATACATGGACCAAATTCGATTTTACTATCCAAATTATACAGAGGATGAGCTTCTTGTCCTTAAACACAGTGAGTTTGTGAGTTGGTTGCAATATTACGTAAGTGTTATTATATGATCCTTAATTAAATAACTATATTTTACCTATTTATAAATATATAGTTTTCATAATTTTTACAGGTTACCACGGGTCCTTCTAGAGGGGTAACATTTCCGACGTGGTTAGTTGAGTTGGTAAATGGCCCAATATATATTGCAACCTCTTATCTGATGTATTGTACTCGGGGTTATATTTTTAAGGCTCATCGGGAAGGATACTCGAGTACAACTTCTAATTATGGTATATCATCTCACTCCGGAGAAGTTGTCTACTACGGTATCCTACGCAAAATACTGTAAGTTCACTATCCGGGAATGATCGAATTCAGGTGCAATGCATTCTATTGCGATTGATATGATCCAGTTCTCGGTCAATGCCAGGACGAATTTGGTGTTACATCTGTCTACTCTCGAAAGCGACTTCATAAATACGATCCTTTCATTCTTGCTTCACAAGCGGACCAGGTTTGCTACATTTGATATCCCCGTGTTAGGAACATGCAATATCCTTGGATTACTGTAACATCAATACACCCTAGAGAGAAGGTATATGGTGTTTCCGAGCACGATCCTTTGCAGCAAAACACAATTGGTAACTTAGGTTCAATCGACCATTCTCTTGAATTTGAACTTGTAGTTGACTTCTTCACCTTGGACGGAGATTACGAGGTACATGAGGATTCTGAGGAAGAGCAATGCGAATTTGACGAAGATTTCGATTCAGCTTGTTCAGATTATCATCGGATTTAGAGTAATTTTGTAATGATTTTTATGCAAGTATTTTTTTTGCATGTATGTCTTTATGCATGTTCTCCAAGTATTCTTAAGCATTTTATGCAAGTATTTTTGTAGAATTATAAACATTTTTTTGCATGTATGTTTTTAGAATTTTAATCATTTTTTAAGTATTTTATTTTTATGTAATCAGTTTTATGCAGGTATTTTTTAGAATTTTAATGATTTTCTTAAAAATGGATCATTTGTAAATCCCGACAGATTACCGAGGAACATTATAATATCCGTCGAAAATCCTTCGGTAATTCCAGACGGATTTCTGACGGATATAATTTCGAAGCCACCATAAATGAACGTGCAGAATATGCATTTTAACTTGGGTTGTGTGGAGGTTGCATATTGTTTAGGTAGGAATGGATATTGATTAGGTTATGGATTTGGTGGATTTTTTATTTAGAATTTTTTTATTTTTATTTATAAAATTTTGGAAAAACTGCGAGAAACATTTTCATTTAGAAAATTGTTCAATTTAAAATTTTTGAACAATTTTTAATATTAGATAATATACTTGTAAAAAATGTTTTCGATTATAACATTTTTAAGCATGTTACTTAGTTTTGTTTTGGATAATAATAGTCTTACGCAAATCTTTTAGAATTATTGCAAAATTTGTAAGCTTTTTGTTATTAATAATTTTTTTAAAGGTCGTATGAGGATTTTCCGGGACGTTCATCTCGATTATTGCAGCAGCTTCGAGGAAGTGGTTCCTCCACTCCGAATGCAAGTCCTACGGCTTCTCATGTTCCGGAGTCGCATAGTGAAGCTCCTAGGCTTGTCATCACTGCGGCGGAGCTAGTCCAACAACCGGGAGGAGACTTCCATATCATTCTTGACCCAAAATGCCGATATCTTAAATCAACGTGCTAAATTAATTTATTATTTACATGTAATTTTTTTAAAAAAAATTGATAATAAATGTTTGTTTTCTTTGTAGGTTTGGATACTCCAATAATGGCATTAGCAAGAACATTGTGAAGATGTTGCATTCTATCCTTGACAAATCCTATACAAAGTATTTAGATATTCCATCTGACGAACAAGCTATGTGGTTTCAAACATTTGTTGTAACCTTTTTTTTATATAGTTTAAGATTTTTTTTATATCTGACATTTTTTTTATTCTTTCGTAGCAAGAATTTACGTGGGATCATAACATCACGGAAACGTTTGAAAAAGAGTTTCATAAAGAGGCAGGGGTACAATTTTCCTGTAACATGTGCGAGTGGAAGCAACATTGGAGGAAAGGGAAACCGAAGCCAAAAGGCTTAAATAGGGACGTTTGGCTTAACTTCATACCGCATTGGGAAGATCCCGCCACATAAGCATTGTCAAAGATTAATTCGGGAAACCGAAAGAGCGATCGAGGTGGGAAAGGGGTGTATGTTCACAATGGCGGTTCCACTAGTACCATGCGCATATGAGTTGGTAATATTTTTATGCTTTTATTTGTTTTTATTTTTGTTAATTTATTTATTTATAACTAACAATTTTTAGTATTTTTCAGATGCATGCATCCGATGGTGTGCCTCCAAATCACTTGGATGTGATAGAGAGCTACCATACCACCGGTTCAAGATGGTATCATTAGTGAGATAGTCGTGAGAGTGAAGAAGATGAAGGTTGACCTCTTAAGCCAAAGTGACTCCTCTTCCCCCTCATTTTAACTCGGTATGAAATCAACCAATTGGTTCTTGAGGTAATTTTGTTTTTTTTTCATCAAAGGTGAATTTTTTTAAAACTTTTTATCCAACTTTAAATTATGATTTTGTTATGTTTTTAAAAATATTTCTCCTGGCAGGAAATACCCGTTCGAAAAGGTCGTCGGCGAGGGTTGGGTAGGATTGGAGATATCGACGGTGCAATATATTCCCCTGGTTTTCATCAAAGAGAAAGTGTCTATTTTGTAGGCAACGAAAGCAAACACAGAAGAGCGGTTTGCTTATGCGCAGGTGGAGCTCGCCAAAACGCAAAGAGAACTCGTGAGTACGCTAGAGGAGCTCACCACCACGAAGACAATGGTCCAAAGTATGGCCGAAATTATGAAATCAAAGTTTTCAAATTGTCCGCATTTCCAATTATTTCTTGTTTTTGTAATTTTGCGATACTTTTCATTCAGAGACATTAGTAATTAAAAAAAATTAATAATTCTTTTTAATTTATTAATTTTCTAAAAAAAATTTTCATTTTTGATTTAACAAAAATACAAATTTAATGAAATTTAATTAAAATAAATTTTTCAAAATATCATTGGGAATCCGTCGGGAAATCCCTCGGGATCGTTTTCCTCGGAATGTTGGACCCTCGGGATATTGGACCCTCGGAAATCCCTCGGATTCTTGGGCCCTCGGAAATCCTTCAGAATGGTGGACCCTGTGGATTTATTTTGATACATTCTAATCTTCTAAAGATTTTAAAGAATTTAAGGATCTAAATTGATTTAAATAAATTTTGTATTCCAAATTTTTTCAAATACCATCATATAAGGTGGTATTTTTTTTTTTGTCAAACTTTCAGATTCAATTAAACTTTAAACTGTGTTTAGTGCATACAAATTTAAGCCTCGTTTAGCCAGCCCATCTGCTACATTGTTAAACGCACGATTAATGAAGTTAAACGTAATTGCTTCAAAACCGTTCACCAAGGAGAGGATATCTGAAACGACGCCATGAAGCTCGGAGAAACCAATTCTCAATGTCACCGCGCTAATCGGATAGCAAGGATTTCTCCTATCAGAGGCGATCGAACAAAAGAAACTACTTCCGAGTTGCAAGCAATCAAGCGATTAGATCCACTCGTAAATTCCCATCCCAGTCCAGCCACCTTCTCCTCACCTCTCCAGGCCGCATCAGTCCTTCATGTGATGTAGGTACCATATCTTTCTCTTGAGACTCCAGATTTAGGGATTTGGGATTGGCTTTTTGATGGTTGGGCTTCGATCCATTCTTTGGCATCTAGCTACGCTTTGTTGACTGTTTCTTCTACGGTATAAGCTTGTCGCTGAAGATTTTGTTATTTCTCGCTCTCCATAAGTTCCATAGGATCCATTGAGCTAAAGAGATACCAGTCGGGGGCAAGCAGATAAGTCTTCGAAGTATTAGCCATCATGAGTCCAGATCCCTAACCAGGTATGGTGTGAAAGAATTCTGCAGCGGTGCTGCTTCCCACACTTGTCGGGTGAACGGGCAGTGAAGGAGGGCATGTGGGATCGTTTCCAGACCGGCAGACCCCCACACCTAAAGTATGTCGGGTCCAAGAGGACTTGTCCTGAAGCGAGTCTTTCGCCGACTGGGAGAGCTCCTTTAGCCGCTTTCCAGAAGAAGAGTTGCAGCTTTGAGACAGTTTTGATTGTCCAGATATCAGGTTTCCACCTTAAACCATTTGGATTTTTTGCTTCCACCGGTGTTTTCTCTTCGAGCGCAGAGTAGTACCCTATTTTGGTAGAGTTTACAGCCGACTTTTTTTTCAGCCAAGCAAACTTATCTGCTGCCTTTGTCTTGCTTGCTTTTAGGTCCATGATCTCTTCGGCGTGGGAAGGAAGTATCATTTGGAATTTTTGTGTGTCCCACTATGTCGAGTTTGGGATAAACAGATCTGAGACCATAAGCTGCTCGAAGTCCTTTGAAGCTGGTCCCATTGGAGCTTGTTGGTGGGATAGGGAGAGCCATGGGGTCTGCCACACGTTTATTGAGGCGCCATGCCCACTATCCACCCTAAATGCTTGATTATAATGTGGTATTTCTATCATTATTTTTTTAACTATAAATAGTCACTCAAATCATTCCAAATTCATTTTTGATATATATATTTTTAATAAATTTATATATTCTAATAAGATAAGATTTTAAAATATTTTTTATAAATAACTAATCCAATAATCTTGGATTTTTAACAATTTTAACAAATGTTAAATACAATAAAATAGGATTTTAAAACGTTTTACAAAATAATACAATAAAAAAAGATTTGTTAAAACAATAAAATTTACTAAATCATTGATTCAATATGTCCCCTAGATTTTAATAAAGGATTTAAAATCAATCGTTGATTCAATGTCTCTCTTAATAACCTAAATAATTAACTTTAAATTTAAAATTGAATAATATCCTCTTAATAATTTCTCAAGCCTATTAAGTTACTTTTGCAAGACAATTTGGCAAGGAGGTTAGATTTGCATTTGGTCATTTTCAGCAATGTAGTAGTAACAAAATATACGACAAAAAGACCTTACAAATAATATTTTAAACACACATATCTAGAATATGAATAGCAAACAAACCCGCGCATTGATCCCTAATCTAATGAAGTGATACAAAATTAAAAGACCACAAGTCTTTGCCATCAAGAATGAATGAAACTTTACAATTTAACAAGTTACCGAGTACAGCCGATTTTGCTTGAGTTAAAAGAAAACAAGCCCGAGATGTTGTCTCCGACATGATCCAAGAACCGTAACTTGAGCCAGATATTTAAACGTTAACCACTGTACTTGCAGAGGTTCTCGAAACCCATGTACTCGTGCCGTTGGAATTTGCCAATCATGTTCACTATTCCCACGCCACCTACGAACAAAGATAACAATATTACACATCTCCCGAGAGGAGATAAGAATCTGCCACTAGCTGCGCAAGATATCTGTCATATCCATTTCGATCCAGATAAACAAAAGCTTACGTATCAAAGCAAATGCTAACAACTATGCTTAAACGCGCCTATTTATGGGATATTATTTCTAAGCTTATAAAATCTCCTAGTTTGTAGCTTAGGAATTCAGATGATGGACTGTAGGCCTGTCCATTTCGAGATGGATTTCCCGTCCCGAATTTTCCGTCCCATTTCCGATCCCGTTCAAATAATTATCCGTTCGGGATTGATTATTTTATTCAAACGGTACAGAATGGGCACGGGAAGGGAACGGTATGAAATATGGTATTCGGATTACATGTTAAAAAATGAAAATTTTAAAAATTATCTATATTCCCCAAATTTTCTCGAAATTACCCGAAATATCCATCACGAAATTGACCCTTGCCCAAATTATTGAAAGTTTAAGAAGAGATTTTAGCCAACAAAATTTTTCTAACCCATCCGGTTATCCGAACTTCCCAAGCCGATTCTTATAAGAAACCTTTTGCGTATTGTTTTTCGAATTACCCGTTCCCATCCCGTTCCTAAAATTTTCCATTCTGATTTCCGAAATGAACAGGCCTAGAAAGATTTTGAGTGTGTACGAAGGTAGTGTGACTCCCACACGCACAAATTAGCAAGAAAAGTATGATTAGACCATCTGTATTGGTGGTCTCTCACCAAGTCTCTCAACATAAAATATTAATAAACCTAGAAAAAGAGAAGAGAGAGAATGGAGTGAGTCTCTCATTTGAGAGACTGAGACACCCATGAGAGACTCATCTCATGTGTTGTCTTCATATCATTGGTTTATTTTTCTTTTTTAATTTAAAACTATATAATATACTTAAAATTATTATTATTAAATTGATGAGAGACTTATGTGGGTCTCTCACCAATGCAGATGCTCTTAATTCAGTTTTAGTTGAGAGGGAAGTAACATACCAAGCGATATGGCGCTGATAAAAATCATGGACGCGAGGATGAAGATGATGAGAGACGCCCGGCCTAGGACTGTAATTAGTCTTCTGACTACATGCTGTCCAACCAAAGCTGCAACTGTTGCCACTCCCACAAAGTACAGAGCTGCACAAAAGTAAAGAAGACACATCGTGAAGTTACCGATCCCGAGGTAAGAAAACGGCCTTATCGAACAGAATGACAGATTAACTCACCATATGGAACAGGGAATCGTTTGAGAAGATAGTATTCTACAACAGACATGGATGAAGAGAAAGTCATTGCAAATGTAGCTGTGGCACTTGAGACCTACAAGAAAAAGTAGACATTCAGTGATACACGAATAACTGATTGTCTTTTATAGCCTTGTTCTAAAGTTAACTTGATAAATTCAAACCTGTGGCGGGACACCGAGCTCCAGAAACAACGGACCCATGATGAAACCTCCGCCTAAACCGAGTAGACCACCGACTATGCCCGCCAATACGCCAAACGTACAGTAAAGAAGAAGCTGACCAACGGTAAAACTCGAGTGTCCTTGTCCCTTAGAAGCAATGATTCTTCTACCCTGGTACAAAGCTACTGCCTCATAGCCTGATACACCAACTGCAACCGGAATCTGGATGATGGTAGGAAATCGTAAGCATCTATACGTAGTTTTCTCAGCAAAAAAAAACAAAAATTGTAAATTACCCTGTACCTGTAACAAGTTTATGACCCAATATGCTACTGAACAAGTAGCCATATTTTGCTGTTTTCCATTAGAGAAACACGAAAAGTATCAGTACAGTTTGAACATGAACAAGTGTATGCTCGATTGATACATACGTATGTGCATTAACCTTCGCTATCTGCAGCGCCAGGAATATAACCCAGACGAAAACGAGAAGTCCTAGTTCCTTCCAATATACATTTTCAAGAATACTTACCTGCAGATACATTAACATGGTTAATTGTGACATACCTTGCAAACACAGAACCAATCCTAGTGTAAAAAAAATGGCATTTTTACTTCTTCTTTCTTGTTGTTTCCATTGTTGGTGCTCGGAGCTGCGGGAAGAGGCACGTACTCAACTTCTGCGCCAGATACACCTGATGAAAATGGTGTATTTATGTGAACAATGTTAACAAACACAGATGTTGTAAAAATGGTAATATTTAACTCACCATTTGACTCTAAACGTTTAGCAGCTTCCTGTAACACAGAAACAGAAAAAAAAATTATGGTTATTCATCATGTTTAGTACTTTCTACCATTAAATGATACAAAAACAAAAAACGGTGCCTCGGAAGAAGTTAAGTAATGTACATTCTTCTCTATAGATTCCTTCTTCCAAGTCTCACAACCTTTCAAAAACGCCTTTGTTGATGTTCCTGCATATACATTGAAAACAGAATACTCATTCTTAAGTCTTAACCACCGATGGAGAAAACACCATATCTCTTGAGTCTTACCGAGAAAGAGGATGATGAGTAGAACAGTGACCATCCAATCTGGGAAAATCACATTGAAAGCAACACCAACGCTAATCCCGAGCATAAGCATGGGCTGGATCAAGAGAGCGAGATCATAGTCAATGATTGGCATATCAAGCGTAGGATGCCTCAATCTCAGGTTGTAATACACAGTTGACACAGAAGCTCCCATGATCATACCTATAAAACAATGACCAAATCATATAAATGAAAACTTAAAGATCAACTAAAACAAATGTAGACTGTTCACTCATGAGCCTACAAAAATGATCAAATCATATAAATGAAAACTAAAATCCTATAAAACAATGTAGAAATGTTCACTTATGAGCCTACAAAAAATGATCAAATCATACAAATGAAAACTAAAGATCCTCAAGAAAAACACACCAAAGAGAAAATGTAGAATGTTCACTCATGAGCCTACAAAAGATGATCAAATCATACAAATGAAAAGCAAAGAACATCTAAAACAAATGTAGAATGTTCACTCATGAGCCTACAAAAATGATCAAATCATACAAATGAAAACTAAAGATCCTCAAGAAAAAAACACCAAAGAGAAAATGTAGAATGTTCAGTCAGGAGCCTTCTTACATTTTGACATCGCTGTGGCTGATTTTGGATCAAACCCAATAATCAAGCTGAGCATCGGTACGAAAATCCCACCACCACCAACACCTCCTACGCTACCAAACGCAGCACCGAAGAATCCAACGAGTGTGCCGATAACGATTTGCCAATTAAACTCAAATTCCTGGGAAAAAATGATTTTTCGATTCCCGAATCAGAGTTTGATATAAACAAAGAGAAGCAAAGAGAAGATTGATGGCGAGAAAAAAAACTTACAGGCCAGATATGATGATAACCTGTTTGATTAGATTCCCAGAGAAAATTCACAGCTCTGAGGTAGAAACTGGGTTCATCATCACTTTCCCGCGTTTGTGATTGTGAGAGAGATCTTCCTTTGAAGCTCCTCTCAGCGGAAACGAAAGCGAAAGCTAGAGCGAAATTGATGAAGAGCACGATTACGGATCTCAGACTCCGACACTTGGATCTGAAATCCGCCATTGTAATTCGAAAAAACCACAGAGCGAGTTTTTCAACGATTTAATCGATCTGTGTTTTATTTATACGCCGGAAACTCGAGAAGCTAAGCGAGAATCAAAGCCACGGCTTGAAGAACGAAATGGAGAACAAACGATGGAAGAAACAATAGAGGACGAAAATTTCAAATATGTAAAAATGGGGAAACCGAATTTGTGGAGTACGTGAGAGAGATCGATGAAGATGATTATGTTGGAAGAGAATGCCAAGTAGACGACTGATTTCGTATGTTGCTTTTCTTTTCTTTTTTAATATAATATATATATATATATATATATATATATATATATATATATATAAGGGTAAGTGTTGTCATTAATGACGACAGAATAATAGATCATGAAAAGAAAAAAAGTTTCACGTAATTCTGAAAATAATTATTTTTAGGATAATTACATAATAATAGAATCTAATTCGATTCTATAAAACGAATTTTGAGTAAGTGAGAGAGAGATCGATAGAGATGATTTTCTTGGAAGAGAAATGCCAAGTAGACGACGACTGATTCCGTATGTTGCTTTTTCTGTATTTTTTAATCTTTTTTATTTTATTTTTTCTGTTTTTAATGTGCTATGCTAGATTGAGGTGACGTATGAGGTGACAAATCAAGTAAAAACAAGTAAGGCTTTTTTTTTAAAGGATAAGTGTTGTCATTAATGATGCCAGATAATAGATCTTGTAATAAAAAATATCTTTTATTCGGATAGGTTAATAACCATATTAAGAAAAAAAATATATAATCAAATGATTTTAGAAATTAAGTGAATAATCATAGCTTATATGAAAAGACAATATTACCCTTTATGACCAAAACTGAGAGTGTGGAAGGGAGAGAAGAAAATACTGTACTATTTTGTCATGTTCTATGCTATTATACGGTTATACTAATATACTATTATATAATATATGCAATTTCTCTAGACAAGAGTTTTTAGATTAAATGCTATACTATTATATTTGATTGAATCTTACATTAATATATAAAAATATTATACATACTACGCTATTTAAATTTGTCAAAACGGATACAAAAAATAATATCGCTAATAAATAGCATATAGTTCTATACTATATAATGCAATATCTTTCTCTATGGTAGAACACAATAAAATAAATAATTTTAGAAGTAAAAAATTAAACTAAGTATATTTAATTTGACAATAGTATGTATATTATTTGATTTTATGTGAAATAGAGTGGTTAAAACATAAAATTCATAATTAGATAGACGAATTATTAAGATATATAATTTAAAATAGAATAGAATGGTTAATATGTAGATTTTGAACCAAAAATTATTACAAAACTTCACAAATCATAACTTTGACATTATATTAAGATATTTATCCTCTTTGTTACAACAAATTTGTATATAATACGCAACATCCTTCTAGTAGGCAACCTTCTTTGTTGATCCCATAAACTGCATAGAATAATAACAAAGAAATAGTATACATAGTTAAGTCCACATTAACAAAATAGTACTGAACATAACTTCACACAAACAATGTAGTATAAAATAGTTACAACAAATAAATTCATAAAAAAAAATACTACAATATACACAAACAAAATTTTGATGTCTCGCATTTGTCCCAAATTGCAAGCTTCAATTTCTATTTACCGAACACAGGCTAATTAACAAATACAACAATAACAATACTAAACAAAAACCCACCCCAAATTCAGTATTTAGAGCAATCATGGCTAGAAAACCAAAATATATAGTAAACACTTTCAAATATAATTGATTGCCCAGTTTCAATTTTCAAGAAGACCTAATCATCATGATGCACAAGCTTGACAATTTTAAGACTGACTTGGAACTTCCAATGAAATCCAATTGCAACATGATCAAACACCAAGCCATTAAGATCCACCTACTTCAGTGGCGCTAGCTCCACCCCCAAAACAAAGATTCAGCTAAAGCACTTAAATTGAATGATTAACATGCACGCAACCATTACGTTTGAATTCGTCCAATACTACTCCAATCTAATAGAACGCAATAGTAGCATATTGCAATACTATTTCCAATTAATAACATAGTACTATGAAGTAGCACAACCTAACTATCTCACGTTTAGCGGACATACTTGTCCCTTCTTATCAATGTTCTTCGCCTGCAACACATTAATCTTCCAAATTGAGACCCCGCCAGCAGCTCCAATTGCTCATCCTCTAATGCATGCTTTACATTCTCTATCCAACGCAATGTGTAGTAATTGTTAACCCGCTTCCTCCTACTAGGCTCATATTGAAAACCAACTTAACAACATCAGATTCACCAACTATAATACACACATAAACCATTACAAAATAACATAAGCGTTTACGCATATACTGGTACACCAACAATAGTACCTATAATGAAAACAAAAAGAGTCCACTCTTTTTCCACATCTTTACTACACACACATAACAATATAACAACATTAGAATCTTGTTCCAAACTACTTACGAACAACAAAATTGCATATGATATAGAATCCCCAAAATTAGCCTACCATTGTTTCTCGGCGATGAGTATTTATCAAGAAAAGACAACCTTTACGATGCCACAGGAAAAAATGGGAGCCATCAGGTGCTGATCGGCGGATAAATTTCCGGTGAACGGCGTCCTCGAACTTCTAGATCAAAGGATCCAAGTGCGATTGAGAGGCATGTTGATTTCGTAAATATCGCCGTCATGGCTAGCCACATGATCAGAGGATTGAGATCGGAAGTAACTAAGGTGTGATGAAGGGAGGAGAGAGGCTGCAACTGTTAGAAAACAAGCCATCTATAGAGCAAGAGAAACGAGTGCGGTTGTTTGACATGAGAAAATGAACATAAGGATAGTTATGTCATTATACATATTATACACAGAATATCATAGCACTTATTTTGATATGGTTACAAAGTTAAATAACATGTTTAATATGGCTACAAGCCAAAAATCTCTTATAAAAATTCCGAAAATATACTTTTTTTTTGGTCGAACATTCTGAAAATATTTTTATTCGATGTAATTCTGAAAATTATTTAATTCAATCTAGCAAATGGAAAAAATCGAAAAAGTTGAATATAATTAAAATATTTTTAAAAAAATAAAAAATAGAATAATACATTGAAGAGAAATTGCATTTTGTAATTATTTCAATTTGAGATGAAAAATAGAATAATACATTGGAGATGCTCTTAGTATTGTTCATTAGATCTAAACTTAAATTATATATTTAATACTAAAAAGTACATTAAAAATCTAAAATGATAATTAATTTTAAACAAAAAATAGGTTAAAATTGAAAATTTAAAACGACATTTAATATGAAACGGAAGGAATAATTTTTTTATTCTACTATTTATTAACTAAACAAATATTTGTTTCTAATTAATAAATTAATATAACAATGGTAAAATTGAATTTTTGTTTAAATTTTTTTTATTGTAAATAAAAAATGATATTTTTTGTAAAATAAAAATAATTTTTTAAAATGACAGATGTTTGTGAAACAGAGATAATATATATATTTTTTATGTTTTCTGAAAATAATTAGTGTTCAAATGAAGACTAGCGAAACGAAATGGGGTGGATACGATACGGATGGAATAATATCAAAAAATACACTTGTAAAATTCATTGTCCTTTGCCGTGTTTTCACCCGCACTTGTCCGCCTCCGTCCCGCACGTCACCATTTGAGTTGCAAGTTGCAAATTTAGAAATGCACATGTGACGCATGTCATTAAAATGCAAAGTAGATGTCTTTTGCAAGTTGCATGTATTAAATAAATGAAAAAAAAAATGAAAGAAAGAGGGAAAACAAGTTGCATGCATGCATTTAAAGACCACCCAATGAATGCATTGATGGAGTGAACAGTAGCACAGTAGCACAATTTTAATTAGGTTGTTAGTTTTTTTTTGCTAAAATTTTTTAAATCCAAAACCAAATTAGATTGTTAGAGCATCATTAATAGAGAGTTGTGGATGAGGCTATTAAAAATGATTTTCTAGAAAGAAAGAAAAACAAGATTTTGAAAAGAAAAAAAATATATATCTGACAAATCGCGTTGTGACACGTGGCTAATAACCGATTCTAGCTTTTCGCAGATAACAGATTTTGAGACAACGTTTCGCCACGTCAGCGCCACATAATTTTTTTTTAAGTTAAAAACCCCATCATAACTCTCTATTAATAATGCTCTTAGTTGTCAGCAATTTTTATAGAGATGCTTCAATACTTAGAAAAAAACACTGCTGTTTGGATTTGTAATATTTTTAAATTTTGATTTTCGCTATGGATATAATTAAGAGCATTCAAAGGCATTAATATAATTAACACATGAATATAAATTAAATAGAAGAAGGAGATCGCCACGGCGAAGTGAATGGCGATGGCGAAGTGAAGATCGGGATTTGAATGGTTGGAACTTCTGGTTTATTATGGAAATCGGGTGGCTTTTCGGATCTTTGGATTACTGATTCGGTGGATAAGCAGAGGAAAAATGGATCTTCATTTGGGTATTCTTACGGGATCGTGATATCTCAGGCTCTTAAATGGGGGGATTTAACGGGATCCAATTAGATGTGGTATCGGAAATGGAGTATTATTGCAGATCACGAATCACAGAATCAGATCAAATCCCCATTGATGCAGGATCTTGCCGGAGAAAAGGAGGATACGATTGGGATCTTTGGTCAACAGCGGACACAAATCGGGTTATGGGAACTCAATATTATGGTTTTAAAGGTACGCAATCATTCTGAGGGTCGGGGATTTGAGGCATTAGATGGAATAGAAAGTACAGAGGTACAACTTTGGAAATTCTCGGATCGGAAATTCGGTGGATATCACAGGGATGATCTACTTTCAGGAATTAACCCCTTTCGAATCTGGAGGGTGTTATGGAGTATAAAAGGGATCACGGGGATGCAAGACATTCATCACAAACAAGCTTTCCTTGCTATAGTCTCTTCACAGTATTGGCAAACAGTTAAGCTTCTTTCGAAAATGTCTCAAGCCGGAGCTCTCAAAGGGTCACATGGGTCGAAATCCAAGGAGACACTATTGCCACGATTGAAGATTACAGTCCCAAAGTTTGATAACACGGCTCTGATCAAGGGATACTCTCGTACCTTGATTGGCAGGTGTATGAATCCGGCGGCGCAGGATGTTAAATCTCTCTTGTACATTCTGCCGCGTATTTGGAAGGTGGAGGAGCGAGTTGTAGGGGCGGATTTAGGAATGGGACGGTTTCAGCTCGACTTCGATGAAGAGGAAGATATCGTGGAGGTCCTCAAGACAGAACCATTCCATTTCGATCATTGGATGATCTCCTTGGTGCGCTGGCAGCCAGTAATGGATCCAAACTATCCTTTTGCTATTACCTTCTGGGTTCGTATGATGGGCATTCCACTACACTTTTGGGCGGAGCCTACATTCAGAAGCATTGGCGAAGCGCTGGGCGAGGTGAAGGAGGTGGATATAGATAATGGGAAAGTCCAAGTGTGTATAGATGGGTTCAAACCACTGGTCTTTGAAACGAGTGTTGAATTCCACAGTGGAGAAGAAACAATGGTTCTCTTGAGGTACGAGAGGTTATTTGGTTTCTGCCGAATCTGTTTCAGTATGTGTCATGACCAGACCAAATGCCCTACAATCCTTGCTCAACGAGGATATCGTGAGGACAATACGAGACGAGATTCACGGCCGGATTCAGGTGCTTTAAGCTATAAAGGTGCGATAAATAGCAGGTCAAATGGTGGAACTGAGGCAGAGGGGGAGAGAGCATCTCATGGCTCTAAACAAGATGTCCTTAGTAAGGGCAAAGGGAAGGTGGTAGAGGAACGAGAAGACCGCAGGGACGATCGGCGTTCTAAGCAGGGAAACTATCGAATAAAGGATAGGAAAACCGGGGAAGGAACGTCAACAATAAGACTCCCTGCGGGGTATCTGCCTCCACGTGAGATGAGACAGTTGGCTGGTGGACGCAACAGAGGTGTGCACAGGTCCATAGAAGAACAAGATACGGCTGTTGAAAGCAAAAACAAGCGGCAGGAAGCACTTACAGCTCCCGGTGATAAGGGTATACCACAATTAAGTCCGAGACACGAGTTAGCAAAGAAGGTATGCAAGGAACTAGATTTTGATAAGGAAGTAATGGGAATGGATGACATTGGTAATGCACTTGATGTGGTGGAATCTACAAAGATTACCGGAATGGATTATGGGATTATTGTTGCGGATCAGGAAAATTTGTTGTTAACGAATACTGGGCAGGTTACGACCACACCAGATGTAGAAATGGAGGAGCATAATCCAGATAAGGTGACTTTGGAGGAGACTCTGAACGAGATGGTCGGGGATACGATGGAGGTGCTCGATGAAATGGTCCAGGTGACTTGGAAGAAGTGGCAGAGAACACAATTGAGCATGATTTTGAGGTCATTAATTCAAAGGATACAATCAGAGCAAAGGAAGAAGGGAAGGAACATGTTCATGGAGAGAAAAAACAGGGACCTCGCAAGAAGGTCTACAGACCTACGGTGAGTGTTGGAGGCTGCTCCAAAAAACGTCTGGTGCAGGCTATTCTAACTCCACGAAAGAAACAGGTTCCAAAGGAGGTCAAGATACATGTGGATAAGGGAAAGCATGGGGACCAAGCGGAGGGTTCGGAAAAAGGAAAACCAACAGATTAATGAGGATTCTAAGCTGGAACTGTCAGGGTCTCGGAAATCGTTTTACAATAAGCTAACTTCGGGAGGTTTGGCGGAAGTTTAAACCGGAGTTTTTATTTCTGTCTGAAACCAAGCAATGTTATAATTTTTTAGAGCAATTTCAATTTCATTTTGGTTATGATTTGTTGTTTACGGTTGATCCGTGTGGAGCGAGTGGTGGACTCGCATTATTTTATAATAATACTTCCGAGGCAAAAATCTTATTCTCAAACAAACGTATAATTGATGTGGAGGCAATATTTGAAGGAAAAACAATTTTCTTATCATTTATATATGGTGATCCAGTTCCAAAGCTTCGGGATCAAGTTTGGGAACGATTAACAAGGACTAGTTTAACAAGGACGGAACCGTGGTTGTTAATTGGTGATTTTAATGAAATTACCGGGAATCATGAGAAGCAAGGTGGCCGAGTACGCCAGGCCTCTTCATTTTTAGCTTTTAATACAATGATTAGTAATTGTGGATTGCTAGACTTCCCAAATCGAGGAAATATATTTTCATGGAAGGGACGAAGAAGTGGCGGCAGTGTTAGATGTAGACTTGATAGAGGCCTAGCCACATAAGATTGGCATGATTTATTCCCACACTCTTATGTGGAATATCTAGGCATGATTGGGTCTGATCATCGACCAATAGTTGCAACGGTGGAAACAAAAATAACAAAACGGAGAAAGCAATTTAGGTTTGATAAAAGATGGGTTGGTCAAGAGGGACTGATGGAATTGATTGCACGGGGTTGGAGTTCGGAAGTAAACGAAAGCCAAACCTTGGTGGACAAAATTGGAAATTGTCGACATGAGATCTCCAAATGGCGGAAGGAACATAAACCATATGGAAAGGATAAGATCACAGAATTACAGCGGGCATTAGAGGAAATAGAAAATGATGATACACGAACTCAAGAGGAATTAAATGACATAACATGGAAACTACAAGAGGCGTATAGAGATGAAGAAGAGTTCTGGCAACAAAAGAGTCGAAATTTCTGGAACAGGAACGGAGATTTGAATACAAAATTTTGCCACGCAACGACAAAACAACGCCGAACAATTAATAGAATTGTGGGCATGTACGATAAAGAGGGTGTATGGGTTGCTGGAGACAAAAATGTGGAGAAAGTGGCGGTGGAATACTTTGAGGATTTATTTAAATCCACTACTCCAACCTCTTTTGAGGAAGCGCTCGAGGAAATAAATACAGAAATTTCGGAAAATGATAATGACCAACTAACAAAGATGGCAACAAAGGAGGAGGTTCGATTGGCACTCTTCATGATGCATCCCGAGAAAGCCCCGGGACCAGACGGGATGACGGCTTTATTTTTTCAACAGTCATGGAATATTATAAAGACAGACGTGGTACAAATGGTTAACAATTTTTTTATCTTCAGACACTTTTGACAAGCGTTTGAATATGACAAACATTTGTCTCATTCCCAAAAAGGAAAGGCCTACTCGAATGACGGAATTAAGACCCATTAGTTTGTGCAATGTGGGATATAAAATAATTTCAAAAGTTTTGTGTCAAAGACTGCGAAGGTTATTACCCCGGCTGATTTCTGAAACTCAGTCTGCCTTTGTGGCAGGTAGACTAATCTCGGACAATATTTTAATTGCCCAGGAAATGTTTCATGGCTTACGGACAAATAAATCGTGTAAGGGTGAGTTCATGGCAGTTAAAACGGATTTGAGTAAAGCCTATGATCGGGTAGAATGGGGGTTTATAGAACACTTATTAAGGAAGATGGGATTTGCGGAAAAGTGGATCACTTGGATGATGTGGTGTATTGAATCAGTGCAATACAAAATTCTTATTAATGGACAACCAAGAGGACACATCAAACCAATGAGGGGACTCAGACAAGGCGATCCATTATCCCCATATCTTTTTATTCTTTGTACGGAGGTATTAATTGCAAATTTGCGAAAAGTGGAAAGAGAACAACTGATTACCGGTATGAAAGTTGCGCGAGCGAGCCCACTTGTCTCGCACATGCTCTTTGCGGACGACAGCCTATTTTTATGCAAGGCATCAAAGGACGAAACTGAGACATTGCTTAGAATTCTCCAACAATACGAGGTGGTCTCGGGTCAAAAAATTAATTTTGACAAATCATCGGTGCAGTTTGGACACACGGTGGACGACACAATAAAAGCGGAAGTCCATCAAAAACTGGGGATAATGACGGTTGGGGGAATGGGAACTTACTTGGGGATACTAGAAAGCCTAGATGGCGCAAAAACAAAATTTTTTAATTTCCTCATTGAGCGTCAACAGAAACGGGTAAACGGGTGGACATCACGATTACTGTCCAAAGGAGGGAAAGAAGTGTTAATCAAATCAGTCGCTACGGCAATGCCGACATTTACGATGTCATGTTTTCGGCTACCAAAAGCAATAACGACGAAACTTACTAGTACGGTTGCGCAGTTCTGGTGGAGTACAAACGGACAGACGCGGGGGTATACATTGGTTAGCTTGGAAAAAATTGTGTAGACACAAATCAGAAGGTGGGATTGGCTTTCTTGTCATAGAAGATTTCAATACGGCTCTTCTCGCAAAGCAGCTTTGGCGTCTTATTGATCACCCGGATTCTTTATTCGCAAAAGTTTTTAAAGGACGATATTTTCGAAATGGTACCCCACTAGACCCGATTCGGTCCTACTCTCATCATATGGATGGAGAAGTATTATTTCAGCTCGCTCTCTGGTACAAAAAGGACTTATTAAAAGAGTTGGTTCCGGTAGTTCTATCTCCGTATGGAATGATCTTTGGATCC
Organism: Alliaria petiolata; assembly: GCA_020283515.1. Taxonomy (NCBI): domain Eukaryota; kingdom Viridiplantae; phylum Streptophyta; class Magnoliopsida; order Brassicales; family Brassicaceae; genus Alliaria; species Alliaria petiolata. The sequence continues at coordinate 138,841,850 of JAHZTW010000001.1, read as the reverse complement.
CAGCATCTCGCCCGAGACCAGCATCATGCAAAGGGTACAACTACTACCCCGAGCTAACCGTCAAGCAGCTGCTTGACCCTATAACCTCAACTTGGAATATACCTTTACTTACACAGCTTGTTGTTCCGGAGGACATACCCCTGATTACAGGGATTCCAACCACAACGGCCTCAAGACCGGATTTATTGGGTTGGAATTTTACCAAATCGGGAAAATATACGGTTAAGTCTGGCTATCTTATTGAGCAAGAATTCCCATCCAGTGGTGTTCCTAATCGCACATATGGACCAGACATAAGCAATTTACAAGGACATACATGGAAAGTCAGATGCCCTCCAAAAATAAAACATTTTTTGTGGCAAATACTCTCGGGCTGCATATCGGTTATGGATCGTCTTAAAAACAGAGGTATCAATTGTAATCCTCAATGTGGGAGGTGTGGCGCGGAGAAGGAAACTATAAATCACACATTATTTGAATGTCCACCGGCCCTTCAAGTTTGGGCATTATCGGCAATCCCAACGCCACCGTATAGGTTCCCGACAGATGCACTATATACTAATATGGCATATTTATTTTGGAATCTTCCTCAGGACGACGAAATGACAGTATATCCATGGTTATTGTGGTATATTTGGAAATTAAGAAATGATAAAGTATTTTCGAACATTGATCGCGATCCCCGTGAAGTGCTAAAACTTGCGAAGGCGGAAGCACTTGCATGGGAACTAGCTCAAACTGAGGAAGTGATGGGAGACACACAAGGAACGCTTCCGGCTTCACCAGTAATGCACACATCAGGCCTAACTTGCTCAATAGATGGTTCTTGGAAGGCAACAGTAGTCAATTCGGGTTTGGGCTGGTATTGTCAGGGTCAACGTCCGGAGGAAACTTTATTGGGGGTAAGGAATGTGAGACGAAGTCTCTTTCCACTACATAGAGAATTAGAGGCGTTGTTATGGGCCATGCACTGCATGCTCAATGATAGAAGATTAGAGGTGAATTTTGCTACAGACTGTTCCGAATTGGTACGGATGGTGTCCACACCAGAAGAATGGCCGGCGTTCACACTTCACTTGGAGGAATACGAGACAAGCAAGAAAGAATTTGCTTTCTTCTCAATCTCGCATATCCCACGCGCTCAAAACACGAAGGCAGACAAGCTAGCACGAAGTGCTCGAGACTGTCTTGATCATTTGGATTATGTAAACTCGGTACCACCGGTTTGGTTTTCTGAACCGTTCTAGGTGCTGAAGCTGTTGACAAAAAAAAAAAAGAACAAGAAAGATCATCTCTAAATACGTGAACTTTTGCAATTTGCATTCAGTAGTTCAGGACATTATCAAAAATACTGATTAATTTTGATTTGAAGGGGTTTTTTCCACCTGAATTGTCTTTTCTTATCCAAACTAAGATTTGGTGCCTTTTCCTACCCAAACGCCTTAAAAATTCAAAAATTCAATCCATACTCCGACTTTTGTGCGTAAAACAAAGTTGACCGTAACATTGGTTAGTCAACCGTTAAGTTTGCTGATTCAGCTGACACGTGTGGCATTAAAAAATAAAATATAAAAATAATAAAAATCACAAAAATTATAAAAATCACAAAAATCAAAAAAAAAATTAATCAAATTTTTTTTAAAGTAAAATAATTTTAAAAAATCAATTCTGGTTAATAAAGTTTGTAACTTGGAGTAACAAAATCAATCTCTGACATTTCATAATCGTGAAGTCGTGTAAAAAAGATAGAGATGTCATCGAAAAGAAAATGACATGCCAACATCTATGGCTCGTGGAGCTTTGACAACTGTTACGGTTTTATCTGGACAGTGTAATCCGATCAACGACATTAGATTGACGAATATGAACCTCGCTTTCTTCTACAACCGTCTCTTCGCTTATGAAAATTTGATTTTTTGTATGCCGTTCGATTAACATTAAAATTATTTCATAAAATAAAAAATAAATCTTTTAAAACCGAATGATATCTATTTTGATTTTTTTTGTTTGTAAATAATAAATTTTAGTTTTAAATTTATCTAAAACATATTCTATTAAAATATATATTTTTGGCCGACAAAGGAAAAAACGCAAAAAACTTACGATATCGTCTTTTACTTGTAGTTCAACCATTTTTTCTCTCCTTTTCATCGCCTTCTTTTTAGTTTCACAGCAATTGCAATGTTTCAAAGTAAATTCTGATTCATTTTTTTAATCTCTGCAATTCTTCTTTTTCAATACAATCTTCTAAAGCCAATTATATTTTATCTATCAGACAATCAAACACATATATTACTATTAAGTTTTATAAATTTTACACTTAGGAACATCTTCATCTATTACTCAAAATCAGAATTTTGCTGAACAGTAATTCATTGAACATTAACATCGATAAAAAACCAGATTAAATAGAAAAAAAAACTAAATTGAAATTTTTTTTAAAGACTAGAGAAAATACATGAGTTCGAAGTAAGCTTTGTTTTTTTTTTAAAGTTAATGTCGATGATATTCCAACTTTGTACGTGTTCTCTTTATATGATATTAATAAAATTTAGAATACTAATTTTTTGTTTGTATAGATAAATTCTCAAATAGTAATAATTATATATCTTTATCTTCAACTAAAATCTTAATATTTATAATTTTAGATTTTTATTTTTATTCATAAATCTTCTAATTAAAATCTGATCAAAATAGTCTTATTGCATATCAATAAGTGTAATTACTAAAAAATCAAAAAACCTAAGTATTTTTCAAATTTCAAATCTTAATTAGGCTCTTTTGACAATTTTCCTTTTTGAAATTATATTATTTTAATTTTTTTGATTTTAAATCTTTTCTTGACTTTTTAATATTTTTTATTTTAATTTATTTGTTAATGACACATCATCGTTTTAATGTCATGCGTGTTAGCTGAGTCTGCAAACTTAACGGTTGACTAACCGCTGTTAAGGTCAACTTTTTTTTACGCACAAAAGTCGAAGTATAGGTTGAATTTTTGAATTTTTAAGGCGTTTAGGTAGAAAAATGCACTAAATCTTTGTTTGGATAGAAAAATGGATTTCCTAAAAAAAGGCGTTTAGGTAGGAAAAATGCATTAAATTTTTGATTTTTTAAGGTGTTAAGTCTAATGATCACAACGTTGGATCCGAATCTTTTATCATAATCATTGTGGTGATTTTGTCCGAACTATACTAATTATCATGCTAAATATTTCTATTAAAAACACACAATGATTGATAAAACGAATGTTCGTATAGCAATAGCTACACGAAAGCGAGCTCTTATACTTGTGCATAGAGAGTCGTGGGCATAGCATTTTTTTCCGTTAATATAGTAGCTCTTTCCAACACACAAAAAAAACAGAGATAAGATAAGTACAAGATGTCAGTTGCAAGTGGCTATGAATATAATTAAGAGCATTCAAAGGCACTACTATAATTAACACATTAACAACAAAGAATGCTACGTGAACTTTTGCATTCAGTAGATTAGGACATTATCAGAAATATTGATTAATTTTGACTTGAAATACAAGATCATCTCTAATGATCACACGTTGGATCCGAATCTTTTATCACAACCATTGTGGTGATTTTGTCCGAGCTATACTAATTATCATGCTAAACATTTTTTTATGAAAAAACACATAATGATTTTTAAAACGAATGTTCGCATGGCAATAACTACACGAAAGTGAGCTCTTATACTTGTGAGTTGCGACCATAGAGAGTCGTGGGCATAGCATTTCCTCCGTCAATATAGCTCTTTCCAACACTCAAGAAAACATGCATAAGATAAGAGCGTAAAACTAATAATATAACTTTTTTGAACTTTAATAATAGGGAAAATAGCATAAAAAATCTTTAAAGTGGCAGTCATTGACATGTTAAATCCCGGGAGATTTTAACTAGCAGTTTAAACCTTCAAACTAATTTTTTTAACACATTAAACCACCAATTTGACTTCTTTTGTCGCACCGACATTTTTTTAGACGGACCCGTTAGCCCAGATAACGGAATATGTTTCCGACGACAATATAGTGGTTTTCCGATTATGGGAATAAAAACACAGGCATTTATTTTTGGTCACATGTAGAAAAAAAACTTAAAAAAAGAAAAAAACTTATTCTAAAACCTCCAAATCGATTTGGGGGCTAGGATTCAAAACAGAAAAAGTGAAATCAAATCGATTACGGGAATAAAAACACAGACATTTGATATGAACTCTAGCCCCCAAATCAATTTGGGGGTTTCAGAGTAAGTTATCAAAATCGGAAAATCACTATACTGTCGCCGGAAATCGTATTCCGTTATTTGGACTAACGGATCCGTTTAAAAAGATGTCACTACGACAAAAGAAGTCAAATTGGTGGTTTAATGTGTTAAGAAAATTAGTTTCAAGGTTTAAACACATCAACAACAAAGAATGCTATGTGAGCTTTTGCATTCAGTAGATTAGGACATTATCAGAAATATTGATTAATTTTGACTTGAAATACAAGATCATCTCCAATGATCACTCGTTGGATCCGAATCTTTTATCACAATCATTGTGGGGATTTTGTCCGAACTATACTAATTATCATGCTAAACATTTTTTTTATTAAAAACACATAATGATTTTTAAAACGAATGTTTTTTTTGTTTTTTGAACATTTTTAAAACGAATGTTCATATGGCATTAACTACACGAAAGTGAGCTCTTATACTTGCGAGTTGCGACCATAGAGAGTCGTGGGCATAGCATTCCCTCCGTCAATATAGCTCTTTCCAACACTCAAGAAAACATGCATAAGATAAGAGTGTAAAACTAATAATATAACTTTTTTTGAACTTTAATAATATAACTTGGGCTTCTTCTCTTACAAAAAAAAAGAAAAAATTGGGCTTCCGGAGTTAAACACAAAAATGACTTTCCTTTTGTCTCTCTAACAAATGTCAATTACTCTTCTTTTTATCCTCCACACCTTCTCTTATTCATGAAAATGCCATTATCCTTTATTTTTTTTTTAAATAACTAAAACACACACAAAGACAAAATCATCCACAAGAAATTACTTATTTACGAAAATACGATCTTGTTCAATTTTCCCAACCACCATTAACAATCAAATTTAAGCTTTAAATGCATCATCAACCAATTTTCAAGCTCTAAATGCTCAATCTTGGAACATATAACCTCATTAACTTCCATTTTCTCTCCATATTCATCCAAAAAAATTTCTCATTTTGTTTTTTTTTTCAAATTTTGAATTCTTGGATCTTACCATTTTCTGGGATTCTTGCATTAAAACGATTGGGATTATTTTCTAACGGTGGAACTTGAAGTTTTAAGTGGTTGATGAAACCTAAAGCGAGCTCTAACCGGATGTAGGTGACTTTGCACCCGATTTTCGTGGATTTTCATATCTGCTTCGCGATAGCAGACTTCCAGTGAAGTCTACTAGTCAACCCGATGTTAGATTTGCAATTGACCTATTTTCAAATTTTTTGGTGGAGACTTCACATGAAGTCTGAGCATTTTCTTTTGAAAACAAAAAACAATACATGCAGACTTCAAATGAAATCTACGCAAAATCGAGGTTAGTTTAGCATTTGACTAGAATTTGACTTTTGTATAATAGACTTCATGTGCGGTCTGAAACCTTCAGACTTCACCTGAAGTCTACAAATTCTATTGACCTAAACTTGACTTTTAGAATGAGGTTAGATTTCCGTTTGACCAAAACTAACAAACATTGGCCAGAAAAATCATTTGATTAGTAAACTTCGTATGAAGTCTGAAAGAATTTCGAAAATATTCGATAACATGCGAAGTCTACTAATTATTTAATTCGAGGTTACTAACCTCTCGTTTTAAGAATAGACTTCGTGTGAAATCTGAGAAATTTTAAACTTCATATGAAGTCTTCTTTACGAAATTTAAACTTGGTCAATTGCAAAAATAACCTCTACTTTATAACGCAAACTTCATCTCTGGTCAATTAGAAAATGACATGTTTTTGCTCCAGACTTCAGGTGAAGTCTGCGCAATAAAAGTCAATATCTTGGTCAAATACAAAAGTAACCTGAAAATTAACAAAGGGAGACTTCGCATTCAGACTTAGTCTGCTACGTAAAAATGTAATTGCAAAAATAACTTATACGTTTTCAGACTGCGTTTTGAAGTCTACTGAACTGATTCAGGCTGTCATTGAAGTCTACTTGGGGAGGACGGCAAATGAAGCCTGTGCAGTTTTTTGGTATAAATACGTTTATAGGATACATATAATGATTTTTTTTTAGAATTTCTTGTTCTTGCGTGTGTGTTAATTATTTTCTTTGCTTCTGTATGAGTATGCCATGATTATGTGTTATAATTATGGTATAATCAATTTTCATGTTTCATTAGGTTTGTATGTGTTTTTTTTTTACAAAGAATGGTGTAGCTACCAGTTGTTTATGGAGAATGGGTTTGGAAAGACTTCTCGTGGCAATTTGTGGTGGATAATCGAAAAGGAGGGAGAATGTTATTTCTGAGTGATGGTTGTACACATGGTGAACTTGTAAAAATGACACAAGATGATTATAAGCTCGACAAAAAAATTGGGGTTGTAAAGTTAAAGTATTCATTACCGGATTCAATGCTGTAACAAATGGGTCCAAATACTTCTCCTATGCATTTCACAAACGATAGACAAGTTAGGAATTTGATGGAGTTATGTAGAACGAATCTCATATGTCTTTGTGTGTCGAGTCGATTCGAGATTGATACTGGGAATTATGGCGCCGTGAATGGACATATGGATGTCGATGATGAAGACGTTGATGATGAATATGGTGGTGATGAAGATGGTGATGAAGATGGTTGTGGTGAAGATGGTGGTGATGAATATGGTTGTGATGAAGATAGTGGTGATGAAGATGGTACTGATGAAGATGGTGCTGAGGTTAGTGGTAGGGCGAGTGTAAAAGTGAAAGATGAACTACCATCTTACTCTAACGATGAGGATTATAGTGTTTATGGGAAGGTCAAAGATGATGATGAAGATGAGATTTGTTATGATGGTCACACAGACAAAGTGTTTGGTGTTGGTGAAGGAGGAATGTCCAATATATTTGTCAAACATGGTTTTGCTAGCAAAGATGAGCTGATATCAGAGTTGCGGTTGACAGCGATAATTTTTAAATTCGCATTCAAAGTATATAAGTCTACTAAAACGCTATTTATGGCTAAATGTCGTGTGAAAGGATGCAAATGGATGATTAGAGCGTCGTTGAAAGATGAAACAAACACGTTTTGGGTGACTAAGTATATCAAAGATCATTCGTGTTCATTGGCAGATAGATTTGCTCACTGTAGATATGGCACTCTGAAATATATCGGGAAGCTATTTGTAGAGCGCGTAGGAATAATAGATTGAATTGTGCCCCAGCATATCAAAGATTCAATGAAGGTGATGTTTGGTTTGAAGCTAGATTATATGATAGTCAGAGGTTTAACCCTAAAATAACTACTGCAAGTGCACAGCAATGTCGTAGTATTTATGAATCGAATCCACAAGTTCCAAAGGCCACACTACGATTCTTTAGACCAAAATTAAGCTAAGACAAATATATGGTTTGTTGTTTGCAAGGTAAAACGAAAATAGCAATAAAAGCGATGTAAAATTCAATTAAACGAAGCGTTAGGTCAAGGACAATTCGCAGGAATTCGGAAATCATGAACCAGACAATTATTCAGAGAATAAACAAGCTCAGTCTAGAACTCAAACATGAATGTTTAACCAATACACCGTCGTGGTATTAATCACTTTATCTAGCAACCTAAGTATCTAAACTGTCGTTTGAACTTAGAATTCTAAACAAACATTAACGAGCAGGTTCAATTTGTTCACGGATTGCCTTAGCATCAGCTTCTGTTGACTAAGGACAAACCGCTCACCTATGTTCTTCAAGCAATCTATAACACTGTTGATGAATAGATTAAACCCTAAATCATAGACTAAGTGATCAATTTAGTCTAAGAAATAAACACAACTATAGGTGAAGACAACGTTTGATAAATCCCTATCTATGTCTAATTCAATGATTCCTAAAATTCCCTTGAAACCCTAAACCTAACTATGAAACTACTCAGCCTTGGAAACAGAGAAACAACAAGGAGAAGAAGAAAAACTCATAATCAAATAAATAGAAATCCAAAGGGGTTCAGAAATCTTCTCAAAGATGTAGAGTCAGAGATTCGTCTCCCCGAAGCTTACAAATTGACAAAAGCCAAAAGTATGAATGTAAAAGAAAGCGTGGCCTAAACAATGGCCAAAAATATGTATATATAGGTATAATCACGTTCTGGGTCAAAATACATCCCAAAAACAATCGAAAATAGGAGAAACGTAAATTTCCTTTTCTTCTGCGCAAGTAAACCGGTCGGTTTGGGGTCGGATCGATCGATCCAATATTAGATCGATCGATCTAAAAAGCTCATGGAAATCTTCGGCAAACGGATCGATCAATCCAATTTGGAACGATCGATCTAAAACCTCTCGGTCGGCTTGTGGACTTTAGATCGATCGATCCTGTGTTGGAACGATCGATCTAAATCTTCTCGGTCATGTGGTCATCTTTGGATCGATCGATCCGAGTGCGGAACGATCGATCTAATTCCTCTATGTCGGCACGTCGACCACGGAACTATCGTTCCAAATACGGAACGATCGATCTAACCTCCGGATACGCCAACTTCTTGTTCTTTTGCTTCCGATCCTTCCTTTTATGCCTTAGACTCTGTCCAAAGGTGATTAACCAGAAATGACTCTAAAAACATACAAAAGACTCGAAAAAACCTTAAAAAATAATAGTAAGAATGCGTTAAAAACACAATACATCATTATACCACTGCATACATGGCATTGATATCCAAGAATTTGTAAAGGGAACAACAGAAGATGGATATGGGAATCTGTTTTCGTATTTGCATTTAATCGAAAAAACCAATTTGGGTTCTGTCACTGGCTTTGAAGTTGATGAGCTTCATCGATTTAAATATATTTATTCCATTTGGAGACTCTATAGTTGGTTTTCAGTATCTAATATGTTCCATTTGGAGCCTCTATAGTTGGTTTTCAGTATCTAAGACGAGATATTGTTGTGGATGAGACTCATCTAAGTGGGAAGTATGGGGGTGTTATGCTCGTCGCAACTGCACAAGATGGTAGTTTTCAGATATTTCTATTGGCTTTTGCCATTGTTGACACCGAGAATGATGAATAATGGGAATGGTTTTTCATCAAATTGCGCAGATGTTTTACGGATCAATTACCATTGGTAATAGTTTTTGATAGACACCCCTCCATTAAGAAAGCATGTGATAAGGTTCTCCCCTGGGTAACACGCGGGGTATGTTATTATCATCTACAACAAAAAAATAGTGAAACTCTTTCGTGGGAAACATCTTCTCTACTTGGTCAAAGGCGCTGCATATGCGTATACGCTTTATGATTTTAGCCGATACATGGACAATCTTCGGAATATAAATCCAGAGCTCGTAACCTATTTAGAGGATGCAGATGTGAGGTTGTGGTCACGAGCTCACTTCAATGGAGAGACATACAACATAAAAACGAGCAACATTGCAGAACTATCAATTCCGCAATTAAATGAGCACGGGGATTTCCCATAGTATTCCTTTTGTAGTTCATACGAGAGAAGCTAGGAAGGTGGTTTTGTAAAAGGAGAGAAGATGCTTTGAGTCTCTCAACACTCCATTCTCAGGGAGTTGAATATTTGTTTGCGATTCGTGAACATTATGCAGATAATATGGCGGTGGAACGCATTGATGGTTGGCGATTCCTTGTGAAGGGAGGAGCACGAAAATGTGTTGTTGATTTGGAAAAAAAAAAGTGTGCATTTGGTGTGTTTGATGTTGAGAAGATACCTTGCTCACATGCTATTGCAGCTGCTGCAGAGGCTTAGTTGAAAGCCTCAACGCTTGTACGTCATTCGTATGGAAAGGAATATTTGTATGCGGCATACTCGCACAATATTTATCCCCTAAATAAGGGCTTTGCAGTACCTGCACATATCCAATGTCTTTCTCCAGAGGTGAAGCGTCAACCTGGAAGACAAAAGAAGTCCAAGTGGCAAACATGGCTAGAAATATCAAGGATGAAACGAAACAAACCGCGGAAGATGCACAAGCAATACAATTGTTCAAAATGCAACCAACCGGGCCATACTCGAGGGAAATGTGTAAGTGAAACTAATCTTGTTAATAATTATGTGCGAGTGTTTATGTGTAAGTGAAACTAATCTTGGATTTGTGTTTTTCACATAGGGATGGAAAGATGTTGATAATTAGAGATGATGAAATCGTCTACTGTAGAAGACTGCAAAAGAAGTCTACTGCAGCTGACTGCAAAAAGAAGTCTGCTATCTATTATGTGATTTAGTACTTGTATTTTTCATCTGATACCAAACGATGCTACATGTTATGTTGTTTAGTAGACTTGTATTTTTCATCTGATACCAAACCTCCAACCTGTTATGTTATTTAGTAGTATGTTAGATGCTTTAGTACCTAAAAACTTGCATTGCTAATGATTAACCAAACCAAACCTGCAATTCCATTGATAGGTTAAAAAAACTTCCAACCCTATCACATGTTACATCGTTTTTGACTACTTCAATTGCGAGGTCGCATAAACAATTCCCGAAATGGTATCCAAAAAATCAGTGGGTTTCCTTATATTAAGCATATAAGTACAATCTGTTATACGGGCGTTTCTCTGTGCCACGTATGTCAGTCTCGTCAAATATCTCGCCCGCTAGCTTCTCTCTAATAGCTTTGATGTTCGCATCACACGAGGTCGAGGGAAATGTCAATCTAAGTGCATGACATTCAATGTACTTCAGACAATAGACTCCACAATCACCACTTTGTATGTTATGGGGTACTCCAAGCCCACTTATCCGCTCGACCTCCAGATTTTCCTGATTCTCAGCATACTCGCAGTTGAGTTCAGTGAGACATTCAAACTCAAGCAACGAAAACCTTGCTGGTGTTACACCAATGAGACTCCATATCTCATATTTCTTATCGCATACTAGCTGAAAACTTAGCATATAATGCAACAGCCTTGAAGCCCAACCAAAATCCAGTCGATATAACTTCAAAAACAACCCCAGTTTCGAGTCACATAGCTCTGCCCATTCATCTTCTGGTAGTGCAGATGCTAGTGCGATAATCAATCTTGCATCGACGTTATAATAGCCTATGCTTTTAATCAGAAGGGGCTCATCGCCTTTTGTGAACATTCTTCGTGGAAATTCTGGCGTTTCCTTTCTGCAAACATAAATAAGCCTGACACATTAGTTAAGTTTGAAATAGAAGTCTGACAAAGAATTCTGTACATGAAGTCTGACAAAGAATTCTGTACATGAAGTCTGAATACGAAATCTGAAATAGAAGTCTAAGAAAGAAACCTAGAAGTCTGAGAAAGAAGTATAACCTAGAAATCTGAATAAAACCTATAAACCTTATCGGTGTGGAATAAAAGACAAACCTTTTTGTTAAGAGGAAAAGAGATAAAGAGTCCGACGGGGAGTATATGAAGAGGGAGGTAGCGATGGCGGCGGCAATGATAGACAAAAATTTAGAATCAATTTTGGACATGCAACAATCATATTGAAAGAGGAACATGGAGGAACAGGGGTTAGGTACCGTTATGATTCAGTTTCCCGAGGAGAACCACGAGCGACGGTGAGAATATCTGCAAATAAAACCAATCATAAGTAATACTGGATGAAGCCAAAAAAATAAGAGGGAGGATGAAAGGACATGCGGATTACCTAGCGGTTCGAAGAAACGGCGATGAGAAGATGCGGCAGAGACAGAGAAGGGAATCAATGGTGGCAACAAGAACCAGCGGCAGCGGCGAAGAAGATATCGCCACTTTAGAGAGAAAACGAGTAGGGCTTCTTTTCTTTACCAATTAACCCAGTAGTAGAAAACATGTCGGTTGATTTTTAAGGTAAATAAAATTGGATTCAATTTTCAATTTTGGTTATGTGTTTTCAATAGGCAATTTCGATCGGTTAGGTTTAGTCAAAATTTTAGTTTCCGGTTTGATTTTGTTAAATACGGTTTAGTTATTAGGTTTATTTGAATTTCAGACTGCATATGAAGTCTAATTCTTCAGACTGCATATGAAGTCTAATTCTTCAGACTGCATATTAAGTATAATTCTCCAGACTCCATATGAAGTATATAGCTTCAGACTGCAAAGGAAGTCTACTGTTTCAGAATGCAAACGAAGTCTATTGCTTCAGACTGCAGAGGAAGTCTCTATATTGCTTTATAAATTGGAATTAGATTTTATATGAAATTAAACGGGCTTAAACATTCATTCCTTTAGAAATTAGACCCTTTCAGCATATACAAAATTAAAGGGTCACCGATTATAAGTCTGAAATCAAAAGAAAATGTTACAAATTCTAAACTATGATTTCCTCAACCAAACACATGGAGGAAAATTATCAAACCTATGAGGATTACACTTGCCACCATCATGATCTTCAACAAGATTTCTCGGGAACGCTGCTTGATATATCATGATTTTTATGTTTTTTGACAATGATATACGTCCTATTTATAGAGTCTTTTTGGACTTTTTTTAGTCCTATTAGAGTCTTTACAGGCTGAAGTGCAATTGGAGCATAATTGGAGACATTGAAGCATTTTGGAGCATTGTGGAAGAAGCTGCGAAAAGATGAAGTCAGGAGTCGGATTTCAACATTAGTGTCGATCGACACTGACCCTTGGTGTCGATCGACACCAATTGTGCCAAGACGGAACCGCCTTACTTTACAAGATTTTGAAGAAAAGGAAATTGCCCAGAAGTTTTCCTTATTTGCAAGAATGCCCCATTCATGATTAAACATGTATTTAAGGGTTTCAGAGCCATTGTTAGGCGAGAATCTGATAATTTAAGAATCTTAGAAGTTTTAGTTCTTTGGAGAGAAAAATGAGACTCCTTTAGAGCAGATTTGGAACTCCCTTATTTCTTCTATTGATATTTATATGTTTTCTATTCAAATAATGATTTATGTTTAATTGATCATGTCTAAGTAGTTTGCTTGTTAGGTTTAGGGTTTTCAAAGGTGATTGATGAATTGTTAGATTGAATTGAATTGTTAGGATAAATCAATAGAATTCTTCACCGGAATTTGTGATTAATGTTTATTCTACTTTCGCGACCTAAAATCTGATCTTAGGTTAATTGGTAGATACAAGAGTGTGATTAATTGTCTGAACTAATCTTAGATGAGCAAGATTCCTATCTGCAAAGAAATTTGGTTTATGATCTTGTGAACAATTGCACCTACACTTAATGCTTGTTTGAATTGTTAGAATTTGCAAAGAGATTTGGGATTCTAGGGTTTAGATATAGATAATCTCTGCAGCGAGAGTTGATTGATTTTACATTAGTGTTTCAAGTTCAAGAACAGTGCTTAATAAATTCCTAACATTCTACTTAGATCTGCAATTCGGATCCTTGAACCTAGCGTTTTGTCTCTGGAATTTACTAAATCTTTAATTGCATGCTGTCTTTTAATTTAATCTTTAGTCTTAGCATATTCGAAGTTAAAATTATGATGTATGACAATCTAATTCCATGTGGATTCGATCCATAAGTACTGCGACTGATCTCTTTATTTGAGAGAGTAGATTTCGGGTAAATTTGAGCATATCAAAGGTCTTCCTCATGAGCACCCCATGGACCACGTAGAGAGATTTGGGGATTTGGCATCAAGCATAAATGTCAATGGAGTGTCCAATGATTATCTCTTATGCAAGCTCTTCCCCTACTCACTTGCTAGAGATGCTCTATATTGGCTGAAGCAGTTGGATCCAGGATCATTGACTACTTGGAATGACACAAAGAATGTCTTTTGATATATCATGGTTTTTATCCATTTTTGGACCATGATATAAGTTTTTTTATAGAGTCTTTTGTTAGTTTTAGAGTCCTATTAGAGTCTTTACAGGATGGAGAGCATTTGGAGCTAAATGGGAGATTCTGGTACTTTTTGGAGCATTTTGGAGAAGCAGTCAAAGTGATGAAGTCGAATCTGGATTTACATGAAGGGTGTCGATCGACACCCAACTTAGTGTCGATCGACACCGATCAAAACCGACCAAGTTACACGGATTCATTTAGAAAAAGGAAACCAAGCCAAGTTTGAAGAATTACAAGATTCCCCTGACGAAAATCCTCATATATAAATAGTTTTCAGGCATTGTTTAGCCAAAGACCTTATCATTATTTTCTGTTTTTGAGACTTAGAGAGAGATTGATCCTGAGCTTTTAGGGAGACAATTCTAACTCATCCGAGCCAAATTTCGAACCCCAGTATCATTCTCTTTTCATTATTTATGCAATTTATTTCAGCCATGATTTGTGTCTTCATAATTATGTCTGAGTAGTTTGCTAGTTAGGTTAGGGTGATTTAGGGTTGATGAAGAGTTTGTAGAATCATTAGAACTTTTAGGGAAATCAATAGGATCTTCACCTTGATTTGTGCTTAACTTGATATTCTGAATTGATCACTTAGAAATCAAATTTTAGGCTATTTAATAGATGTGAGAGCATTATTAGTAACTTGAACTAATCATAGGTGAGCAAAATATCTCTTCGCAATTAGATTTGGTTTAGGTATTTTGTGAACAAATCGAACCTGTTTTTAATGCTTGCCTTAGTTGTTTGAATTTGCAAAGAGATTTGGAATTCTGAAATTTAGGCATAGATAACTTCTGCAACGAGAGTTGATTGGTTTTAACTTAGAGTTTCGAGTTCTAGACGGTTCTTAATAAATCCCTAATAAACTTAGATTCTGCATTCTTAGATTCAACCTGATAATTATCCTTGCCTAGCGTCTTCGTCTCCTGAACTTACACCGCATTAATCTCGTTTACTTATTTCGCCTAGCTGTTTAGTTTACTTTTACATTATTGACCTAGCATAATCTGAATTTAAAAGCCTTAGAGTAGCATCTACTTCTCTTGGGATTCGATACCCCTTATACTACGATTGCATTTGTTGTGCACTTGCAGTAGTTTTATTTGGGTAAAACCTGAGCCCTATCAAATTTTTGGCGCCGTTGCCGGGGAAGTAATAGCTGCCTATATATTATTAGGATTTTGACTAAGTTTTGTTTTTATTTTGGTTACTGATTTAGTTTCTAATTTTTGTTTTTCAGGTGCATGCTTAATCGCAGTAACAGAAGCAACAAGGACAAGGAACTAATCGCACTCAACCAGGAACTAGGCCGTCTCAAACGTACAAACCGAAAGTCTGCTCGAGTGTCGATCGACACCACACATAGCATCGATCGACACCCTTCGCAGACAGAGATGGCAGATCCTGCGATTATGATTCGTGACGAGGCTGGCAACTTCACGGATTTGGACGGCAACAGAAGAAACAATCGAGGACAGAGACTTGATGAGGCTGGCGCCGTCATCGTCAAACCAGCCATACAAATCGTCCCTGCAGAAGCTGGACGTGGAAGAACGCTTGGCAAATACAACCGCCCAGACCAGTTCTATGCTAATAGAGTTGCGATCCATCCTCCAGCATTCCAAAGGAACGACTTCGAGCTGAAGCCTGCTTACTTTACATTGGTGGCTCAGCATCCCTTACATGGTCTTCCTAACGAGCACCCTATGGACCATATTGAGCGATTCGAGGACTTGGCATCCAACATTAAGGCTAATGGAGTGACTTATGACTATCTCTTCTGTAAGCTTTTCCCTTACTCGCTTGCTAGAGATGCGTCATACTGGCTGAAGCAATTGGATCCAGGATCCTTGACCACTTGGGAAGACACAAAAAATGCATTCTTATGCAATTTCTTTGATGACGCGAGGTCCGAAGAGCTGAGGACAAATATCACTGCATTTTCCCAAGGACCCACTGAAGCATTCAAAGCTTCTTGGGTGAGATTCAAGGCTTACCAGAGAGATTGCCCACATCACGGTTTCAGCGAGCCGCAACTCATTGGAATCTTTTACCGCGGGATCGATTGGAGGTACCAGATGGCTCTAGACGCTGTGAGCAATGGTAACTTCAACACCAGATACGCAGCTGACGCGGTGGTACTTATAGAGAATTTGGCCTCTTGCAACAGTACCAAAAGCGCATACTTTGAGAGAAGACAAAGCGATGCGGTAACTGGAGGAAGCCAAATAGCTGAGGTGAACATGAAGCTTAATCTCCTGGTGGGCAAGAAGCAGGTCCACTTTGCTAATGAAGTGGAGACGTTCGAACCAAATGAAGAATGCGGAGAAGAGGATGTCAACTACATTAGTGGAGGTGGTTTTCAAGGCCAAATGTTTGGGAACCAGCAAGGGAATAGGAGTTTCAATGGGAATTATCAGAAGAGCTCCTACACAGGAAACCAAAACTCTTCTGGTTACGCGCAAAAGCCCCCATTCCAGAACAGCAACTACACAAGGAACTATGGTTCATCTTCCTACCAAAAGCCTCATGCACAAGACAATAAAGTGGATTCTATGCTAGAGCAACTTTTGGAAGGACATCAGAAGATTACAGTGAATTTCAATGACAAGATTGATTCACTGTACCAGGACCTAAACGGAAAGATTGAGAGCTTAGCCTCTCATTTGAAGAAGCTGGATGTTCAAGTTGCTCAAACTGCAGGAGCTGTTAATAGGCAAGAAGGATTTCTTCCAGGAAAGACTGATACTAATCCCAAACGCCATGTGAACTCCATCACATTGAGGAATGGGAAGACCCTTCAGCCTGTGAAGAAGAAGGGGCTTAGTGCTGAAGAAATCGTGGAGATTGAGGACATTGAAGATGAAAAAATGGATGCTGCGGAGCCAGTGTCGATCGACACTACAGACGAGTGTCGATCGACTCCCAGGGAGGATCGCGATTCTTCAACACGCGACAAAGCAAAATCAACCAAACTCGACACGGAGACCTCGACATCAAAGTCAAGTGTCGATCGACGCCCCTCGCAGACAACACCAGATCAGGCCAGGACCATGAAAGATGCAGCAGAAAGGGTCTACAAACCGAAGATTCCTTTCCCCTTGATACCAAAGAAGTCTAAGATGGAGCTACTTGATGCTAGATGCAAGGCTACCATGGATAGACTAGTGGTTGAAATCCCTTTGATGGATGCCATTAGAACTACTCCAGTGATAAAGAGATACTTGAAATGGATGTTGACAAAGAACATGGATATGGAGGAAGGAGTGATGATGATATCAGAGCAAGTTAGTGCTGTAATTCAGAACAAGCTTCTAGAAAAGCTCTTAGATCCTGGAAGCTTTGTTCTTGATTGTTCCATCTTTTCAGATAAGTTTGGGAGATCTCTGTGTGATTTAGGATCAAGTGTCAACTTGATGCCTCTTTCAGTTGCTCTTCGTCTAGATATGATAGACTTCAAAGGCATAAGAATCTCCTTAGTCCTTGCTGATCGTTCTGTAAGGATCTTTGAAGGCGTCTTGGAAGATGTTCCTATCAAAGTGGGAGATTGTTTAATTACCACTGACTTTGTGGTTCTAGCTTATGAAGAGGAACCCAAAGACCCTCTCATTCTTGGTCGACCATTCTTTGCTACTGCTGGAGCCATCATTGACGTCAGGAAGGGAAGGATTGCGCTGAATGTTGGTGATTTGGTGATGAATTTCGACATGGAGAAGCTGATGAAGAGACCTACCATTGATGGACATACCTTCTATGTCGATTCACTCACCAATCTTGCTGAAGAGATTTTCCAAGAGGACCATCCTACAGATCCTTTTAAAGAGCCCTGACGACTCCTACGACAGAAGCTGAAGACCTAGACTACGCTGCTGCTGGATACGCGAAGATGATGGACGCAAGTGAGCAAGTATTGCAGTTAGTCGCCCAAGAGGATTGGTGTCGATCGACACCAACACAGGGTGTCGATCGACA
Organism: Alliaria petiolata; assembly: GCA_020283515.1. Lineage (NCBI taxonomy): Eukaryota > Viridiplantae > Streptophyta > Magnoliopsida > Brassicales > Brassicaceae > Alliaria > Alliaria petiolata. Next base: position 138,823,876 of record JAHZTW010000001.1, on the reverse strand, counting down.
CTTTGCGAAATCTGCGACAACTGCAACATTGGCAGACTGGAGCGAAATCAAGGCGCCTAAATTTGAGCTAAAACAGCTCCCTGCCGGGCTAAGGTACACATTTCTTGGTCCTAATTCGACTTATCCTGTTATTGTGAATGCTTCCTTGAACAATGCAGAGCTCACTTGATTGCTAAGCAAGCTGCGCAAGTATCGCAAAGCTCTTGGGGATTCTCTTGATGACATTTCAGGTATCTCACCAGACTTGTGCATGCATCAGATTCACCTTGAGGATGAGACGAAGTCATCAATTGAACATCAAAGGAGGCTAAATCCGAACCTGAAGGAGGTAGTCAAAAAGGAGATCATGAAGCTCTTGGAAGCTGGGATCATCTATCCCATTTCAGATAGTGCTTGGGTCAGTCCAGTTCATGTGGTTCCTAAGAAAGGAGGAGTCACAGTGGTGAAGAATGAGAAGAACGAGCTGATTCCTACAAGGACTGTGACTGGACACATGATGTGCTTAGACTACAGGAAGCTGAATGCCGCGACCAGAAAGGATTATTTTCCTTTGCCTTTCATCGATCATATGCTGGAGAGATTGGCGAATCATCCCTACTACTGTTTCCTTGATGGCTATTCTTGATTCTTTCATATTTTAATCCATCCAGATTATCAGGAGAATACCACTTTTACATGTCCTTATGGTACTTTTGCATATCGCAGAATGCCATTTGGACTTTGTAATGCTTCTGCGACCTTCCAGCGATGCATGATGTCCATCTTCACAGATATGATTGAGAAGTTTATGGAGGTCTTTATGGATGACTTTTCTGTTTATGGGTCATCCTTCAAAGGCTGTCTGGACAACTTATGCGTAGTGTTGCAGCGGTGTGAAGAGAAACACTTGGTCCTGAATTGGGAAAAATGTCACTTTATGGTCACAGATGGGATTGTACTTGGACACAAGGTTTCAGCAGAAAGAATTGCAGTGGATCGCGCCAAGATTGAAGTAATGACGACTTTGCAAGCACCTGATTCTGTGAAACCAGTGAGGAGTTTTCTGGGTCATGCAGGGTTCTACAGAAGATTCATTAAGGACTTCAGTAAGATTGCAAGACCACTCACTGCTCTTCTCTGCAAGGACATGAAATTCGAGTTCACTGCAGAATGCCTTTCAGCCTTTGAGCAAATCAAGCAAGCTTTAGTGAGTGCCCCAATTGTTCAACCTCCAGACTGGGACTTACCTTTCGAGGTGATGTGCGATGCCAGTGATTTCGCAGTGGGAGCAGTTTTGGGACAGAAGAAGGACAAGAAGCTTCATGCCATTTACTATGCCAGCAGAACGTTGGATGATGCTCAGAAGAATTATGCACCCACTGAAAAAGAACTCTTGGCTGTGGTCTTTGCCTTTGAAAAATTTCGACAGTACCTTGTCGGCTCGAAGGTGATTGTCAATACAGATCATTCTGCATTGAAGTACTTGATGCAGAAGAAGGATGTCAAGCCAAGGTTGCTAAGATGGATTCTACTACTCCAAGAGTTTGACATAGAAGTTAAGGACAAGAAAGGAGTTGAGAATGGAGTAGCTGATCATCTCTCAAGGATTAGGGTCGAAGATGACGTCCCTATTGATGATTTTCTGCCTGACGTCCTATTAGAGTCTTTACAGGATGGAGAGCATTTGGAGATAAATGGGAGATTCTGGTACTTTTTGGAGCATTTTGGAGAAGCAGCCAAAGTGATGAAGTCGAAGCTGGATTTACATGAAGGGTGTCGATCGACACCCAACTCAGTGTCGATCGACACCGATCAAAACCGACCAAGTTACACGGATTCATTCAGAAAAAGGAAATCAAGCCAAGTTTAAAGAATTACAAGATTGCCCCTGACGAAAATCCTCATATATAAATAGTTTTCAGGCATTGTTTAGCCAAACACCTTATCATTATTTTCTGTTTTTGAGACTTAGAGATAGATTTATCCTGAGCTTTTGGGGAGACAATTCTAACTCATCCGAGCCAGATTTCGAACCCCAGTATCATTCTCTTTTCATTATTTATGCAATTTATTTCAGCCATGATTTGTGTCTTCATAATTATGTCTGAGTAGTTTGCTAATTAAGTTAGGGTGATTTAGGGTCGATGAAGAGTTTGTAGAATCATTAGAACTTTTAGGGAAATCAATAGGATCTTCACCTTGATTTGTTCTTAACTTGATATTCTGAATTGACCACTTAGAAATCAAATCTTAGGTTATTTAATAGATGCGAGAGCATTATTAGTAACTTGAACTAATCATAGGTGAGCAAAATATCTATTCGCAAAGACATTTGGTTTAGGTATTTTGTGAACAAATCGAACATATTTTTAATGCTTGCCTTAGTTGTTTGAATTTGCAAAGAGATTTGGAATTCTGGAATTTAGGCATAGATAACTTCTGCAACGAGAGTTGATTGGTTTTAACTTAGAGTTTCGAGTTCTAGACGATTCTTAATAAATCCCTAATAAACTTAGATTCTGCATTCTTAGATTCAACATGATAATTATTCTTGCCTAGTGTCTTCGTCTCCTGAACTCTCACCGCATTAATCTCGTTTACTTATTTCGCCTAGCTGTTTAGTTTACTTTTACATTATTCGACCTAGCATAATCTGAATTTAGAAGCCTTAGAGTAGCATCTACTTCCCTTGGGATTCGATACCCCTTATACTACGATTGCATTTGCTGTGCACTTGCAGTAGTTTTATTTGGGTAAAACCTGAGCCCTATCATCTTTTTGTGTAATTTCTTTGATGATGCAAGGTCTGAGGGGCTGATGACAAAAATCTTTACATTATCTCAAGGACCAAATGAAGCATTCAAGGCTGCTTGGGTATGATTCAAGGCATATCAAATGGATTGTCCGCACCATGGTTTCAGTGAGGTTCAGCTGGTAGGAATTTTCTTCAGAGGATTAGATTGGAGATATCAAATGGCTTTGGATGCTGCCAGCAATGGAAACTTCAACATCATATATCCAGAAGATGCATATGTGCTGATTGAGAACTTGACATCTAGCAATAGTACCAAGAATGCATATTTTGAGAGGAAGAAGCAAGTTGGAAACATGGATGGAAATCAAATACCTGAAGTAAAGGCTAAGCTAGACTCAATGCATAGCCTTATGGTGGGTAAGAAGCAAGTCCAATTTGCTGCAGAGGTAGAGACTTTTGAGCTTGCTAAAGAGTATGAGGAAGAAGAAGTTAACTACGTCAATGGAGCTGGTTTTCAAGGTTAGAGATTTGGCAATCAGCAAGGATATGATTCCTCTTACCAGAAGCCTTTTCAGAACAACAATTTCACAAGGACTTATGGTTCTTCTTCTTACCAGAAGCCTCCTGCACAAGATAATGAGATGAAATCCATGCTTGAACAGATCTTGGAGGATCAATAGAAGATGACTGTGGACTTCAATGGGAAGATTGATGCCTTGTACACTGATCTGAATGGGAAATTTGAGTCCCTGAGAACTCATGTTAAGCAGTTAGATGTTCAAGTTGTTCAAACTGCTGGAGCTTTAAAGAGACAAGATGGATTCCTTCCTGGAAAGACAGAAACAAATCTGAGGCATCATGTGAACGCCATCACGATTCAGAGTAGAAGAAACCTTCAACCAAGGCTGAAAAGGTGTTTGAGTGTTGAAGAATTTATGGAGCTTCAGGGAGTTGAAGAAGACGACATTGCTACTGCAAAGACCGTGTTGATTGACACCACTACTGGGTGTCGATCGACACCACTAGAAAATCTCAAAATTTCGAGTTCCGTCAGACCAAAATCGACCATGGTCGACACTGAATCGTCGACGCCAAATGCTAGTGTCGATCGACACCAGCTGAGTGTCGATTGACACCCTTCCCAGACTTTGCCAAACCATCTTAAATTTTCGAAAACTGGAGAGGAAATGATGTATAAGCCAAAGGTCCCATATCCTTTGCCACCAAACACCTAAGGCCGCCCATTAGTGCAGAGAAACTGGCTGGTTTCAACAAGAAGGTGAGCAGGATTCCTAATGGAATCTCATTTAATGAAGCTTGGGAGAGATATCCATTGTGTGCCTTCTTTCAGAATTACATAGAGAGTCATGAAGAGATTGAAGAACTTTTTAACACAGCAAGGAGTACACCACGCCCAATGAAGCAATTGCTTAAGGTTAAAGACCCTGAGATGTTTGTTGTTCCATAGTCCATTGGAAGAGTTGAGTTTGAACAATCTCTCTATGATACTCCCTCCAACGTGAATCTCATGTCAAAAGATATTGCAGAGAGGTTAGTAATTGCTGATATTCACCCTCCTCAAATGACTCTCGCATTTGCCAACTCTTCCACCACAGTTCCATATGGTACAACTCCAGACTTGCTTGTCAAAGTGGGAAATTGTCTAGTACCTACTGATTTTCAAGTTGTGGAGGTGGGCAAAGATTCTGTCATGCCTTTCATTCTTGGGAGACCATTCATGGTCACAGTGGGAGCAGTTGTAGACATGCCTAATAACAGAATCTCTTACTCTAATGTTGACAAAGGAGTTTTCTACAAAGTTGTCCCTAATAGTGGAACTTCCAAACAGGTCTCTTGTATTGTTGTGATCGCTAGAGATGAGCTGGATATGAATGAGCAAGTGAACAAGCTGGTTGTTCAAGAGGCATTGGCTGGGAATTCTGAGAAAGCTGTTAAGCTAAAGGATTGGAGTGGAAACATAGTTGTTGATCATCTCTTCAGGACTATGAGCAAAGATGAGGTTCTAATCAATGACAAGTTGATGGAGGAAGACGTTTTTGTAATGAAGGCAAAGATTGCAGAGCTGAACTGCATAAAAAGAGCATAGATACGAGTTACAGGTTTTGTGTCGATCGACACCACTACTTATGTCGATCGACACCCTCCGCAGATCACCACACAGGTTGTTTCCAATGCTGCAAGTCCATCATCTGTTGTTGAACAGATGACCCCACATCTTATAACCCAAAAACCTCCAATAAAGCAAAGGTATGCACTTCATGGAATCAATTCAAAATCCCCTGATCTTATCCATAAGAACTTAAAAGGTTCAAAAGTTGCTTCACACTTATGCAAGCAACAAGATTCTCATAAAGGTACTTTTCTTCTTCATTCAATCGATTTCTTGTCTTCTTTTTACCAAATTCATGCTTGATAACACTGGGAACAGTGTTGTTTAAGTCTGGGGGAGGTGGTTATTGACATTGTGTGTTTTTTAGAGTCAGTCCAAAGTGTTTTTATTGAGTTAAAACCAGTTGAAATTTTTATTTTTTCTTCGAACTAACCATAACACATTGACACTTGAAGAACCATTGCCATAGTAGTTGATTGCAGGTTTTACTAGGTAGAGAAGCTGTAAGTGGATCAATCTAACAAGGAAAGTTCAAATTTTTGGAGAGTTTAGAAACTTTGCTGTTAAATCCACCCTAATGAACTTCAACTTCTCATCTTGGGGCTTGGTATGCGTTGAACTTGATTCCTCTTCCAGCATTTTTAAGATAAGTTTGTCATGATCTCTCTTTGATCTTCCCTTTAATCTAAGTCTAAGAACGGAAACCTGAGTCCCTGATAAGGACTATGATGGGAGCTTATACTCATGAACATGTCTCCTCACAAGGAACACAATTAGTGAGTAGCATCGTTTTTGAGCTATGAAAAGAAAAGAAAATCGATAGAAATAATAAAATGATACCTTAGAAAAGTAGGGAGAAATCGACTAAGGGAAGAGAAAATAAGAGAGATTGTGCAAAGTATGTCTGTGTGTTAAGGAGCTTGGAAGGGAAATAGTCTATAAGTTCTTTGATCGATACTCCCTCGATGAGACCGCACGCTTAATTGATTAAGGGGTTAACATTGGAGAATCTGTATTTTTCTAAGGGGTTTGGACTTGAATAGATACACTGGAAAGTTGTTAAGTGGTTGCTTAGATACATCATGGGATCAGTCGATACTCATTTGTTGTATGTGAAGCAAAAGGACTTTTGGATTCAAGGATTTTGTGACTATGATTTTGCAGCAGATTTGGATAGGAGGATATCGATTTCTGGTTATGTGTTCACAGTGGGAGGAAATGTTGTTAGTTGGAGGTCAAGTTTGCAACAGGTTGTGGCGTTATCTACCACTAAAGCCGAATATATCTCGCTGACGGAAGCTGTGAAGGAAGCAATCTGGTTAAAGGGTTTGCTTGATGATTTTGGTGTGAAACATGGTGCAGTAAAAGTGTGGTGTGATTCGCAGAGTGCGATATGTCTATCGAAGAACAGTGTGTTCCATGAACGCACTAAACACATAGCTGTGAAGTACAATTTCATCCATGAAATTATAGATGATGGTGAGGTTGATGTTCTGAAGATTCACACTAGCAGGAACCCAATTGATATATTTGACTAAAGTGGTTCATGTGGGCAGGTTTAATGTGTGTTAGACTTGCTGAACATTGCTCAAGCTTGAAGAAGCTAAGGCATGCCAGGTGGTGTAGATCCGAAAGATGATATCCTTGGAAGAGTGTGAAGATAAAACAAGAAGAAGTTTGGCTTTGTAGATCGATATTAGGCCAAGGTGGAGTATGTTGAGATATTGGTCTAATATCTTGCTTAAGAAAGACTCTCTTGGACATAGAGGATTAGTTTATTTAGTCGGTTATATTTATGCCAATTAGGTAAACTAATTATCTCTAGTTAAGTCCGGTTATCTCGTAAACCCTTGTGTATAAAAGGGTAACACCATTAAGGGTTTTAGGTATCGCTTATAACACCTTGTAAGCTTTCTTACAAGTTCTCTGTTTTTGAGACTTTTCTTCTTCAATACTATTGGATTTTGTCGGGTTGAGCCTGGCCCCTGAGACGTAGTTCTCCACATCAGAGGTAAACTCAGTGTTACCAAAACTCTTGTGTCTTCTCTCTTTTATTGCTGTTACTTTCTTTGTTCAATTGAGAGTGTGCGAGGTATAGAGAGAGATAGATTCTTTGTCGTTGATAATCAAAGTAGGGAATCACAATCGTATTGGGGGTGCAAGAGATGAAATTCTCCAAAGAACTAAACAAGTGATTTTCATTCCCAACTCATGAAAGTGATTGTCTAGGGTGTTTATTAGACTATTAGAACTGAATCTTAATGCTTATTGATTTCTTATTCAGAAATGAGAGTTTGTTCTTGAATAAGTAATTAGTAAAGTGATTAGTGACATGAGAGTGAATTAGTCTTGTTTAGAGTTTTAGGCCTAATGATTAGCATTTATGTGTGCATCATAGGTTGGCTTTTGAAACACTGAAAGTCAATAACCCCTTCCTTGGATTCGATTTTAGCCTTTGATTATCTTGATTATTCTCTAGTTTGCTTTTATTACTTGTTATTTGAGTTTTTTAAGTTGCTAGCTTTGCTTTATTTCGTTTAATTGTCTTGTTATTCATCTAGGTTGCTAGATAAACATTAAATCTTTGATTGTGCTTAGATTAAAAAATTTGTTGCATTCCTAGTGTTTCAAACATACCCCATTGGATTGATCCTCAAGTATCTACAATGATATGAGTGGGGTTGTGAAATTGGTAGCAAAAATCTTACTATCACATTGTCAACAATAATGCAAAATAACTTTTCTATACCCTACTTAGCTAAACGATCTAGAATAACAATTGAGAGACTGCATGACCTTTGTGATATGTGATGTACTTAAACCCAATTATCAACTTCTTTAACCTCTAAGATGCATCAACGAAATGCAATGTGATCAGCATATAACTCGCACCTGTTGAATAACTTATTCATAATATGAAAGAAAATAAGAAACTAGTAACAAACAAACTATGAAACTAATAAGAAATAAACTAATAGCAAAGAAGCTAATACATGTAGCTTGAACTACCCATATGTTTGTTGTAAGAAAGATTATTTGCTTGTTAGCTACAAACTACTCCTTCATAGCTATTTTTTTCTTCACGTATATCTCAACGATGTTTCTTGAATGTGCTCTTCTTGAATGAAGGTCGTACATGTTCACCTTCTTGCAGAAGTGTTTCCAAGCTATATTTTTAATAAAAGAAAGTGGCAATTCCCTGTCACAAGCATCTCATTTGAAATTTCTTTGAATATAGATAGTCTCAAACACTTTGGCATGCTTTAGATTTTCATCTTCATTAATGTTAATCTGACTCTGACCCTCTTCCCATGCCTTGTACTTTTTGCAAGATGCTTGATACTTTGCATATTTGAAGTCCATCTTTTTTCTAAGATCAAATATCGTAGCTGCAACATCTAGTCTCAAACACTTTGGCATGGGAAGATGGTCAGAGTCAGACTATCATTAATGAGGATGAAAGTCTGAAGCATGCCAAAGTGCCTGAGACTATATTAAAATAGGTTTCAAATGAGATGCTTGTGATAGGGGAATTGCCACTTTCTTTATTGAAAGTATGACTTAGAAACACTTCTGTAAAAAGGTGAACTTGTACGATCCTCATTCAAGAAGAACAGCAACAAGAAACATCGTTGAGATGTATGCGAAGAAGAAAACAGCCCTGAAGGATTGGTTTGTTGCTAACAAGCAGAGAGTCTCTCTTACAACAGACATATGGTTTGCTCAAACTACATGTATGTATTAGCTTCTTTGTTATTAGTTATTTCTTATTAATTTCATAGTTTATTTGTTATGAGTTTCTTACTTTCTTTCATATTATAAATAAATTTTATTTGCTATTCAACATGTGAGTTGTATGGTGATCATATTGCATTCCATTGATGCATCTTGGAGGTTAAAGAAACTGATAATTGGGTTTCAGTACAACACAGATCACAAAGGTCATATAGTCTCAACTATTCTTCTTAAAGAAGTTGATACTTGGGTTTAATTACTCAATTAGATTTACATAAATTTGCTATTCTTTTTTTAAAAAAAAAATGCTATTTTTATATAAAAAACAATATTTAACACGTTAATTTCTTTATTTTATAAAATAACCTCAAACTTTTTATATTTTTATATACCAAATCGAATTCAAGAAAATAATATAAGTCTATAAGAGAGACATATATCATAATTTTTTTTCTGCTAAAATAAATATACAAGAAAATCATAGTTAGGTAGATCTATATGGATAGTGTATAATGATCTAAACATGTCAATAAATCTAATTAGTTATATTGGACTTGTTTGACAACATTTATTAATTGTTAAAATTAAATAAATTTTAATTAAATTTAGTGACTCAATTAAATTTAACTACATTTTGAGTTTTTGGTGATTCAACGGACATGTCGCAATTTTTTTAGAAAAAAAATATTTTTTTTTTGATATTTGGTGACTCAACATACACGTCATAGCCACATCAACATCTTCAAACAGTTGATTAACGGAGTTAGGGTCAACATATGTTTTGGCCGTTCTTAAGAGTTCATGTATGAAAATTTAAAAAATATGAAGTGTGGGAAGGTTTTCTCACAAGTCATAAGTGCAAGTCCGAATCTGGACCGCGACACACTGTTGAGGTAGGAAATGGTCGTTTTCTCGTTAGAAATTAGATTTAAAACTTAAATCCCACATAGAAAAAAATAAGCCGAAATCAGCAACCCTCTTAACGATAAAAGCAGTTAAATCATTATCTCACCTAAAATCAACCCTCTAATTGCAAATGAGAGATTTTTTTGGGTGAGCCAACCCATTTTTCAAATCAACTACATACACTTATATAGGCCTAGGCATAGTATCCAAACCCAAAAATCCTAACCGATACCGACCCGAAAAAAAAACAGTTCGGATCAAGTTCGATACTTATAAAATAATTAACCGAACGGATTTTGTTTTCATATACTTTTGATTTCTGATCAGGTATTACCCGAGGATTAAAAGGATACCCAAAATACTTGAGAAACGAGTGGATATCCGAAAATATCTTAACCTGAAATACATAAACCCCGATTTTTTGGGTATTTCAGGATTTTTCAGGTACTTCAGATATTTCCGGGTAATTTTTGGTATTTTCGGATAAAAAGTAATTGACTCGAATCGTAACCGGTAACTTTTTGGTTCTCTAATCAAATATCCGAATCAACCCAAACTCGGAGAATACCTAATCTAAACCAAAGTTCAAAAATACCCAAACAGTACATACTACTAGTACTGAAATACCCATGTATATCTAGTATGAAAACTACTAGGCATTTGGGTACTTAGGTCGGAGAATACTAGATCAACATGAGTTTTCATACAATGTCAAAATTTGGAAAAAGTTGTGTGTATTTTTGCAAAGAGCACGTATTTATGCAAGAGTCAAAACTCAAAACAGACTTTGGTTTGTATGTAAACTATGTTCTACCCAATACTCTCAGTCTTTTTTTTTATAAGCAATCGTACGTATTTACTCAAGAGTAAAAACAAACTTTAGCTTGAATGTAAATTATGTTCTACCCAGCAATCTCAACCCTAACCGTCCCAAGATCTTCATTTTTGGTCTACTCATATCATATATTTATGATGACCAACTTCTTTTCTTTTGTTTTGTCATAAGGCTTAAAGACATATAATAACATCATCTAATTCTAATTAAAAGTCAAGTTCTTTTGTTTTATATTAGAACTCTAATCTATAATAGATAAGAGATAGCCTCCCTAAATAAACCACTTGCTTATTTTCTTCATGTATATATCTCAGGGCTACTTTACGCCAACAAGGAAAAAAATGGTCTAGTTTGACTATTATATTGTAGTTTAGTCAGAGACAGTTGCATTTAAAATGCTTCCGTTACCCAATTAATTATTCATACAGTTGGCTAACGCAGTCTAATAAGGCTTTCACAGCTGACTTTGAATTAGTCTCTTTTTTACGTGTCCTGTGTCCATATCTATCCTACTACAATATAAAACACATCTAAGAGGTTTACAAAGCATAAAGACAAATATTCGACCAACAAAAAAAAAAGAAAAGGATAGAAAGAGAAATGATGTTTGAATCTCAAAGCAATAAGAGATGGAACATGTCATCATCAGCTTCATCTTACAGAGAAAAAATTGTACTTGGAAGATACAGCAAGAGTTGCAGAGAGCAGAAGCAACAAAGAAGAAGAAGATCTATGGAGGAGAGACTCATGCCGAAGTGGAAAGTTCTGTTGAGAAAGCTCAACTTGTTGCCTTCTTCTTCTTCTTCTTCTTCCACAAAGGTGGTGGCTTATGAGCTTTACGATTACTCTTTGAATTTCGATCAAGGGCCAGGATGGCACGATCATGATGAGCCCGAGAATCTTGCTAGGTCTTTCTCTTCTCGGTTTGCTGATCCCACGAGGATCCGAGCAACACGCTTGCTCTTGTATTAAGTTATACTTTTCTTTTTCTTTTCCTTGTTTTTTTTTGTTTTCTTTTCAATGATGAGATATATAAAATAGAGGTTCGTATTGTAAAAAAAATTTTTAGGCTGATAAAATTACGTACATTTATTCTTCTTAAACTATTTTGGGTATCTATATACTATATGGCAAAAGAAAATAAAAAATTAAGAAAATGACAATAAAATTGTTTCCCTAGATAAACATAGAGAAATATTCCAAAATGGCACTAAACAAAGTTATGGATAAACTTGACACAACCTTGAAAAAGTTCCACTTATATGATTACTTGTAAAACACAAATACTTTTATGCTTCTGATATAAGATCGGAATCCACCAAACTTATGTTCACAAGATGATCGAGAGTTTACAAGTTTTGTTGCGAAAGATGGTCGTTGATAGAGATGGAGATGAAAGTGATTGACTCGCTCAATCAAATGGGATGGATCGAAGAACGCCACTCAAGAGTGTGAAAGCTCTTGTGATGAGCTCACAAACCTAGTTTCAAGGAATCACACACAAGAGACATAGATTCAAACGTTTACTAAGTGTAGAAATCCATCTAACTTAGATAAACAAAATAAAGCATAAACTTTAGAGAAAAACTCTCTTTTATATTCCAAAAATTTCAATGTGTACTTTACAAATGAGAATACATCAGCTTTTATAGCTCTTAAAGAGATCTTTGCAATAAATTACATTTAAAGAAAATTATATACATTTAAACAAAAAGAGAAAAAATAAGCTAAATCAAATAATGGTCTTCTTGCCATCAATTTTATCTTGGACATTGAATGAGAATCTTTGACTTTTTGAAGTTATGAGCATGATATTTTGATAATAAATCCACATATTGAAGATCTTTGATTTTATGGTTTTTGATATTGTATCAGCTTCAATCTTTTCTTTTTCTTTTGTCTAATTTTATTAAAACTATCAAAGATTTGCAACGACATGCATAAAAGACTCATAGGAAGGTGTATTCAAACTGAAATTTAGAGTGATTTGTATTAAAGAGATAAATTTTATATTATTTAAACATAAATTTTAAAAAGTTCTTTAAAATATCATGTTATTGAACTAGTGATTTAAAAATATACTTTCAAATTCACTGTTATTAAAAATATTTTAAGTACTTGATTTAAAAGGATTATGAATGATTTTAAGTGGTTTTGGTGGACTTTGTTAGTTAAAAATAATAAAAAATATCATAGTTTTATGTAGAACTTCATAGAGTTTTAATAACAAATCATAACAACTTCTCTAATTCACCCAAAATCATTTAAAACTCAAATCCTTCTAAATCCTCCTAAATTATAGATTGAATACACCCCTCATATACTCGGATACACTTGTCCAAACGAGGGAGACAGACGTATCCCAAACAGGGGAAGTGTATTAAAAAAATACCAGACAAATCGCAACAAGTGCGAACAACACTGAAACACACAAACTAAAACCAGACAAATCCCAACAAGTGCGAACAACACCGAACACACAAACTAACACCAGACAAATCTATAAGTTTACAAGTTAAGATCAAGCAAAATTTTGAATCGAGAACACAATACCAAGCCAAATTTCTTCCTTGGAACACTGACTTTCCAGTGATGAGAGACGATGCATAGGATCGTTCCCCGAAAAGGAGGAGGAGCCGAAGCATTCGAACAATAGGACGAAATCTAAGAAAATCTAAGGGAAAAGAGATACCAGCCGCAAGAAACTGAGTGAGTGACAAACTGCCTCGAGAATAATCTGTTAACCGGAACAGATACTGGCAAACTGTTAAGAAATAAAAAAACACATATTGGCAATGAAAATTAGACTGAATGACCATAAAAATATGTAAATAAGCAATCTAACCATAGCAAAATGGGTGCTACGATATTCTCTGTGTAACGTGTAATAATGACGAGAAACTCCCTACTAGAAAAAAGAGAAACCGCTCGTAACTCATAGGGTAATGACGTATGCGCGAAAGAGAAACCGCTCGTAGTCCATTGGGATGTTTTTCAGAGATTTAGGGTTTGTACTGTTTTGGGAATTTTGTGTGACAGAGGGGGGAGCGAAAGAAATTAGTATATCCGCTCGATATCCCAAAGGTAACCAACCGCTCCGGAGAAATTTACTTTTTATTAGGTTTCGGTAGTGGTAAATTAAACGACAGCGCCGTCGTGGTAGTGGTCGGGTCTGTTCGCGAAGACAAAATTCAGTGATGGAGGAGTATTCGGAAGAGGAAGAGGTAAATTAATTGGGAAACTGGTGTATATATGCGGTCGATCACTCGTGAATAGATGAGTAATTTTAGATGGAGTCGCGATTATGGAAACCTATATTTGGTTGCTCTGCTAATTTGTATACGGTTTATAATATTTTGCAGTAATCTGGGTCGATTGTGTAGAAGATGATGTTATTTAATGTATGTATATAGTATAGCTCATGAATATGTTGATTTTGAAAATATACCATTGCCTAGAATGGATTGGCTATTTAGTATGGATCGTGTAGTATGGCTTGTGTGGATGGTTTAATTGTGTGGGTAGATTATATTTGGCTGGGTTCATCATATTTGGAAAGAGTGGGTATTGTGTAAAAGGTTTGTCATATGATAATGTAAACTTGATGTTTAGTTAAACTGTTAAGACGATGATGTTATTTTATGTCTGTAAACTAGGTGATAACCTGCGCCTGCACGGGTGAGAGATTTATATTTTTTCGGATAAGTGAATTTGAATTTAAAATATAATAATTTCTAATTATTTTAATATCAAATTTTCGTTAAATTCTTATTAATCAATGGTATTAATAAAATAATATTTAATTTTGTTTAAGTGAAGTTGAATTTATTTATTATTATGTTTTTTATAATTGAAAATTAAACTACAGTAAAATATTTTAATTCAGTTTTTTTATAACATAAATTGTTATGCTGAAAATATAGTAGGAATTTGTATGATATTAAAACAATTAGAAAAATATGAAGAGATATCATAAATAAATTTATGGAAACAATATCAGAAATAAATAATAATATGATTTTAAAACACTACCATATGTCTTTAGAGACTTTTATTTTTAAATAAACTTTTTAAAATGACCTAAAAATATTGAACAGGGCGGGTATGCATATTAATGCATATTTTGCTCCAATGTTTGACGCTAATCAAAGTGTATATTGACCGGAAGCCTGTCGATTTGTCAGTTATGTATTATTAATGAGTTATGTATATGTAAATAAAAATATTAGACAAATGAGGAGGTATTAATCATAAAGAGGATATGTCTTATTAATGAGTGTCATTTATTTTGGTGTTTTTTTTTAAAAAAAATTGGATTATACTAAAAAACTTGGTGGGCAAACCATATATCAGTTTTCCTTTATTTGTTAAAACCACAATTAATGGCTCGTATTTAATGTCATGTCCAAAAAAAACATTTCGATATTTTTTGGATTAAAATTAATTTAAGTAATTTTAATATCTAATATAATTTATAGATATCTAAAAGAAACTGATTGGGAAACATATAAAATGTCTTTGTGAAAGTGGATGTGTGCTTATTATGTTGTCTTTGATGTCTCAAGTTCGATTCCTCCAAAAACGAAATTAGTAATATTTTTATTTATAATAATTTTATTACTATTAATTAATTTCAATAAATGATATGTCAAAATGAATGTGGTGCTGACACATCAGCAAAATGGCACCATTGTAAATAAAAGGGTTTGTAAGAATGTTTCTCAATTAATATATAGGGGATAATATAGTTGATGAATATGTTGATTTTGTGGATATACCATTGCTACGAACTGATTGTCTATGGTGGGTGTAATATGACCTATGTGACTGTTTTAGTTGTGTTTTAGTGGATTTCTCTTTCTACTATGTTGAAATGTGGATGAGCGGTTTTGATGGAAAAATTTACCTTGTTCCATCGGTTGGAAGCTCTACGATTGGAGAGGCTTTTTGTGGTGAGCTAATGTCTCCTGCTGTTCGAGACACCCCGGGCAGATGATGATACTTTCACGTGGCGAATTTAAGGTCCCCAATTTGAATCCATTCAATTTTACCATATACTATTCTACATTTACATATATTCTGGTATAAAAAATTTCAACTGATTATTTTTTTTGGCACTAACATAGGACTACCAAAATGTCAAGCCGAAGATGTGCCTGTTGTCGGAGACAAGAGCACAAGTTCAGAACAAAACCTCCTGCCGTGAAGTTATCTAAAATCGTTAGTGGAGGAAGGCAAATTAAGACAATGTGAGGTATTCGTTTTTGAAACTGGGCTAATAATGAAGAAGACCATCAGGTTATGACGGTAAGGCTAGAAGCTGTATACAATTTGCCTACTTTGGAAGTGCTTAAATAACTTGGTATATGCTGAAAAATGCTGTATCCCATTTTATTTAGGTTTTCCACCTTGGAAGACTTATGTTGTTTATGTAATTACAAGACATCTAGCCTTGTAAATAGCAAAAGTCTTTCAAAACCTTGTATTTTGTGGTACATATATAGAATGCCTTCGTCTGCCATACTCCTGTTACATAAATATATACTAAATATTTAACGTAGAATAATAGCGACCATTATACCATGGATGTATATTCCAACATAAACTACACTTCCGAGGTAAACGTAAAATAAACAAGGGACATAGTGAAACAAATGTTAAACACCGATCATGATATTTATATCCAAAAGCCATTCAGGGATACATCTCATATAGAACAATGCCCTGCCAATAGGAGGAAAGAGTATGCGTTACCAAAAACATTTAGATACGTCTGTACTATTTTATGTATATAGTATGAAATCCAATTTTCGTTTCATTATAAAATATTGGATTCCTTCACGTAAGCTTTATGGTACATCCCTCTCGTTTATAGCCACAAGATGGAAATATAGGGTAAATATGATTTTTTAAATTCATTAATTACAATCTGGTTATGTTATATATTGGGGTTTTTAAGTTTGCGAACGAAAAAAACTACGCTTGAGTAGTGTAGGTGATGTCAGCAAAAGACCACACCTTTCGTTTCTCGCCTAAAGAAGAAGGGTCATTTCAAAATTTCACAAAGCCTCATGGTTATTTGCTGTCTTATTCTAACTTGATGGCTATAAGCTTCGTTACTTTTATTAATATGGTTATTTGTCAAATAAACCCTACTGGCAAACTACTATGGGCTTAGTTTAATTTTTGTGTGATTAAAATACTTACTCAAGTACTAAGAGACTATTTTGTATCAATGATATGAATATTCATATGTTATACATACAACGTATATTTTTCATGATTAGTTTTACAAAATTTAATTAGAAATTGTTTTAATTGAGTTTTCTATTAATATAATTTTTAGTTACAATTTTTTCCCCACATAATAATTTATATTTGATATAAAATTGTTACTTTTAACATAAAATAAAATAAAATAAAATAAAAATTAGTTTTTGATTAGTCCCCGATAAATCTCTAATTTATTTGGTAGGCTGTTTATCTAATTCAAGCGTCCGGTTATCGAGTAACAAATTTTGAATATGGTTTTATATAGAAACAATCATTTTATTTTATATATTTGATAACTTTGGTATCATTTAATATTTTGTGTGCATAGCTTATGTGTTGTTTTTAAAAATACTTCTAAAGAATTATATTACTCGACCATAAATGTGTTCACGTTTTGTAAGAAAGTTTTGTTTCTGGAAAATCATGTAATAATCTGGAGATAAACCAAAACCGAGCCGAACGAAATTATATATGATTTTATACAGTTTCACAATTTATAAAACTGATGAAGTATAAACCAAAAATTGAATCAATACTTATGTACTTGTTTCTCATAATCTACTTTATCTACAATTATTATGTCCGCTTGATTAGCACGACTAAATCGACTTTTACCATTGACAAAATACAAACAAAATGGAGTAACTATACTATAAATAGTCATTTGAGGTTTATAATGGTCGAACCAGAAACATATATTACTTGTTTCACATTCCGTTAATGAAATCACAGCTTCACTCATCAATAAGATCTAATGAAGAATATAAACTAAAAATATTTTATGAAGATCTAAAACAAATGTTTATAACAAAAAATACTTAAAACGAACATTTAATGAATCATACAAATAATGTAGTAATTAGAATAAAAATAGTCAATTGAGACTCATAATCGTCGTACGAAAAACATATATTACTTGTTTCTCATTCCATTAAAGAAATCACATAGATACTCACCAATAAGAACTATTGAAGAATATAAACTAAAAATGTCTTATGAAGATTCAACACAAATGTTTATAGAAAAAAATACTTAAAACAAACTTTTAATAAATCATACAAACAAAATTGAGTAATTAGAATAAGAAAAAATTACACCTAGAGGAAATTCCAGAAATTCCAATTACGGTTTATAGATACTTTGGTGATGTGGTTTGATCAAAATAACACTCCTTTTGTAACTTTCACTTTCTTCTTCACCGTCATCTACCTCCGTCCCGTAAAAAACGCCGCCTCCTCTAGAATTTACTGACTTTTCATTTTCCCGGTCTTATCGATCTACATAGCCGGCGACAAAACCTAATCTTCCACCGACGAAAATCTCCGATTGCTTCCCGTAGTTACCGACTCTCCTTGAATGAAGAATAGAATCAGCGATATCAAATTTATCGTCTTAGCCGCCGTCTCCACATCTCAGCCGCTGTCTCCGCATCTCAGCCGCTGTCTCCACATCTCTCAGCCGCCAGCGTAATTATAGGATTGCTTACTTTTCCTCCTGCTTTTTGGATTGTTTACCGTAGATTTTCTGGAATAAATTTACTACACCGCATCTCCTATAATTTCTGCTCCAGCAAGTCTATGATTAATCTATCAAACCGCTTCCATTCTTAATCATCCATGCTTGCTCATCCATCCCATTGCATTTGTACTGTAGCCCCGATCATCTATGATTAATCATCCATGATTGCATATCCATGATTAGCCATCCACAAACGAGAAACCAGTCCTATAAGTTTTTTTGTTACATGTCTCTTCCAATTTCATGGGTTGAATAACAATTAGAGTTCTGTTTGAATAACATGTCTCTTCTTAATCTTTTTCTATTGGATCGAATTGGAATGATAGTGATCAGCATGAGACCATCCAGAAGTAGTAATTAATGTTCTTGTTTCTTCTTTTGCAGTCAATGATTGTATTTGCTATCTCCATGCTATTGTCTCCATTAAACTTTTTCATTTCTGTGTGGGCTTGTGATTGTATCCATCAGTGTTGTCTAGACCAACACACAATTAGAGCATATATATTGGTGAGAACCTCTTAGAGGTTCTTAAAAAAATTATTATTTTAATGTAATTTGAATTTATATTTAAATTTAAAGTGAAAAATAAAATATGATTCAATAAGAAAAGAACAAGTGTGATATGA
Organism: Alliaria petiolata; assembly: GCA_020283515.1. Lineage (NCBI taxonomy): Eukaryota > Viridiplantae > Streptophyta > Magnoliopsida > Brassicales > Brassicaceae > Alliaria > Alliaria petiolata. Next base: position 138,805,118 of record JAHZTW010000001.1, on the reverse strand, counting down.
GGTTCTTAACAATTGATGAGAGGTTCTCAAATGAGAATCTCATCTCATTCTCTTTCTTCCTTTTTTATTATATTTCATTTTTTTATTATGAAAACCCCTCTTAAGATTCTCCCAATGCATATGGTCTTATGGTTTTGTGTCCAATGTGTTTATGTACTGTCTTTTCCTAGTGAGATTGTGTCCATATGATTATGTCCATGGTATTGTGTCCAATGATAATGTCCATTTATATTGTGTCGACTGATACTATCCATTATATTGTGTCCATGTAGATGTGTTCATATATGAAACCGTATGATGATTAACACTTCTCTTACCCTTTCCTTTATATTGCAGGTATAGAGATCTGGACTCTGAGTTTGACAATGCAACATCCTCATGGAGTTGTTATCACTAAGCTTCCTTTATTCTCAGTGAAACCAAATAATATTGGGTGAATTGTTAAACAAGAACCAAAATCTGTTAAACATCTAGTTTCTACAAATCGAGTAGAGTTTCTAAGGAGTACAACATAACCTAAGGCAACAACTATTGAGAAAGACAAGAGTATTCATCCACACAACTTTGTCCATCAACTATATATTATGTTGTGGATTTTTGTAAGTCATTCACAATGAAACCATGGTCTATTAAATTGTATATCAATATTTAGGGTTTTTAACAAAGAAACCCCTCAACTAAAGATGAATCGAGAAAAAAGACCTCAACTATTAATTTAATGTAAAAACCCCTCAACTATAAGTCCGTTAATGAAAAAACCCCTCCGTCTACAGTACCGTTAAAACTTTAAAGTTTTTAACAAAAAAACCCTCAACTAAATATGAATTGAGAAAAAATCACTCAACTATAAATTTAGTGTAAAAACCCCTCAAATTCAGATGATCAAATATTTACCACTCTACTATAAATTTAATGTGAAACCCCTCTATTTCTCTCTACAATGACATTAAAAAAGTAAATAGTCAACATTAAATCAAATACGATTTTGAATGTAAAAATTGACATGGATACGATGTGATAATGATATTCTGTGTTTAAAAAATTTGATTGAAGAATACATATACATTAAAAAAATTTATACAATTTAATTTATTTAGAGTTTTGAGAAACTGAAATAATTTATCAAGTTGTACAGAAAATTTGATATTTATTCATTCTTAAATTAACTTTCAAGCCAAATAATCTTACTATATGAAATTAAAGTTTGATAATTTTAGCGTTTATCATATTGTAGATTTTAGAAATTTAAATATTTTTTCTAATTGTTTCAAGATTTTAAATACCTTGCTGGTTTTGAAAGCTATCACATTATTTTAAAATTATCTATGTCATTTTTACAATCCAAAACGCTTACATTTGATTTATCGTTAACCGTTTAGGTTTTAACGTAACTGTAGATAAAAAGGTTTAGGGGTTTTTACATTAAATTTTATAGTTGAGGGGTTTATTCCCAATCATTATTTACTTGGGGGGTTTTTTCATTAAAATCTTTTGAGATTTCGCAAAACAAGTGTCGCCGTTAAGGTTTTAACGGTACTGTAGACGGAGGGGTCTTTTCATTAACGGACTTATAGTTGAGGGGTTTTTACATTAAATTTATAGTTGAGGGTTTTTTTCTCGATTCATCTTTAGTTGAGGGGTTTCTTTGTTAAAAACCCCAATATTTATATTCTAAGTTTGATGGAATTTTCCTTTGCAGCATAAGAACTAATTAGATGCTACTGAGGCCTCAGATTGATGCAATCGCTGAAGCACTATGATGGTGTCAAAAGTTGCGAACCAAAATTGGACTGCGACATTTGTAACGACTTGGGCCCGGCCCATTTGAATAAGTTTAAATGGATTGATTTGACTACCTATGTCATCAAAGTGCACTTACTTTTCCGGTCACTTACTCCGAGAGAATTCCAGAGTTAAGTGTGCTTATGCTGGAGTTGGACTAGTTAGGATGGGTGACCTTCCGGGAAGTCATATGCGGAACCGTGTGAGTGAGGCAAAAACACGGGAAAAGTTCATGTGGTGATTGCAGGGTCAGTAAATAAGTCGGCCGAGTCACCGAGAAAAATAACGCATCGGCCGTCTGACAGGGGCGGGGGGCCTGCAGCCCGGAAGAAGTGTGGGGCCTCGCTGGTAAGGCCGGTCGTGATGTTACAAGTGGTATCATAGCGCACCAACGGTCGGACAGGGGCGGGGGACTCACAGCCCGGGAGAGGCGTGGGGCCTCGCTGGTAGGGTGATAGTAGGATTTTTCCTCTTTCAATTAATCTCTACTACTCATGTCATTGTAGTATTTGAGATGTCAATCCAAATGGGGTTAAGATTAACAACACTAGGAATACATGAAACTATTTAATCTAAGCCAAACTCAATATTGAAGGAGACAAGGGACTAATAAAAGCAAACTACAAGCTAAAAGGGATACTACAAGACTAATTATATGAGCTAAGGCCTTAATTTTAACTAATTAAGCACTAATCAAGAGATTAACTACTAATCAAGATTATCAAATTAACTAAAACGAAACCTAGGGATGGAATCATTGATTTGGGAAACTAAATGGACAACCTTGCAATCATTTAAGCAACTAAAGAAGCTAACTCTATGCCTAGAACACTTAAACAAGATTAAACCATGATGTGTGGCACTAATCCCTTTCTTAATCACCCTAATGAACTAATGATGTTTTAGCATTAGGATAATCAACAAGCATTAAATTCAAGTCTAAATGGCATGATAAACACTCTAGACAACTAATGTCTTAGGCTAGAAATG
>JAHZTW010000001.1:138784536-138798161 GCA_020283515.1 Alliaria petiolata | reverse complement strand
CCTCCAAATGCTTGATATGCTTCTACAAGACTTTTGCTTCTCATTTAGCTGCTTCTCTTCCTCCTCTTGATGATTTCTTGCCCTTCCTTTTATATGCCATCCTTCTCCAACTCCATTCATGCCTCCATAGCATCCAAATCACCTGATCAAGACTCCAAATGCACCAAAATATGCAAAGACTATGCAAATACACCCTAGAACTCTAAATGATCAAAATGCAATACAATGATGCTTAATTAGGTTCCTAAATGAATAGAAACTTACACTAAATGGAGGGAAATATGATGCAAAATATAGACATATCATAGGGGCGGTCGGGGTGTTACAAGTGGTATCAGAGCCAAGGGAAGTCAAACCGGTTATGTCGCATGAGACTGTATTAGGGTTTGGGAGGTTAGGGTTCACACTAGCGGGATCAGAATTCGGAGACGAATTCCCATTTAGTGGGGAAGAATTGTAACGACCCGGAGCCGACCCATTTGAATAAGTTTAAATGGATTGATTTGGCTACATATGTCATCAAAGTGAACTTACTTTTCTGGTCACTTACCCCGAGAGAACTCCATAGTTAAGCATGCTTATGCTGGAGTAGGATTAGGATGGGTGACCTTCCGGAAAGTCCTATGCGGAACCGTGTGAGTGAGCCCAAAACACGGGGAAATGTCACGTGGTGATTGCAGGGTCAATAAATAAGTCGGTCGAGTCACCGAGAAAAATAACGCACCGGCCGTTGGACAGGGGCGGGGGGCCCGCAGCTCGGGAGAGGTGTGGGGCTCGCTGGTAGGGGCGGTTGGGACGTTACAAGTGGTATCAGAGGGCACCGACCGTCGGACAGGAGCAGAGAGCTTACAGCCCGGGAGAGGTGTGGGGCCTCGCTGGTAGGGGCGGTCGGGACGCTACAACATCGTCGAGCTTTAAATTAATAAAGACCATAAGCTGCAAATGCACAACGTGCATTGTAGTACTTAGGGGTCGAACCACGAAGATTATCCACTGAAAAACAAAGATGGTTAGGACGACCAAAGACGTAAAGAGGTTGTGGGGGATTAGTGTGTCACGGTTTCGGTAGCTATTGAATGCAGAAAAAGTAAGGCAGCATTTATATAGAACCTGGAACCTGGCTCTCACCTTAGCCTATATCAAACAGAAAGTAAATAGCAAATGGGAATTCAAAGTAAAGTAGTGCAGAAAACAAAGAGTATGGAAGTGTGTAAATCTCGATTAAAAGCAGGGGTTGGAACACGTCGGGGATCTTTTCGGTAAATCTATGGGGCTCTAACTAGAAATCAAATATACATCGAATCAAGAAAACGAGACTAGGCGAGTTTCTCTAAACTGGAATCACTAGTTTTATGACCTAACTCTTTCAAGCAAGATCGTCTATGTTATGAGAAATTTGTAGGTATATTTTTGTATTCTACGATTCAACCAAACACGCAATAGCATTTCTGGTTCATAAACATTCATGCAACTTCATGTGACACAATCCTTGAAATGCTTCAAGTATTGTTTCCTTTGAAATCGTAACTTAGAAGCTTAAGTTGATGGAGGAATGGTTTGATGATTGAGAAACCGGTTGGACTTGAACTCCAAGCACTGAGAGTTTAGATTATAATGTTCAAGGGCTAATTCTCACCAGAACACTAGTCTCTACACGCCTTACTAACTCTCCGAATCCCTCAAAGAAAGCTAAGTAAATCGCAGGAACAAGTTAAGTTGCAAAGAAGTTCTTTGTAAACAAAACAAATGGGGTTTTAATTTCTTTAATAATTCTGAATCTCAAAGTACAAATGAAAGAGCTTATATAATATTTAGAATGTGAAAAGCAAACGGTAACAATAATTAAAACATAGCAAAGATCAAGCTGAAAATAATGTAGAAAATATCTTCTAGCTTTAAAGGGGGGTGATATCTTGACTTGTTCTGGTGTGGTAGGGCTCGTGTAAGCTTCAGTGTACATAGAGAGGGTCGAATATAATGTCTTAGGTAGACATATATCCAGAGTTTCCTTATATGACTCGGCATATGCATATCTTCTTGGCAAGAGAGGTGGTGGTCTTTCTCCTTCTAGACGGTGTAGGCGTTCATTTCTCTCAGTTCTGAATGTATTGAGATTCTCAGTTAGGTTGGCAATGGCAGCCAATATTGCTTGTATAGGATCAACTGGTGTATTGTCTCGCATGGTACCTTGCAATTCAAACAAACAAATCAGAGATGTGTTTAAATGACAGCAAAATATAAGAATAAGCAACTAAGCAGTTTAATATAACAGAAACAATAAACAATTTTTTTTTTTTTGACTAACAGAATGAATGCAACGGTCAAATTGATAAGTATGAATCCAAGGAAGTGCCCGCAAATATGGGTCTAAGTTAAATGGATGCGTTTTAAGTGTACAGGAAAGTCAAAGATAAACAAGATATGGCAAGGTTATAAACGTGCAAGGATGCTTTGTAACAAATATGGAATGGCAATAAGGAACGGTGGATATGTATGGTAATGCAGCAATGACTTTTTTTTTTTTAATGCTAAGAAACACGGTTTGCTGGAAAATGAAATGATAAGAATGGTTCCAGAAGACAATTATCTTTCTTTTTTTTGGCTATTCGTTTAACTGAATGCAGAAACCAATAAACAAAAGGGAAACGATCTAGTCTATTTTTTTAATTTTTGAAGCAAAAACTCAAAATAAAAAATTGCAGAAAGCAGATGAACAATAAAACAATTTTTATGGGTTTTTTTTTTTATAAGAAAGAAAATCCAAACTGAATGAAACAAATTGCAAAAACTTGAAAGATGAATAGAAAACACCTGGATAAGGAGCTTTTAGCTCTGATACCAATGAAACAATCATTGAAATGCTTCAAGTATTGTTTCCTTTGAAATCGTCACTTAGAAGCTTAAGTTGATGCAGGAATAGTTTGATGATTGAGAAACCGGTTGGACTTGAACTCCAAGCACCGAGAGTTTAGATTATAATGTTCAAGGGCTAATCCTCACAAGAACACTAGTCTCTACACGCCTTACTAACTCTCTGAATCCTTCAAAGAAAGCTAAGTAAATCGCAGGAACAAGTTAAGTTGCAAAGAAGTTCTTTGTAAACAAAACCAATGGGGTTTTAATTTCTTTAATAATTCTGAATCTCAAAGTACAAATGAAAGAGCTTATATAATGCTCAGAATGTGAAAAGCAAATGGTAACAATAATTAAAACATAGCAAAGATCAAGCTGAAAATAATGTAGAAAAGATTTTCTAGCCGTTGGGCTTTAAAGGGGGTGATATCTTGACTTGTTCTGGTGTGGTAGGGCTCGTGTAAGCTTCAGTGGACATAGAGGGGGTCGAATATAATGTCTTAGGTAGACATATATCCAGAGTTTCCTTATATGATTCGGCATATGCATATCTTGGCTGGTTTGGTGGTTTTGACGGATTGAATGGGTCTTCTTGGTTATATGGTTGCTTGAGTTGAATCAAGGACGGTTTTTGGATCTCCTTAGCTTCAGTAGATGATGAAAGTGGGTTGAATAATATGTTAGTATAACATATGTACGAACTTTCCTTAAATGGCTCCTTTGGTATCTTCTTTGGTTTAAGGACATCTTCTTCAATTCTGAATTGATTCAGGCTTCATTAAGCTCGGTCAGGACGTTCTCCAGAGTATAAGGGACGGTGGAGTTTTGTTGTTAGCTCCTTAGCTTCTTCAGACACAGCTACAAAGCCTCCTTCTCCCTTAGCTACAAGCTTTGCTCCATCTTCTTTAGCTTCAAGGCTCATCTCTTTGTCAAATCCTGATGTTTAAGCAATGAGGATTGTATCATCATGGATATGTGTTAGCATCCCAAAAGCGCACGCTCGGTTAAACTATGTCCGGTGGAAAGATTCAGCATGTTAATGGTTCTTAAATATCCTAAAATTAGAACCTAGTTCGTGACGCTAGACTCATGCAATAAGAACAAACTTAAACACGAAAGGAAAACCTAGAATATGGCTAGAAATCGATGAAGTCCGTTCAAGAACAGTTAATGAAATTCCCCATATATACCCTTAAAGAACGCCCAATGAAGATATATTACTCAGACATTGTGGCGCAAAACAGAATCATAGATGAAGAGGATTGCATAAACGAAATCCAAGAGATGAAACAAAGAGGGTTCAATAAATCTATCTCCCTTAAGAACAAAGAGCAAAACCATTAAAGCTTTTCGGTGGCTGTAAAGTATTATGGAGGCACACAAAAATAAGATGTAAAACAAGACTATTTATAGGTCATTAGGTCTTCTTAGGTGTCACTTAGGTTTCCATCGAGTTTGACGGCTATCGGGCTTGATTGGGGCTTGAAAACGGGCTTGGGAATCGTCACTTGTTTTGGCCGCACGAGAGAGGGGCAGTGGCGCGGCCAATGCAAGTCTGAACTTGCATGGCGTGGTCAGCCTCCTTCTGATGATGTCTCTGACGGGCCTTCTTGCATTCCTTGTAACTTGATATATAACCATGGGATTGACCTTAAACCACTTAGGTATGAAAGATAGTAGCTCAGGCTATCTTGTCACCATAATTCAGCATGATCATGTGGTGGGAAGGTCTTCATCTGATGCTAAACTTCTGTCATTTCGCACATGATCCGGAAATATCTGTTTTGCTCCGTTTTGCGTCTTTTTTGCTTAGTTTATCTGAAAAGAGTCTTGAAAATACAAATGCTCGAAATACGCTACTTATGCATGAAAACCTTAGTGAAATACTTATTCAAGCATTCACTTATGATAGTAAAAATGGACGAAATATGCATGCGATCAACTCCCCAGAGTTAAACCTTTGTTTATCCTCAAACAAAACAAAAATCTAAACAAGGAAGAGAGGTTTGAAAATCAGATGAACTAGCAAATCTTTATGACCGTTCTTCTAAACCTTAATCCATCGAATCACATCAATCGAAGCTTAGTCTAAAAAATTCTCACTACAGTTCCTTAAATACTAGTTCGTTCGAAAATTTCACAATCTTAACTCCAAATTCCGGTCAACTAGCTCTCTAAACAATATTAGGTTTGGCGTGATTCTTGCCAAGGAATATTAAGCGAGATTCAACGAGGTTAGGTGTAAAAGGCTTTTAATGGTGAGGTTTAGAGTGTTTCGGGTTACTGTATGTTTCTTCGGAAGGTGCGAGATATTATGCAAAACAATAAGAGAAGGTGGAACTGTTGATGACCACGATTTCCAATCACTCTTCGCACATGTACTTCCCCGAAATCTCCCTTTTGTCGCCATTCCCCGAGACTTGGTTCCTTGCTTCGGGTTTGAATTGGATGGCGCCTAAACTTCTCACAAACTAACCATATTTTTTCTCTTTGAATGTTTCGGCTTGCCTAGACTCTTTTAAGCTTTCTTTCCTTCCCGTTTCTTTTTATAACTCTTTTTTTATAGAGAAGTTCCATCATCATTCAGGCTATATGCCCGAGTTACTTACTGAAGTGTCATAGAGAGCACGAAATTTTTACCATTCATTCGAGTTTTCTGAGGCATAAGTTGGTTATTATCTTCGTTGTCTTTTCGTTCCTTAACCATTCGATCTTCTGTCTTTTTGTGACTAAAAATCGTGTCATTCCTCTCTCTCCGGTGTTTTTTCACATATCTGCACAAAATGAAAACAAGAGAGTTGCATGAGGTTTGAAAGATGGTTAAGGGTTCGGGTAGGGTACCAAATAAAGACGAGTTGGCGTTTGGGAACAACAAAGAGTGGTAAAAAGGGATAAGATGTCCCGAATGTTTTGGGCTGTTGAATGCTTAAAAATCTGTTGACAAGAAAATTAAAAATAAGATTAAAAGTCCAAATAAAGTAGAGCTAATATATTCCTACCAATGAAATCTCTATAGATCGAAATTCTCTAGGATTTCGTATCGCCGGCTTTCTAGCTACCGCCTAGTCTAGTACCAAAGCTTGAAAGAGCGTTTACTAGGAAATAGTGTAGAAGCACACTAGTCGTAATCATCCTTGATTTGCATAATCATTCCCTACAAGGTTTTGACTCGATAAAATGACTAGATGAAAAGAAAAATGCATGCAAAGACTCATGAAATAAAACCATAGTTAGTAATAAATAGCCCCTACAAGGTTTTTACCATTCATTCGAGTTTTTTGAGGCATAAGTTGGTTATTATCTTCGTTGTCTTTTCGTTCCTTAACCATTCGATCTTCTGTCTTTTTGTGACTAAAAATCGTGTCATTCCTCTCTCTCCGGCGTTTTTGCACATATCTGCACAACATGAAAACAAGAGAGTTGCATGAGGTTTGAAAGATGGTTAAGGGTTCGGGTAGGGTACCAAATAAAGACGAGTTGGCGTTTGGGAACAACAAAGAGTGGTAAAAAGGGATAAGATGTCCCGAATGTTTTGGGCTGTTGAATGCTTAAAAATCTGTTGACAAGAAAATTAAAAATAAGATTAAAAGTCCAAATAAAGTAGAGCTAATATATTCCTACCAATGAAATCTCTATAGATCGAAATTCTCTAGGATTTCGTATCGCCGGCTTTCTAGCTACCGCCTAGTCTAGTACCAAAGCTTGAAAGAGCGTTTACTAGGAAATAGTGTAGAAGCACACTAGTCGTAATCATCCTTGATTTGCATAATCATTCCCTACAAGGTTTTGACTCGATAAAATGACTAGATGAAAAGAAAAATGCATGCAAAGACTCATGAAATAAAACCATAGTTAGTAATAAATAGCCCCTACAAGGTTTTTACCATTCATTCGAGTTTTTTGAGGCATAAGTTGGTTATTATCTTCGTTGTNTAAAAAAAAACCCCCCCCCCCCCCCACCCCGACTTAAATCAAATTGTCCTCAATTTGTTTAAATCGAGTTGAGGTGATAAACAATAGGTAAATTCAAGTACAAGCTTGTGAAGACTTACTTGAAAGTGGCGATGGATTTGGTATGGGTGGGTGGACGTGTGGTGGTGATTCAGCTAAAGACTTAGTCATCCTCCTTATGTCCCTGCTGAGAATTGATTTTATTGAACAAAAGGAATAAAAAACTTAGCTTGAAAGAAGATGTGATGTTGCGGTTTGAGCTTCCTTGCTTCGTTTGGTGGTGGTGGGCGTGTGGTGGTGATGGATGATGGTGGTGATAGGTGTTTGGTGGTGATAATTGGCTCACCTTTGATGTGAAAAACAAGTACTTTGGTTGTTGTGCACTTGGTTCGAATCCTTGACCTTTGATAACACGTTGAAAGAGAGATGGAAAATCCTCTACACTTGCGTCACCTCAGAAACTTGCATAGTTTGGGCCGATGCAGGCCTTTCCAGTGATGTGTTCGGAATCCTGGAAGACTGGTGTTGCTAGCTCGAACTTCAATGTCACGGTTACAACAATTCAATTAAATTTCCAACAGTCTTTGCGGTCTTTAGGACGTGTAGAAGCCTTAAAACAAGAAAGAAACTTGCAGGGCTTGACATGGGTTGAAGGAGGTCCGGTTTGGTGAAGTTCTGGATGGAAAACGCAGCAGAAGAAGCACGGCCGCGGCCAGGCTTGTTTCTTCCGCGCCATTGTGGTTCGTGGTGCGACCAGACTCCTTCTGGCCGCTCCATGGGCGGTTTGTCGCCCGGTGAGTTGCTTTCGAATCTCGTTTTTTCATATTTTTGGTATTTTTGGAGTTTAACTGATTTTTGTGTGTTTTTGTGTTTTATGAAAGTTGAAAACTTAAGAGAAAACTAAAACCAAAGATTAAAAGTTAGAAATCTAAAAGAAAGAGAAAGAAATAGAAGTACCTAAATGGGTTGCCTCCCATTGAGCGCTTTGGTTTAAAGTCTTTTAGCTAGACTTTGGTGGAGGTTTTAGATGTGAACAACTCAGACTAAAGGATTCATGGCTCCTTTAACTTCTCGACACTCTTGTAACGACCCGGGCCCGACCCATTTGAATAAGTTTAAATGGATTGATTTGGCTACCTATGTCATCAAAGTGCACTTACCTTTTCCGGTCACTTACCCTAAGAGAACTCCAGAGTTAAGCTTGCTTATGCTGGAGTAGGACTAGGATGGGTGATCTTCCGGGAAGTACTCTGCGGAACCGTGTGAGTGAGGCCAAAACACGGGAAAAGGTCACGTGGTGATTGCAGGGACGAGTAAATCAATCGATCGGGCCAACGAGAAAAATAACACATCCACCGTCGGACAGGGGCGGGGCCCACAAGCCCAACTGAGGGATTGGTGACTCGCCTGTAGGGGTGTTACAAGTAATTGTAACGATCGGAATTTTTGTAAGTGGGCCAAAAATCTTAGTTTTAATTATTGAGGCCCATTAGCCCATCTCGATTATTTTTGGAACATTATAAACAAAGGTGTATGCATCTCCCTCCCCGATTACCCTAACCGCATGAGATGAGAAAGGGAGAAGAGAAGGAGAAGAGAAAGAGGGAAAAAGGGAGAGAGAAGGGGATCGTGAGGGAGAAGAAACATAGAGAAGGAAAGGAGAGGAAGAGTGAGGAAGAGAGAACATACCGGAGAAGTGGTGCCGCCTCCGTACGCGGATGCTGCCGTTGACGGAGCCACTGTCTCCCATCGCCGCCGCTGCTCCTCATCACCGTCATAGTTCCATGCTTCACCGGAGGCATCGTTTCCATCACCGGAGGTCAAAGGTCCTTATTGCCGAGACATCCCGAGAAGTGGAGTTACCATCTCCGTTCGTTAATGCCGAGCCGTCGCCTCCTTGATTCCGTCACCACTGGCGGATCTACTGTTGCGAGTCACCTCTGTGGTAAGAGAATCACGCTCCTTTCGTCATCTCCTCCGAACTGTTTCTCCGAGAATTAGTAATCGCCATTGATGTGTTCTTGTGTACCTTCAGCTGCAAGCAATCCTTCTCCATCACGCGTTGTTGCCGTTGCTGATTCCGTTGGTGAGGACTTAGCATCGTGATTATTGGGTAAGCAAGATCTTGAGTTGTGATGTTACTATTCACGTTTTGGGGTTGTGGTTGTTCACGTTGTTGGTGTGAACGTGATTATTGTTTCCATTATTGCTTGAGGACTAAGCAACGTGTGAACCTCCTTGTTTTTAGATTAAGTGTTGCTGCTGATCGTGTTGTCCCACTTGCCGTGAGATGTTCTTCGTGTCGTCTTTACCGTCTTCTTCAAACCGATAATCGAAGTGGCAAAGGTGAGGGCGGGATCCGTGGATATTTATGAGTACTAATCATTTAGTATTAGTAAGTACTAGGTCTAGGTAATTGTTTGGTTGTGTTGATTGGTGAAATGTGATAATGTGTGACGATGAATGTTAGTGATAATGTTAGTTGTTGTGATGATGGTATATGGTGGATAGTATGTGATGATTGTGTGCAGTGGGATTGAGGACGAGGACATGGCGATCCCGTCGAAACCCGTAAACCGGCTGACGAGCCAAAGGTGGTGGAAGACCTTTCGAGGTGCCCGACCAGCCTAGTGTGTCAGATGTCAGTGTCATATGTGATGTGAATGAAGTCGTGATGTGATTATTATTTTGATATGTGTGAATTTGAAAAGTGATTCTTGTTGTGTGAATGTTTGTCTAGAGTTGGTAATTGCTAATGCAATGATTATTAGTGTTAAGTATCGTGTAGGCGGAAATGACCTACCTCATTGAGTAATTCGTTGCTCACCCCCCTTTCCCTCCTTTAGCGTGTGCAGGTGTTGTTTGTGGTTCAAGTTAGGGCGCGAGACCTATGGCACCAAAGTGACGGGAACGGGTCCTTTCAACTCTGCACTTGTTGGCTTGAGATATCTCCTATTCAGCGTTGAATAATCCTTCTTGTTGTCTCGAAGAACAAATGCATTGTTTAGATTCCTTCTCTTGAGTTCTTTGCCTTTCTCTTCCAAATTCGGATGAGTGATAAGTTCAAATTTTGGAAAGGATTTTGATGACCTTTTAAGCTTCACTTTGGCTCCTATTGGGTTTCCATCACGTCTCATATGAGGCAAAGTCGAACTTGAACCATATGGTATCTCTTTGCGCTTTGGTGATTCCCTTGAGTGTGCTGAATGGACCTTCTTCTAGGACGTTTTGGACATCCTTTTTACTTCCTCCAAGGTCTAAGATTGGTTCAGTTCCACTGCATATGGTCGTGAAATGAGTGCTCCTAGTGGGAGTTGCTGGATAGAAGGATCTCTCGTTGTTTTTGGACAAGCGCACTTGTTGGTTCGTTTTGCCAATCAAAGCTCTAACAGGTGCAACGAATGAAGAGCCAAGGATCAACAAGGGAATTGTGTCCTTCCTTGTTTTCACAATATGAAAGTAAGTAGGAACAAGATAGTCTTCAACTCGAGGCAGCAAGCTTGGTTTGAACCGAACAGATTTGGTGACGGACGATTTTCATGGTGAATGCTTGAAAGCTTGAAACACCAATGCCTTCTGCATTGGTATTAGTCATGAGACTAACTTCAGGTCTTATATCACCAAGAGGGTCACGAAATTTTCCTCTTTTGATTGATCATGGAACCAAAAAATTTCCCGGATCCTTTATCTTTTAAGGTGTCCTTAAGGGTTGTTCTTGCATCACCATTGGTGTCTTCTTCTCCACGAAATTTGTTTCACACTCAAGGTCGTAATGAGTTGAAGGGAGAGGATGCCCTTGGTCGTGGAGTTGAGGCTCCTTGTTGGTTGGTTTGTCGTCTTCAAGATGCTTAGACGGATCGGTAGAGATGGGATCGTCTTGAGGAATAGAAAGAGAAGTAATTGTTTCTATTACATGATGTTCGGCTTCATTAGCATGAGAAAGGGTAACCGAGAAACTCAAATCCAATGACTTCTTTCGAAATTCATTGTCTTAGCTTTTCATCTTGGCGTCGAGAGTCATAGAACTCTTCTTTTCGTTGTCTGAAACTTCATGCATTACGAGTACATACTTGATTTCTTTAGTTATAGCATAGCTATATTCTTCGGGATCTACCACATCATCTTTTTCGGGGGGACCATATCGTTTGTCGAGTTTCTCAGTAAACTGAAATTCAGCTTTCACTCGAACTTCACACATATAAATGACTAGCGATATCTTTCCACTCATCGTCACGATCCTTTGCCTTTTCTTCTGAAAGAGTGTCAAGTGATCTAACGAGGTGTTGTTGCATCTCGACAGCCTAGCGCATTTTGACATGAACTTATCGATACTTCTACTACAGTGTTGGCGCACCATGGATATGAGCTCGTCGTCTTTCTTGGGAGGAGAACCAATAGGATGTAATATCCTATTATATTCTATGGAATTGTTTTGGATGGTAGCATCGAGATCCTTGATCAATGTGCGAGCTTTCCTCATCTCGAATGTCTGTGAAAATTAGAAACAAAAACGAAATTAAAGGAAAAGATGTCTAAGAGTCGTGATTCTAACCTTTTGGATTAGCAGCGGAATCGAATCCCTAGTGGCAACGGCGCCAAAAACTTGATGGGGTTAAAAGTTGCGATCCAAAATTGAACTGCTTCTTAGGGACTTCGTCGAGCTTTAAATTTATAAGGACCCTAAGCTGTAAGTTCACATCGTGCATTGTAGTACTTAGGACTCAAACCAGAAGATTATCCACTGTAAAACAAGGATGGTTAGGACGACCAAAGACGTAAACATGTTGTGGGGGATTAGTGTGTCACGGTTTTGGTAGCTATTGAATGCAGAAAAATTAAGGCAACATTTATATAGAACATGGCTCTCGCCTAATCCTATATCAAACGAAAAGTAAATAGCAGATGGGAATTCAAAGTAAAGCAGTGCAGAAAACGTAAAATATGGAAGTGCGTAAATCTCGATTAAAAGCAGGGGTTGGAACACGTTGGAGATCTTCTCGGAAAATTTATGGGGTTCTAATTAGAAATCAAACATATATTGAATCAAGCAAACCAGACTAGGCGAGTTTCTCTAAACCGGAATCACTGGTTTTATGACCTAACTCTTTCAAGCAAGATTGTCTATGTCATGAGAACTTCGTACGTATGCTATCGTATCCTACGACGCAATAAAACACGCAATGGCAGTTCTGGTTCATAAACATTCACACCACTTCAGGGATATGCATTAGCATCCCAGAAGCACACGGTCGGTTAAGCTATGTCCGGTGGAAAGATTCAGCACGTTAATGGTTCGTAACCATCCTAGAATCAGAACCTAGTTTGCGACGCTAAACTCATGCAATAAGAACAAACTTAAACACGAAAGAAAACCCTAGAATATGGCTAGAAATCGATGAAGCCAGTTTAAGAACAGTTAATGAAATTCCCCATAGATCCCCTTAAAGAATGCCCAATGAAGATATATTTCTCACATTGTGGCGCAAAACAGAATCATAGATGAAGAGAACTGCATAAACGAAATCCAAGAGTTGAAACAAAGAGGGTTCAAGAGTAGATTCTCCCTTAAGAACAGAGAGCAAAAATAATGAAACTTTTCGGTAGCTGTAAAGTATTATGGAGGCACACTAAAATAAGATGTAAGACAAGAGTATTTATTGGTCTTTAGATCTTCTTAGGCGTCACTTAAGTTTTCACCGAGTTTGACGGCTATCGGGCTTGATTTAGGCTTGAAACCGGGCTCGAGAATCGTCACTTATTCTGGTCGCATGAGCAAGGGGCCGTAGCGCGGCCAATGCAAGGCTGAACTTGCTTGGCACGACCAACCTTCTTCTGATGATGTCTCTGACGGGTCTTTTTGCATTCCTTGTAACTTGAGATCTAACCATGGGATTGACCTCATACCACTTCGGTGTGAAAGGTAGTAGATCAGACTATCTTTTCATCAAAATTCAGCATGATCCCGTGGTCGGAAGGTCTCCATCTGATGCTAAACTTCTGTCATTTAGCACATGATCCAAAATTGTCTGCTTTTCTCTATTTTGCGTCCTTTTTGCTAAGTTTATCTAAAAAGAGTCTTGCACATATATATATACTCGAAATATGCTAGTTATACATGAAAACCTTAGTGAAATGCTTATTAAAGCATTCACTTATGCATGTGATCACACTACATGCTCTCGTTATCAACATCAGAAAATGTCCACAATTTCTTGTCCATTAGAACCTATCCACAAAATAAGGTTCACTCGAAACTGTCCAGAACAAACTTTCCAACACAATATGTCGTTGTGCTAATACTTGGTTACTTTGTATAATCAATCATGCTTTAGTGTTTAGTAAAATTGTTTTCTCACTATTTTAAATTGTAATTCTCTTATACACACACATGGAATCATCAGAAACTGTTTACTTTTACATTGCTTTGTTTAACTAGAGTCAGATGTCAAAGTTTCTATCTCATTCTATTTGTTTCTTCTCATTGATTTCATTACAAGTTTACAACCCAACATTGTGTAGAGTTTACAAATATAAGAAATGACACAAGATTGGGAATCGCTCCACAATCGTAGAACCAAAGGGTAATCAGAAACTGATCAAAGAGGCTTGCGCGGAAAGGAATGAAGTCGGAATGGAGGTGTAAATGAGGCTGATTGACTCACTCAATCGGTGGGCTTGATTGACTCGCTCAATCTGTGGAGAACTAGGCTTGTTTGAATCGCACAAACAATCCCAATCCTATAATCTCAAGTATCAAATGAATCACTCAAATGAAACTTAAAGACAAAGATTTTTAAACAAAGAAACGCTTTGAATAAAAA
>JAHZTW010000001.1:138702189-138783741 GCA_020283515.1 Alliaria petiolata | reverse complement strand
TCCAATACAAGTCGGTTTGTAGCTTAATTCCTTCTGGTTCGGTCGGAATCCTCCAATTAGTGCGCCTATGTCCAAATCGGGAAAGCTCCGGTTCACCCAACTTGTAAAAATTATAACTTCGTCATATGAGCTCGGCTTGAGCTGATTCCACTTCGGCACGATTCTCTGATGTGAGTTTCCAAAACAATTGGATTTGTTGCCTGGATCGTCTTGGTTCGGCTGGAATGACTCGATGAGTGATCGCATGTCTCCATCGGGTCCATTGGAGCTCTGAATGGGATTTAGACATGTGAACCAATTTGCCTCGTTAAAACCTTTCCTGGAAAACCCATTGGGATAAAACCAAGGATAAGGAAAAAGAGTACAAATGGTCACAACCCATTTGTAAGCCTGAGCTTCACGTTCATATGCAAGCTCGGCAACTTGTGCAACTTCGGCAACATGTGCAACTTCAGCAACAGGTACTAGCATTGCTTCTGTTTGATTATCTTCAGTGCTCGGCATGATCATACTCTGATCCATTGTTGATGACATGCATGATCTTGTATCATCTTCAGTGCTCGGCATGATCATATTCTGCTCCATTGTTGATGACGTACATGATCTTGTATCAAGAAAGTCTCCAAATTGTACACGATGAAAAAACATATAAAATCAATATGTATCCACTGTCTCTTATCCACATGGCCATGCCCTATACATGACCTCTGTATCCAAAGTAAGACTGACCACAAATAGCATCATATCTACCACTGTTTCGTTTAAGTAGTGGCATCATATATATCATACTGATTCATTACATATATCAGAGTATGCTACATAATGAAGAGAACAAAGCCATATTCTAAATATAAGATATGATGTATCCCTGAAAAAAAAAACTATTTGATATGGTCCATGTAGTGTGTCCATGAGATTGTGTGCATTCGGTGTGTCCATGAGAGTGTGTTCATCTGGCTTTAGCAACAACCTTTGCAACCCATTCACACAAGAGATGAAGACGGTTTTTAAGAGATGTAGACGGCTTTAGCAACAACAATTCAACAAATTACCTTTGCAGCCCCATCAACAAACTTCTTGGCCTTGGGCATAGTTGCAGATAAAAACACAAATTGAGAATTCTTCGGAGCCATTACAATACGTTCTTCCCAAACCACCCCACTCTCGCTACCACGCATGTAATGCATCTCATCAAAAATCACCCAAGCAACCTCCCTCATAATCTCTGGCCCTTTATACTGCATGCTATGCAAGATCTATGTGGCCATGGCCTGAAAACAAAGATAACAAAAAACTAAGAAAAAATAACAAATAACAAAATTTCTGAGACGACTTCAAACAGTGGTAAATACACTTACCAAACAAGAAACATTGGGATCAATTGTTATCAAACCAACGTCAGAAAACTCTTCTTCTGATTGCTTAGTGCCTTTACAGGAGAAGTATAAATAACCCTCTGGTTTTCCCTCAAAGACATAGCAATCGCATAGGATGCCACAACTGTTTTACTCGTCAGATGTATGAGCTGAAACCTGAACATTATCCATACACTTCAGTTTAATTTCTCTTCCACTTTCAGCTGAATTAGACAGTCATTATAAATTTCATAGTTTGAATCAATCAAGTGACAAAAACGAAAGAAGTAGAATTTACAAGACTACAAATTCAGTAACCAAAACTTAATGAGAATCATTGGCAGTGAAAAAATCAAATTTTTCTGAAACCTAAGTAAAAGTAAACGCGGTTGGATTAAGAATCTCAATCGAAGTAAAGATCAATGATGGGAAGGAAGAGAGAGAGAGAACCTGCTTGATCTTGATTTTGATCGACGTCGTTGAAGGAGATGCAAATTATAGTCGACCATCTAATAGATTTATAAATCAAAAACTTTCCAGATAAGAAAACCCATAAACCCGAGCTAGTATTTACCTCCTTGGTGGCGAGGTCAAAGTTTGCTAAATCTATTAATATTTTTAACTCTTCTTGTGCTAAAAACTAAGGAAGGATAAAATAGAAATTGTCTTCGTAAACAGTACACACAAAGTGCCTCACTTTCTGGTGTTCTTCACGAGGGTATCTCACTATTAAAAAAAAATTCAAAAATTAAGAAAGAGAGAGAAGAAGGGTTCTCACATGTCTCACCTCATAAAATACCTACACACTTGTCTTATTTTAATTGGTTCAATTTATTTTAAATATTATAAATTAATTATATATATTGTTATAATAAAATAATATATTTTATAGTTGAGATACTTATTTTGAGAACCTTCGTCAATGTGGATGCTCTAAAGTGGGGAAAAGGGTCTTTTTCCACCTGAACAAACTCCGCGGTGCCTTTTCCTACCCAAACAAAGACTCAGTGCCTTTTCCCACCTAAACGCTTTAAAATTTCAAAAATCCAACTCATACTCCGACTTTTGTGCGTAAAACAAAGTTGACCATCACAAACGTTAGTCAACCGTTAAGTTTGCTGACTCAGCTCGTACACGTGGCATTAAAACAATGACGTGGCACTAAAAATAAAAAATAAAATCAAAAAAATCATAAAAATCGAAAATAAAATTTAAAAATCAAGAAAAAAATTTAAATTAACAAAAATAAAATAATATAATTTATAAAAGGGAAATTGGCAAAATACTCTAATTAAGATTTAAATTTTGAAAAGGACTTGGTTTTTTTAGTTTTTGGTAATTACACTTATTGATATGTAATAAGACTATTTTGATCATATTTTAATTAGAAGATTCATAAATAAAAAGTCACCTTCAAAAATCAAAAATTATAAATATTAATCAGATTTTCATAAACGAAGAGACGGTTGTAGAAGAAAGCAAGGTTCATATTCGTCAATCTAATGTCGTTGATCGGTTGAAGTCATTTCAAAAAGCCTTCAACAAGACCATATGTTATGAATTGACTAAATGACTATATTGTCCTGATTCTACAACCGTCTCTTCGTTTATGAAAATCTGATTTTTTGTATGTCGTTCGATTAACGTTAAAATTATTTAATAAAAATAAAAAAAATAAATGTTTTAAAATCGAATGATATCTATTGAGATTTTATTTTATTTGTAAACAATTAATCTTAGTTTTAAATTTATCTAAAACATATTCTATTAAAATATATATTTTTGGCCGACATAACGCAAAAACTTACTATATCGTCTTCTATTTGTAGTTCAACCATTATTTTCTCTCCTTTTCACCATTTCTTTTTAGTTTCGCAGCAATTGCAATGTTTCGAAGTAAATTCTGATTCATTCTTTTTAATCCCTACAATTCTTCTTTTTCAATACAACCTTCTAAACCAAATTATATTTCATCTATCACACAATCATATACATATATTACTATTAAGTTTTATATATTTTTGACTTAGGACATCTTCATGTATTACTCAAAATCAGAATTTTACTGAACAATAATTCATTGAACATTAACATCGATCAAAAGCCTGATTAAATGAAAAAAAAAAACTGAATTGAAAAAAAAAATTAAAGACTAGGGAGAGAATACATGAGTTCGAAGTAAGCTTTGTTTATTTTTAAAGTTAAATCAAAATAGTCTTATTACATATCAGTAAGTGTAATTACCAAAAACTAAAAAAAAAGGTCTTTTCAAATTTTAAATCTTAATTAGAGTATTTTGCCAATTTCCCTTTTATAAATTATATTATTTTATTTTTTTTTAATTTAAATTTTTTTCTTGATTTTTAAATTTTATTTTCGATTTTTATGATTTTTTGATTTTTGATTTTTGATTTTTAATGCCACGTCATCATTTTAATGCCACATGTACGAGCTGAGTCAGCAAACTTAACGGTTGACTAACCTTTGTGACGGTCAACTTTGTTTTACGCACAAAAGTCGGAGTATGGGTTGGATTTTTGAATTTTTAAAGCGTTTAGNTTTGTTTTACGCACAAAAGTCGGAGTATGGGTTGGATTTTTGAATTTTTAAAGCGTTTAGGTGGGAAAAGGCACCGAGTCTTTGTTTGGGTAGGAAAATGCACCGCGTAATTTGTTCGGGTGGGAAAAGACCCTTTTCTCCTCTAAAGTGCATATGGGCGTAAATTATTTAAAAAATCACAACTTAATTCATCAAACTCAATCTTCCTGAAAAATAAAAGAAAATTCATTGGTTAACAAGCACGTCTATAAAATAAACCCATAAACATCATAATTTATTGCTATTGTTTTAATTATTTGTAAAAGTTTCTGTCTCCCATTTAATTGGGCTTTGTCTCTTGAGGATCCAAGTTAACTCAGCCGAAATCTGTGGATTTTGTTTCAAAAGTTTCTGATTTATATATGATATAACTAGCATGTTAGAAAAATAGTAGAATAATATAATAACTGAAAAATTCTTAATGGGATAAACTAAATTGAAAAAAAAAATTTATTGAATAATTATAAAATGCTGAAAAGCTAGTTTTAGTAGATGAATCACATTTTGTTATTTTTTAATTATATTTTCAACAAGATAGTTCTCTGTATAGCGGAATCACTTTTCAAAAATATAAAAGCGTGAAAATTTTATAAATAATATAATTAGTAAAAAATAGTAATATCATATTTTTAAAACGTGAAAATGTAAACAAATTGTAATCACGATAATTTGGTCCGATGTGCATCATTGGTTAACAAATTCTTAAATATAACTAGGGTTTGGACTGGGTTACGCGCGGATTTTTCAAAGTTTTGTTATTTTGGTACAAAAAAGGGAAATACTTTTATAAGAAATGAAGACTATTTTCATTCTAACAATAATAATTCTAATATGTGTATCTATTATTTGAAACTAGGTGTCTGCCCGCGCAAATGCGCGGGCTATTGGTTTTCCATTATATAAGTTATAGATTCTATGATAATGTTGGTCTCAAATCTATTTAAAATTTCGTGATTCAA
The DNA here is from genome assembly GCA_020283515.1 of Alliaria petiolata. Classification (NCBI taxonomy): domain Eukaryota; kingdom Viridiplantae; phylum Streptophyta; class Magnoliopsida; order Brassicales; family Brassicaceae; genus Alliaria; species Alliaria petiolata. Next base: position 138,778,829 of record JAHZTW010000001.1, on the reverse strand, counting down.
TGTTGATCTCAAAATCTATTTTTAATCTGTAAACATTTTTGCAGATTAAAAAGAAATAATAATTTTGAAGGGAAATGTTATTATAAAGAGTCTACTTTTTAGTTTGCGATGCAATAACAATATTTAGATACATGCCAAATGTTTCTAAATATAAATACCATAAAAAACATAATAATAGAATATAAATATAACATTCAAGTAAGGAAGGACAAACGCATGCAAAAACAATAGAATATAAATACCATTAAGAAAAACATAAACAAAATTTATCGATAGGAAGTTAACTATAAAAAACGATAGTTATTAGGTCGCTAATTCCAATCTAATAAATAATTGGGAACGCTTTTCGTAAACAACATTCAACGTCTTATGTTGTGGTTTATTATCTTTTTCCGTTACCAAGATCTTCAATCATGATCTACTTATTACCCTTGATAAAGCCACATATAATTGCCATGTGTAAAAACCGATTTTGGTAGAAACACTCATATTTTTGCAAGTGTTTGACCTTAACTCTTGTTTATGGTCATTGCAAAAGGTAAAGTGATTGGAATCTGTTTACGTCTCATCCTAGGCATGTGCCCACGCGGGCTATATGTTTTCCTTCATATAAGTTACAAATTCTTTCATATAATAGTGTTAATGAAATCCATTCTAAATCTCGTGTTTTAATCTTCACGAACAAATCTCCAAATATTTGTATTTTACTAATAATTTAAGAACATAGAAAAAATAAGTAAACTATTTGGTGATTATAAAAATTTCATGAATATCCAACAATTTGTTTACTAAGTAATCACAGAATAGAAAAGAAACCATTAATAAAATTTTCCAATAAGTTTAAATAAAACCTAAGGTTACAATCAAAATATCTTCACAGTAAAAATGTAAATATAAATCATCCATTAAAATAGTTTATTACACAAACACCTTTACACATGACCACTTCGAGCAAACCTGACCATTTAACGAAAACCATAAAAGTTATAGTCATTATAACGAACAAAACTGCAGACATAATCTAGAACACTTACTCTATTAAACATTTATCGATAACATTTCTTACATGATTCTTTAGTGATTGACTTTGTAATCCAATAGATTTACCTTAATCTGCGAGATGGGAAGGTACTTACGCACGACAATCTTACCTTTATCATCACATTTATCTTCTTCTTTGTTGTTCTTTCTTCTTCTTTGTTTTTCTTTTTCTGTATTTCTTCATTTTTCGTGTTTCTACTTTCTTCTTACTTCTTCTTTTTTCCTCTTCTTCATTCTTCTTTCTTCTTTCTTCTTTACCTGTCTTTCTTCTTTGTTTTCTAATTTCTTATTGTTTCTTCTTTGTTCTTAATCTTTCTTCTTCTTTTTCTTCATTCTCCATATTCTTTCTCCTTCTTACTCTTCTTTACTTTCTTCATTTTTCTTCATGTCTCTTCTTTTTTAGTGTTTCTTCTTTCCTTATTTTTTTTTAATTTCTTATTCTTTCTTCATCTTTTTCTATTTTTTATTCTTTCTTTGTTGTTCTTCGTCTCTCTTCTTCTTTCTCCATTTTTCTTCATATTTCTTTTTTTTCGTGTTCCTTCTTTCCTCATTCTTCTTTGTTCTTCGTCTTTGTTCTTCTTCTTTTCTTCTTCTTCCTTCTCTTTCCTTCTGAAAGGCGCGGACTACTTGTTTTTCATGATATAAGTTACAGATTTTATCATAATGTTGATCTCAAAATCTATTTTAAATTTTATAATTCAATCTGTACTAAACAATCTGTAAATATTTTTGTTGTATTAAAAATTTAAGAACATAGAAAAAATAAGTAAAGGTTATCATAAAGAGCTCCTAAAACCATTTTTTAAAATTTAAAATTTAGTTTATTACATAAACATTTTCTCATTAACCATTTAAAACATGACCACGTCTAGAAAACATGACCATTTAACGAAAACTAACATAAGTTATAACTATATTAACGAATCAAAACACATACATAATGTAGAACTCATAATCTAATAGAGATCTACAGATAATATTCCTTACATGATTCTGTAGTGGATTTAAATATACGATGCAACAAAGTGAATAATTTTGCGTTAAATTATGTTCAGAACACTAACTTGTGGTCCTTATGATTCACCAATACATGTTTTAAAGTTTAAAAATAATATTTCTTGATAATGTTTTAGCATCGGTGAATCTAAGTTAAGAATCTTACGGTTTTCTTCTCTGACTTCATTCCTCTTCTGCCAGTTATTATCTTCTCTAAAATCTTCATGTTCGACATTTTTGTCTTATCCTTCTTCTTATTTTTCTTCTGATTTTGTTTTTAGTTTTTTTCCGTCGCCTTTTTCTCGTATGTGAACTCTTATTTTGTTTCTTCCTCTTCTTATTCTTCTTCTTCTTTCTTTTTCTTTCTTATAAATAATGATATTTTTGAACTATATACAACTCAGGAAAACACATGCAAAATCAATGCACCAAAATATAAAGTCATCATTATAATATAATATGTAAATTTTCTATTTTATTTTATATATCGAATAAATATGCATACGTAAAACAATAAACGTTAGGTAGCCCGTCTGCGCCATGCGTTGCATGAATAATATAAGATTCTTACGATTTTATTTTCAAATTGTATTCATGTTCTTCAAATTATTCTTTCTCTTCTCCAAAATCTTAATCTTCCTTTTCAACATTTTCCGTCTTATCCGTCTTCTTATTTTTTCTGGTGTATATTAAAAAAAAATTGTGTCACTTTTTTCCTCGTATATTTCAAATTCTTCTTTTTCTTCTTCATTCTTCTTCTTCTTATTGTTTCTTCTTTGTTCTTAGTCTTTCTTTATTTCTTCATTTTTTTTCTTTTTTCGTGTTTCTTCTTCCTTATTCTTTCTTCTTTGTTCTTCGTCTTTCTTCTTCTTGCTGTTTTTTTTCTTTCTTCTTCCTTCTTCCTTGTTTCTTCTTCATGAAGTTCTTCTTTATGAAGTTCTTCTTCTTCTTCTTCTTCTTCTTTCATTCTTCCTTCTTCTTTCTTCTTCATTAAATTCTACTTCTTTTTTTTCTCTGTATTGATTCTTCTTTCGTGTTTCTACTTTCTTCCTTCTTCTTTGTTTTTTTCTCCCTTTTTTATTCTTATTTTTTCTTTCTTCGGCTTTAGTCTTTCTTCTTACTTTCTTCTTCATCTTTTTCGTCTTATTATTTATTATTCTACTTTTTTTGTTTTTCTTTGTATTTATTCTTCTTCTTCTTCTTCTTCGTTTCTTTCTTCTTTCTTATTTTTTCTCCTTCTTCTTTCTCCTTTCTTATGCACATACTTCCGAATATTCATCTTCTTCTCCAAATTCTCCATCTGATTATTCTTCTTTCGATGTCTTCGTCTTATCTGACTTCTTTGTCATTTTTTCTCGTATTAAGCATTAAATTACTTATTATATTCTCAATTTGTTTTGTGTGCTACCAATTGGTTAACAAAATATTCTGGTCATACTTGTAAGTAAATAAAATGGTTATAAACACAAGAGATAATTCAAACGAAAAAATAAAGTATTATCAAATTAATCTAAAATTAATAAAATTACTTAGAATGGAAAGAAAGAACAACATGCACGTCTGGATCTAGTAAAACCTCACAACACTTCTTTCAAATCCACTATTTATAAAATTTTATAAATCTTGTATTGCTTTAGAGGTGTATCTATTTAGATAAAATTTTATAGCCAACATGTCTCCCTCGTTCTTATGTTTGAAGGAGATCCTCACTCCCTCTCTCTCTCTTCCTAGCTTTATCTCTTCCCCTCTCTCTCTCTCACTTTCTAGCTTTATCTCTTCCTCTCTCTCTCTCTCCCTCTCGTTCTTGTTTTCGAAGCAGATACTCTCTCTATCCCTCTCGCTCGTTCTTATTTTTAAAGTAGATACTCTCTATATCCCTCTCTCTCTCCTTCTCTATCTCCCTCTCTACCTTTCCTTGTCTCTCTGGTTCTTATTTATTAAGAAGATTTTCTTGCTCCCTCTCTCTCGCTTTCTCTATCTCCCTCCCTTTCTCTTTCTTATTTTTGAAAGAAATCCTCTTTGTCTCTCTTTCTTTCTACTTCACTCTATCTCTCTCGCACTCTCTCGTTACTGTATTTGATTTTTTTCTTCTTTTTTTTTAATCAACTTTGACTTCTACTTATTTATCTTTACCACATGTGCCTTCCCCAACTTCTTCTTCTTTTTCATTCGATTTGTCTTTGTCTTTTTCTTCTGGTTTTTCTTCTTCATTGATCTGGTTATCTCTTTAAACTGTTCTCTTCTTCTTCTTCTTTGTCATAGAATATGTAACTTATATAATTTATAGGTGAGTGCCCGCGCAAATGCTCAGGCTACTGGTTATCCATTATATAAGTTATAGATTTTATGATAATATTGATCTCAAAATCTATATTAAATTATGTGATTCAATCTGTACTAAACAATCTGTAAACATTTTTGTTTTATTAAAATTTTAAAAACATAAAAAAATAAGTAAAGGTTATTATAAAAAGCCCCTAAACGACTTTTTAATTTTTTTTATAAAACTTCATACCGCCTATTTTTGTTGTAATTAATTATTTTTCCGAAGAAGCATATTGATCTTCACCATCATCACGTTCTTCCTCTTCTAAAACGGAGCCAAACAGTACTTAAATTGATACACTGTGAACTTGACAACTTTTAATTCTTTTGATGTTATATATTATATACATTTTTCGTATCACTACTCCGAGAAATTAAAGATATAAAACTAAACAGAGAGAACATAACATAACATACCATGATGATTATTATAACTGCTTTTGTTTTTGGGTTTCTATTTTTCTCAAATTACTCGTCATAAGTTTATGACCCGACAATAGCGGAATTAAACCTAGGAAAAAACAAAGAACATAAATCGAACAAACTTCATCGAAAGCAAAAAAAAAAAAGAAAAACTGGATTTGGGGGTGGAATCTACGAAAAAATGAAACTAAAAAAAAAGAAGGAACTATCGTATTTTATTTGGAAAAAGAACTATAATTGTTTTTTATCCATTCGATATTTAACCCCTTAAAGAACCGAATAAAAAAATGTTAGATTTGATTTCGACAATACAAAACAACAACAAAAGAACACAAAAGAGTCTATATGTTAATCACCAAATGCGCAGGGTACTTATTTTCCTTCATATAATTTACAAATTCTTTCATAACGAAGTTAACGAAATCTATTCGAAATTTTGTTATTCAATCTGTACAAAACAATCTCTAAACATTTTGATTTTATTAATAATTCAAGAACATATATAAAAAAATAAGTAAAATATATGGTGATTATAAATGTTCCATGGATATCCTACAAATTGTTTACTAAGTAATCAATTAACATAAAAGAAACCATTAACAAATTTGGCCAAAAAATTTAAATAAAACCCAAGATAATAATCAAAATATTTCCACATTAAAAATATAAACATATATTATCCATTAAAATATTTTATTACACAAACAACATAAAAATTTAATTTTCTCCGTCTTTCTTCCTTCTCTTCTTCTTCTTTCTTCTTCTTCTCCTTTCTCTATATTTCTTCTATTTTTGTGTCTCTGCTTTCTTCTTCCTTCTTTCTTCTCACTTTTTCTCTAATTTCTTATTGTTTTTTCTGTGTTCTTAGTCTTTATTCCTCTCCTTATTTCTTCATTTTCTTTCTCCTCCTTCTTTCTTCATATTTCTTCTTTTTCGTATTTATTCTTTCTTTGTTCTTCGATTTTTGTATGCATTCTTCTTTCTCATTCTTTCTTCATTTTCTTCATATTCCTTCATTTTCGAATTTTTATGCATTCTTCCTTCTTCTTTCTTCATTTTTTTCCTTCTTCTTCTTCTTCTTTATCGTCGGTGTCTTTCCCAACGTCTTTATTTTTCTCATTCGATTTTTTTCTTTGTCTTTCTCTTCCATTTCTTATTCTTCATTGATTCGGTTATCTATTTAAACTGTTATCTTCTTCTTCTTCCTTCTACTTATCCCGATTTTCCTTCTTCATATAGACAAAAGAAACGATGAATTTAAATTATTCAGAACAATTTTTACCTTGCCATCATTAGGGATCACCGGAAAGATCTGTCTAACGTCTTCTTTAAAGACGACAATATTACCACCGACCGTTTTTTCATATTTTAGTATGCATCGTTTTATTTAAAGTTTCTTAAAAAATCTTCGGTCATCACCAAGTCTTTGTCCCATATTATGAGGTTAGCTTCTTTAATCAATTCTCCGAAACTTGATCAAGATTCGATCAAAAATGTCACCACAATGTTATACGCTCGCTTCGTCTCCATCTTACCCTTTTATTTACCTCACGGTTTTCTTTTATTCTTCTGATTTGTTTTTCTTATATTCCATTTTTCTTTTTTCTTCTTCTCAGAGTTCTTCCTTTTTTTGGTTGTTATTTGTACTTTTCTTTGTAATTTTAAAATTATTCTAAATTAGATGTGAAGACAAAATTGATTTATATAGAAAACAAACAGACACTACAACACAAAGAGTCTTGTCTCTTCCTACTTGTGACTCTTACATGAAACAACACAACCTAACCGAAATAAGAAGTTGTTAATCCTCTCCTTGACTAACTTTAGCATGTTTATCTCAATTTCCTGTTTGTTTTATGGCAAGATTGCCCCAGTGAGACACAACTTTGCAGAACTTAATATGAAGATACTATGGACATGGTTTCACATGTTGTTAAGTAACTGACGCAATTAACACAATACCACATTGTGTTTTAAAGTCTCTTTTATGAAGATAGGTCAAGAGAAGACACTTGGACATTGGAGCTGGTTGTCAGCATTTATCTGCTGATAATATAGTTATCAAGTCTTATGGTTAACTGCAGTTTATAACTATTAGAGATAATCACTCTTATCTGCAGAGAGTTTTTTTTTTTAAATATAGTTTTAATGTACAGAGAGTTGCTAATTATTTGTGTGAACTTTCTAGAGGCTGAGGAAGAGGGTAAATTTTTCTCCTTCCCTCTAATCCTTTTTCAATTTGTACCATTTATTTTACCAATGACTATCGTTTTCCAAGATTCTATGTTTTCGATACTTTGGTTTAATCAAAGGAGTAAGAAAATTTCATCAAATTAGCTCCCATTGATAGAAAATTTTGAAAGATTACAACTGCGTTTAATACCAAATTCGTTTTACCCTAAAATTGAATGAAATGACACAGCAAAATAAACAATACAGAAGCATTGAAGTCTTAATATTATTGAGTTTCCCAAGAGGGTCTCATGATCCCTAGCCTCAGATAATGGTAGCTTGAGCCACGTAGATCACATGAGTGAGTCTTACACATCTCTTTTAAGTCTGAAGCCGCGAGTCATGTAAGTCATACATCGAATCTTCCGCCATTAACATGAATCCTTGTATGTTCTGCACTCACACACAATACACAAATAAGTTTAGTGTTTTGGTCTATTGGGTTAGGTCCTACAGTCTTGGTTTGATTTTCGTACCTGAACCCACTCGAACTAACTTGCAGTCACTCCTCCTAAACTTGCGTATATATCTGGGAGGATCACAGCACTTTTCTTGAACTTCAGTATCAGAGAGAGAAAGAAATGTATGCAGTAGTACTAAACTGCCTCAGATCCAAAACGTGATCCTATTGAAACCTCTCCACCTAGAAGAAAGAAGTACGAACGTGGATTCTACGCTTCTTCCCGTCATCTAGTTTAGTTCATGTAGATCTTCTTCTAGGTACTCAAATTGATATACTGTGAACTTGATAACTTTTAAAGGGTAGTAACCGGTCCATTATATAAGTTAATTTCACAGAAGAATAAAGCCTGAAGTTTCTGCATAAACGTTATGAGCTTTTCCTGAAACAAAAAAACGGAATCTCCGAAAGAAATAAAAAACACAAGAGCGTTTGAGCAAATGATTTCTTGTGCTCTAAGCAATGGTGGAGCTACATCCTGTAAAACCTGTTTGACAGCAAGAAATTTTGCTCCCAATCCGAACTGTGAACGACTCCCATACATTGTCAATGTGTTGGCTAAGTCCATTGTATCCTAAACTTGGAGAGGATAAAGAGGTTCATCGTTAACATTGTCAGGATTTGGGTATTTGGCCAGAATCTGATATTTTGCTTCGGAAGAATAGATACATTGCATCGGTGTATGTTTTATCATTGCCTCCTCTGTTTTGGACTCTTGTATATCTTTCATATTTTTCCAAATATTTCATTGCCAGAGATTTTTTCAACTGAAAATCTCTTAGTAGCCGACCTTTCCAACGACATATCCCTGCTTAGACTGGGCGGTTTATCCGGGAGAGGAGTTGCAAGAAATCGTTTCTTGTCAAGCACGTGACTCCTGTTTTCCAATTGCGAATGAAGCCAACTGTCAATCCTTGAAACTCTGTTCCTCCTACTTACTGGTTAATGTTTTTCTCAACGATACCGATCTTGGAACCGGATTTTTTCGCAGATCCGAGGCCTCTCTCCAATGCTTTTGGCTTTTGCTCAGACACGACCAGCTTAATATCACATTCAGATATGTCCTGACTATAATCTGTTGCAGCATCATCTGATGTATTCATACGCATGACGCAAGTCGACTTCGATACGATCCTCTACGATGAGTCACAAACGGAATCAAACCCGTTCTTCTTCACCGGAAGACATACAGATTCAGCTCGGACAGATATCATTGAGTTCCTTCTATACCTAAAACATGGACCAATGGAGAATACGCTAAAATCTGTCTTGATAACTTTCTGTTGCTACTTGCTGTTGGTCTCATGAAGCTAGGAAAAACATCCGAAGCACGCTTTGACTTGTTCCTCAGTATCTTTGGAGTAACTTGAATCTCTTCTCTTATCTCATCCTCTTCTTCTTCTTCTTTGATAACATGACGCTTACCAGAGAGTTTCTCTAATGTCTCGTTTAGATATTTGATCTCTTTTAACACCATCTCACGCTCTTGCTTTATCTTTTCCATCATCTTCTGCAGACTCATCATCACAGCATCCTTTTCCTCTTGTTCTTCCTACGCATCAAAGAATCTTTAGCCCATCAAAAAATGTAACACTCTGTTACGATTAGGATACTTTCCTATTTATGTGTATATGGCAATATTCGTGTATATCTCTAGGATCCCTAATCTCTCTTGTAACCTATATATATGTGTACGTTTCATATCAATAAGATCAAGGAATTCTTTTAACTTTGGCATGGTATCAGAGCCACTAAAACCCTAAAAAAAAACCTAAAAATCTCTTTTTCATTCCTTCAAACTCTCTCTACCGCTACCTCTCTACAATCATGTCTAAACCAGCTGATGCATCCGTCTCTACTACTGAAGCAATCTCAGCGTCTCCCTACTATCTTCATCCATCGGATCATCCTCACCATGTTCTTACACCCACCTTGTTGAACGGTGACAACTACGAACGTTGGGCGAAGCTTACTCGCAACAACTTGCAAGCCAAGCAAAAACTTGGTTTCATCGATGGAACGCTTGCAAAACCTCCATCCGATTCTCCTGACTACTCTCGCTGGCTGCAGACAAACTCCATGTTAGTTGGTTGGCTGTATGCGAGTCTAGATCCACAGGTTCAGAAGTCAATCTCAATTGTTGACAACGCACGAGTTATGTGGGATAATCTACGAAATCGATTCTCCGTTGGTAAGGCCTCCCGTGTTCATCAACTCAAAGCGGATCTTGTCGCTTGTCGTCAACACGGACAAACAGTTGCTGATTATTTCGGCAAACTCAAAATCATGTGGGATGACCTGATGACTACGAACCGCTTCTAAGCTGCTGCTGTGACAATTCAAATTGTCCATACTCGGTTCGTCAGACAAAACGACGTGATCATGAAAGGATTCATCAATTCCTTGTGGGGCTTGATGGAGCACAATTTGGAACAACTCGAACCCATATTCTTGGTCGGTTGAGTCGTGATACTGATTTGAATCTCGACAACATCTACTCCGATATTATCGCAGAAGAGCGACATCTAACGGTTGTGAGAAGCAAGGAAGAACTTGTCGATGCTGTTGGCTTTGCTGTTCAAACTGGAGTTAACGCCATCGCCGCCGTCACTCGTGTTAACAATCCAGGACCATGTACTCATTGTGGGAGGGCAAATCACAGTGCTGACACATGCTTCAAACTTCATGGTGTTCCCGAATGGTATACTGAAAAATACGTTGACACTGGATCTGGACGTGGTCGTGGGCGTAGTAGCACTCCTCGTGGCAGAGGCAGAGGACGCGGCTTCTCATATCGAGCTAATAATGCTCAAATCTCTGAATTTCCAGACATTCCAGGCGTAAGCAAGGAGGCTTGGTCAGCAATTGTCAACCTCTTGAAACCAGACAACGCATCTTCATCCGAAAAACTCTCCGGTAAGACAAATTGTGTCGATTTTCTCCTTGATTCTGGAGCTTCTCACCACATGACTGGTTACTTAGATTTGCTTACTGACATTTATGAGATCCCTCATAGTATGGTCGTTCTACCCAATGCTAAACATACTATCGCTACTAAAGAAGGGACACTTATTCTTGGAGACACTATGAAACTCACACGAGTTCTCTTCGTGCCTGATCTCTCATGCACACTCATCTCTGTGGCTCGTCTGTTGCGTGAGCTACACTTCTTTGCAATGTTCACTGATAAGGTTTGCGTGATACAGGACCTTACTTCGAAGACGCTGATTGGAGTCGGTAAAGAGAGGAACGGGGTTTACCATCTTCAAGGAACTGTTTCAGCTAGTGCTAATGTCGTGAAGCGGAAGACTGACAAGGCTTTATGGCATTTGCGCATGGGACATCCCTCGACGAAAGTTCTATCATCTATTTTAACTACTTTAAAGGATTTTGATAGTTGTAGTAGCGATTTAAAGACGATTTGTGATGTTTGCGTAAGAGCAAAACAAACTCGAGCTAGTTTTTCTGAAAGTTTCAATAAAGCAGAAGAGTGTTTTTCTATGATCCATTGTGACGTATGGGGACCTTACAAACTCACCTCTTCTTGTGGCGCTCGTTACTTTCTCACCATTGTCGATGATCACTCTCGTGCTGTCTGGACTCATCTCATGCTTGCTAAGAGTGAGGTAGCTCCTATCATTCAAAAATTTGTGGCAATGGCTCTTTGTCAATTTAACAAGAAAGTTAAGATAGTTCTGTTGGAATTTAGTGGGTTTTAACTCTTTAAGACTGTCAAATTCCTATTGCCACAAGATCATGTTTATTGAATCTATGTCCTCAGATCAGAGATTTACCTGGTGATTGGCAGCGGAATGGATAGGTAAAACGAGATCTGGAGCGCCTCAGATGCTGCGCCTCTATAGCTAGTCCACACGCACACAAGACTGGATCAGGGATGCTAGTGCCTCTGGGAGCTTCTGAGTTTCTTACTTGACGGCTAGGGCAAGTTCCTTGGTTACTTCTTAGTGATTTCGTGGCTCTGACTTACATATATAGGAGTCAAGCACGAAATCCCATAAACCCTTGGATTAACCGGTTTAAATTCAGTTAATTAAATTAAACCCGGTATCATTAATCCCGAGTAGTGTCGATCGACACCAATAGGCTGTGTCGATCGACACTCTCATGTAAACTCAATATCAACGTGTAACAATTACACATTGATGAGATCATTACTTTAATGATCATTCCCAGTATTTGTTATCCAGTTTGCTTAGGTGTGTGACCCTATAGGATCATATGATGTTGGCAATGAGTTCACAACTCATAAGTTATAAGCGGCTTCTAGCAAAGCATTATAATTACCCAGCATCACATGATAGTCTTATCTCGACTTCACAACTATATCAGAGTGTATACAAGTATGATCTCCAGGACATTCCCTTCAATCTCCCACTTGTACTGGAATCAACATATTCCAATAATCCCTTTGTCTCTATATCTCGATTCAGCATGAAGCAAGAGCTCGTGTCATCCTTATAAAGCCAAATCATGTTTATCGAACTCTGATTTGTACTGATAAAAACAAACGACTGACTTTCAGCTCGTTCGAGTGTGGCCACACTTTCCCTCAGTACCAAATCTTCAATAGGCCCAGAGATATTTATCTCCCATTATATGGGAGGGACAAATTCCATCTTGTTCCATCCCCTGTTCCCTACGCACTTCATGATATGCCCAATCAATGTCTTAATAGTCACCAGTTACGGCTGACGTTTGACAAAGTCAAAGCAGACCAATTCATATGCAGGAAATCATGATGAACTCATGTCTAAGGACTATTCTCTATAGTCGTAATGAGATACTCATATGACACTCATATAACAATCTTGTTGAGTTCTCATTGGCGGGTCATGTCCGATATTGTGTTCTCAACACATATCTATGTGATTGACTTTGATACCCCTATCAATGACACCATGAAACTTGATCATCAGTCACATCACATATTAATCTTACGCGGTCATTAATGTCCCAATTTAATGATCTTCGACCAGGGACCTTAATAACTTATGACATTTATAACTTATAGAGTTTCATGATCAAATCACCCATTTGATGACCTATAAGAATGTCTCAAGTTATTTTTTTTGGGACTATTATTTAATTATCTAATTATGCAATTAAATAATACTGAAAAACTCTTATTGAATAAAACATAACCCAAGTATGTTTACATGAACACTAAAACAAAATAAATAACTCCCACTCAAACTAAGATTACTGCTCAAGAAATCTAATTCCCATTGCAGCAACATGACTCTCATGCTTAGGCCGTGGGAGTGGCTTGGTCAGAGGATCAGCAACATTATCGTCCGTCGGAACTCTGCTGACCCTCACATCACCTCTCTCGATGATCTCTTGTATCAAATGATATCTTCTCTCGATGTGTTTGGACTTCTGGTGTGATCTGGGTTCCTTTGCTTGAGCTATGGCCCCATTGTTGTCACACAGCAATGCCACAGGCTCAGATATGCTAGGAATCACACCAAGTTCAATGATGAACTTTCTGATCCAAACAGCCTCCTTTGCCGCTTCTGAAGCAGCAATGTACTCAGCCTCGGTCGTGGAATCCGCCACGGTGCTCTGCTTGGAACTCTTCCAACTAACTGCACCGCCATTCAGACAGAAGACATAACCAGATTGAGATCGGGAGTCGTCTCTGTCCGTCTGGAAACTAGCGTTAGTGTATCCACTCAGCACAAGCTCATCACATCCACCGTACACCAAGAACTTATCCTTAGTATTTCTTAAATACTTCAGAATTGTCTTGACGGCAGCCCAGTGATTCTCACCGGGATCAGATTGGTATCGGCTCGTCATGCTCAAAGCACAAGCGACATCCGGACGTGTACATAGCATGGCATATTCCTGCTTACGCCTTGGTTTCCTTAGGGTAACCTACGAAGTAGCACTTATCAGATTTGGGTGCAAGCTTATCAGTTATCAATCGCTTGACATAAGCTTCACAACCCCAAATTTTAAGAAAAGACAGACTTGGAACTTTTCCAGTCCATATCTCATATGGAGTCTTTTCAACTGATTTAGATGGAACTCTGTTCAGCATAAACGCAGACGTTTCAAGAGCGTATCCCCAGAAGGATAACGGTAGATCCACATGACTCATCATCGATCGGACCATATCCAATAAAGTTCGATTCCTCCTCTCAGATACACCGTTCCATTGAGGTGTTCCAGGAGGAGTAAGTTGTGAAACGATTCCACAATCCTTAAGATGATCATCGAACTCTTGGCTCAAGTACTCACCTCCACGATCAGATCGAAGAGCTTTGATACTTTTGCCAAGTTGGTTCTGTACTTCATTTTGGAATTCCTTGAACTTTTCAAAGGATTCCGACTTATGTTTCATAAGATAAACATAGCCATATCTACTGAAATCATCAGTAAATGTAATGAAATACCTGAAGTTTCCTCTAGCGTTAATGCTCATTGGGCCACACACATCTGTATGTACAAGGCCCAACAAGTCACTGGCCCTTTCATTTCTTTTATTGAAAGGGGTTTTAGTCATTTTGCCCATTAAGCAGGATTCACATTTTTCAAATGATTCATAATCAAATCAGTTTAAAAGCCCATCTCGATGGAGCTTTTGAATCCTCTTCTCATTAATGTGGCCTAAACGACAATGCCAGAGAAAAGTCGGGTTTGAGTCATTGGTTTTAAACCGTTTGTTAATTATGTTATAGACCGGCTTTTTTTGGTTTAGAATATAAAGCCCATTCTCTAATGGGGCGCTACCATAGAACATATTATTTCGAATGAAAGAGCAACATTTGTTCTTAATCGAAAATTCAAAACCATTCATGTCTAAAACAGAAATAGAAATGATATTCCTGCTTATCGCAGGTACATATTAGCAATTCTCCAACTCTAAAACCATGCCAGAAGGCAAAGACAAATGATAAGTTCTTACGGCTAATGCAGCAACTCTTGCTCCATTCCCAACTCGCAGGTCCACTTGTCCTTTCTTCTGCGTTCTACTGCTGCGCAGGTCCTGCATATTAGTACAAATATGAGCACCACAGCCGGTATCCAATACCCAAGAATTAGAACCTGAATATGAAGCAACATTTACTTCTATAACATAAATACCTTTAGATGTCGTCTCATACGACTTCTTCAGGTTCTTCAGATCTTCCAGGAATTCTTTGCAATTCCTCCTCCAATGCCCCGGTTTCTTGCAGTAAAGACAAATGTCAGCATCAGTGGGGCCACTTTTGGGCTTGGAACTCGGCTCAGGCTTGTCCTGATTCTCAACCTGGACAGCCTTGGCCTTTCCTTTGTCTTTAGCGGGTTTCTTAAACCCTTTACCCTTTTGTACCATAAGTACTTCAGGTTTGGCCTTCTTGATGTTGGGCTCTGCCGTCTTGAGCATGCCGTGCAGCTCATTCAGGGACTTCGTCAGGTTGTTCATATTGTAGTTTAGAACAAACTGATCGAAGCTAGACGGCAGGGATTGCAGGATGATGTCTGTAGCCAACTCTTGGCTAAGGGGAGAGTCCAGTCGAGCCAGGTTATCAATATAACTCATCATCTTTATGACATGAGGACTCACTGGACTGTCCTTAGACAGCTTGCACTCGATGAGAGACCTGACCGTCTTGTACCTCTCAGTGCGAGTCTGCTCCTGAAACATAGATTTCAGGGTTGTGATCATCTCGATCGGTGACCCCGCGTTCTCGAACTGCTTCTGCAGCTCCGAGTTCATCGTGGCCAGCATTAGACAAATCACATTTGTCACATCATCCGAATGCTTTTCCCACTTGTCCTTTTTCATTACCGGGAGCATTGGATCTCGGCTTATCAGGAAGAGGCCTTTCAAGGACATAGTTCTTCTTTTCCTGTCTGAGAACTATTCTCAGGTTCCGATACCATTCCAAGAAGTTGGATCCTTTAAGTTTTTCCTTCTCAAGGACGGATCTCAACGAGAATGAGTTTGTGTTGTTGGTTGACATAGCTGAATTAAGAAAAGAAGAGAGTTTAATTAGTTTTGATGTTTCAAAGGATGAGAAATCTTAACAATTAAGAAGACTCACATTATATTCTAAGTCAATTTTCCTCAATTAGAATATAATGATCCAAGATCCATATTTCACTGAAATCTGAGTGAGCTTTGGCTCATCGCCCAGACTTCAGCTATTTAGGTAAGCAACTCGTTTGCTAATCATATCCAATATGACTCTTGTCTCGGATTGATATCATATATCAAAACCGATCATGTGTCTCCAGGCCCAAAACCATTTTGATAGCCCAGTCAAACAAACCAATCTTTGAGTCATGTAGTACCACGATTACCACGATTACCACCTGCCGTACTCGTGTAATTGTGAATGCCTTGCTTTGGCAAGCCCATCACACAACAAAACAAGACTTGGCAGTTGACAAGAATTGGGAAGACTTAAATGCTTGATATTATGTTTGAGGAACGAAACATGTATCTCAACGCATATCATATATGTATTTGAGAAAGATTAGAATTAATATTCTCAAAAAAAATATTTTAATCTAATTAAATTGATTAAGTTTGGAACGCCGAATCTGTTCTAGTGTCGATCGACACAACACCTTGTGTCGATCGACACCACATGATTCGAAATTGCGTGAAACCTTTTCGATCGATGTAATCGCGGTTAAATGTTTAACCCGATTAAACCAATCAATTTCGGTTCAATCTAATTGAACCGGTCCCGGTTTAACGCATGTGTCGATCGACACAACCCTTGTGTCGGTCGACACCAGCTAACCGGTTTAACCGTGATGAAATCGATTAATTCCGATTAGTCCGATCGTACCAATCCGGTTCAATCCAATTAAACCGACGGCGATCGACGCGTATCGATCGACACAACCCTTGTATCGATCGACACAGCGATTTCCGGAACGTCGATCAATGGATCGACACTTAGTCTTTTACGCTGCGATTAAGGCCCGTGTCGATCGACACACGCTTGGTGTCGATCGACACAGCCGCGCAGAAAACCTAATTTTCTCCTTTTTTTAATCAAAACGATTTTGACATAAAAGATCTAACATGCAACTTTTAATGATTTCAAAACTCAAATTCGAATTCATTACACATGAACAGCATGTTACAGATTCAATTAAACATATGGCTCTAATACCACTGTTGGAATTTGGTGGGTTTTAACTCTTTAAGACTGTCAAATTCCTATTGCCACAAGATCATGCTTATTGAATCTATGTCCTCAGATCAGGGATTTACCTGGTGATTAGCAGCGGAATG
Source organism: Alliaria petiolata (assembly GCA_020283515.1). NCBI lineage: Eukaryota > Viridiplantae > Streptophyta > Magnoliopsida > Brassicales > Brassicaceae > Alliaria > Alliaria petiolata. The sequence continues at coordinate 138,762,087 of JAHZTW010000001.1, read as the reverse complement.
AGTAGGTAAAACGAGATCTGGAGCGCCTCAGATGCTGCGCCTCTAAAGCTAGTCCACACGCACACAAGACTGGATCAGGGATGCTAGTGCCTCTGGGAGCTTCTGAGTTTTACTTGACGGCTAGGGCAAGTTGTTTGTTTGATTTCGTGGCTCTGACTTGTATATATAGGAGTCAAGCATGAAATCCCATAAACCCTCGGATTAACCGGTTTAAATTCAGTCATTAATTTAAACCCGGTATCATTAATCTCGAGTAGTGTCGATCGACACCAATAGGTGTGTCGATCGACACCCTCATATAAACTCAATATCAACGTGTGACCATCACACATTGATGAGATCATTACTTTAATGATCATTCCCAGTATTCGTTGTCCAGTTTGCTTAGGTGTGTGATCCTATAGGATCATATGATGCTGGCAATGAGTTCACAACTCATAAGTTATAAGCGGCTTCTAGCAAAGCATTATAATTACCCAGCATCACATGATAGTCTTATCTCGACTTCACAACTATATCAGAGTGTATACAAGTATGATCTCCAGGACATTCCCTTCAAGTTCGCAGTGACAATGGCACCGAGTTTACGAGCCTTCGACCGTTTTTTGCTGCGAAAGGTATCATCCACCAAACCTCATGTGCTTATACTCCGCAGCAAAATGGACGCGTCGAGGGAAAACATCGTCACATCTTGAACATAGCACGTTCTTTGCTCTTCCAAGCAGAACTTCCTACACGTTTTTGGGGCGAAAGCGTACTTACTGCTGCTTACCTTATTAATCGCACACCTACTCCGCTGCTTAATGACAAAACTCCGTATGAAGTTCTCTACTCCAAGTCACCATCATACGACCATATCAGAGTATTTGGTAGTTTGTGTTTTGCGAAGAAACATTCTGCTAGTACCGATAAATTTCAAGAACGAGGACGCAAAGGAATATTTATCGGGTATCCTCATGGTCAGAAAGGTTGGAGGATTTATGATCTCGATTCCGAAGAAATATTTGTATCTCGGGACGTCATTTTTCAAGAGGATGTATTTCCTTTTGCTGCTAAAAAAGATGCTTGTTCAGATTCTACCAATGTCGTCTCTTCTTCTCGTGTTTCTTCTTATCCCTAGTTCGAGACGCACATAAATAGGCGCATGATCTGATGCTAGAAACGAAAGGTGTGTTACCGTTGCCTCCTGCCACCTCAGTCGCTAATGTGCGCAACACAGAATTCTATCCAACCTTTTGGCCACAAACGTCATTTCCTCCCGCCCTCGTTTCCAAGTAAACTTGTTACCACGGAAACCCATATCAATTAATGCTAATTCATGTATCCAATCTCCAAACGCTAGTGAGTCTGGTGATAATTGACCATTCCCCCGGTCCTCTCATCCAACCTCACAATTGTATTAAAATCTCCACCCACCATCACCGGTTCATCTACATTCTCAATCACTTGCTTTAATTGCCTCCACAAACCGCTCCTACGGCTTACTGTCGTAGCTGCATATACATCAATCAGGTGCATTACTTCCTCCCCATTTTTCACCCGAGCATGAATGTACTGCTCACCCAGCCTCTACAAAAGTTAGCTCTCCAACCTTTGTCCTCCACAAGAGTCATAAACCCCTACTCTGCCCAACCGCATCAACTTGAAAAGAATTTTCGAAACCCAACCCTTGACAAATTCGTTGAGCTCTATCTCCTCCCGCATGAGTCTCGAACAGAGCAAGAACATCAGTATAAAACTTCTTCAATAGATAACGGATTGATCGCCTAAAATTGGGTTTATTCGCCCCCGGGGAATTCCAGAATATACAATTCGTTAGAGACTTAGATATCAGCACTAATTGAATTACCAGGGCTCCCTATTATGCGACTGCCGAGCTCACCGTTTCCTCCGACGAGCCTCTCTGCATCACATCTTCCCCCTTTTTCCATCTCCACTTGCTTGATAAAGTGGGCTTTCCAATTCTTCATCATGCAGCTGTAACGGGTTCTCAAAACCCCCTGCATTCACCGTTCCGTTAGCAAACACTCCGCCTGATCTCCAGGAGCTCTCTCTCTCCACCCTTAGACGCTTTCTCGACTCCGACAGATTAATTTCTCCTTCCGTCGACCCAAACTCCAATCCCCTCATGGGCCTATCCGAGGTCTGTTTAGCTTTTATACGGTTTCCTTCAATGGGCTTCTTATTTCCAGCTCCTTTTTCTTTTTCTTTCATACCAATTTTCAGCCCCTTATTTCCTCTCACCATCCCGCCAAAAAACAACCCTTCCTTTACTTGCTCGATACTTCTTTCTTTAGTCCGATTATTCTCAATGACCTCGTTTTCCTTATTTTCCGCCAGTGAATCTCCATCATTCCTTGATTCTGCCATATCCACCTCCAAACTTTCAAATTTGTTTGATATCGTTATATTATTCGTATCTTTGCGACTGATTTTCCTGAGATTACGATCCGAACTTCCACTATACCCACCCGCCGCAAAAACAACTTGTCTCGGCGGAGTTCCCATCCCCCGTCGCGCCCCTCTCACGAGTTTAAATCTGTCCTTCTCCTATGTAGGTTCCCACTGGATCTTCATCTCATTTTGTCGAGTTCACCTTTGCACAAGCGTGAATCAAATGTCCATATATTCCACATGATGAGCAGATATTATTGAGCCCTTCATATGAGACAAAGTACCTCTCCTCATTGATCAACACTGTCCCTTTCAGTGGCTTCACAAGGTTAACTTCCACACACACTCTAACGAATCTCGCTCTTTCTAAGTTCAGAGTCGTCGAATCCACACGAATCGGTTTCTCAAAACCCTTAGCTATTCCCATGAGAATTGACTTATGATAAAAATTAACCGGAATATTGGACAGTCGAACCCCATACCAGAGTGGTAACAATTTTACTCCTCAGTGGATCAAACTCCGGCGACCAAGCTTGTACCATGAGGTAACTCCCAAACGCCCTCCACGGTCCCCCTGTCAGCGCCGCCAACTATTCCTCCTCCACTTCAAATCTAATCATAAAGAATTGATGCGGAAGATATTTTGGTGAGGAAGGAGTTTTTTTTAATTGTTTTTTGGGTTTGGTAGACGGTAGTTGTAGGTGATTCAATTTGATGCTTTGGTCATGTAAAAGTTTTTAAAAACTTAGGTGTAGAATTATGATGGTAGCCTAGGTTTGGATTATGTAATAGCGCTTACGTGACATCATTTTTGAGAAAATATTTTTGTTGAGGTGAAGCCTCTCATAGGCCCCAAATAACTCATTTTAGGCTGTCTACAATGGGTGTGCTGATAATCATTATCAACAGTTGAAGACACTACAATGGTGTGTAAAAGAAAAGTTGTAGATGATATGACAAGTTTTTCGTTGAAACTTATCAATAGGAATGATAAAAATCGAGCGGGACACATGTCAACATTTAAATGGTTAAACAATTTCATTTGATAAATAAAAGATAGATTATATACGTGGAGCACATTGATTGGTTGCTCAGATTCTGGATTTGTTTTTCCTCCTCAATTATTTAACATCAATTATTTCATAATCATTATATATATATATATATATATATATTTGATATGTGTCAAATTTACCCTAAAGCAACTCTCTCAAATTAAGAGATCAGTTGTAGTACTTAGGGATCGAATCCACAGAGAAGGGATAGTCACACAGCAGTTTTCTAATTTCGAATTAAGCTAAGAAGAAAGATAAAATGTAAAAGACAGAAAGCAAGTAAACGATGTTAGTTCAGAAGACGAAACGCTAGGTTCAGGGAAATTCTCAGGTGATCTAAATTCTAGGTCTAGGCGAATGTTTGGAATTATTAAGCACTGTTCATGAACTTGAAACACTAATGTAAAATCAACCAACTCTCGCTGCGAAGATTATCTATGCCTAAATTCCAGAAAACCAAATCTCTTTGCGAATTCAAACAATTCAGACAAGCATTAATATCAGGTTCAATTGTTCACAAAATCCTAAACCAAATCTCTTTGCGAATAGGTATTTTGCTCATCTAACATTAGTTCAGGCAATCAATAATACTCTCGCATCTATTAATTAACCTAAGATCAGATTCTAGGTCGCGAAGCTAGAATAAGCATTAAACACAAATCCAGATGAAGAACTCTAATGATTTTATCCTAACAATTTAATTCGACCTAACAATTCATTAATCACCTTTGAAAAACCCTAAACCTAACAAGCAAACTACTCAGACATGATCAATGAAACAGAAATCATAACTTGAATAGAAAGCATAAAAGAAATCAATAGAATAAATAAAGGGAGTTCCAAATTTGCTCTAAGGAGACAAATTCTTCTCTCCAAAAACCTAAACTTCTATGATTCTTAAAGTATGAGATTCTGCCTAAACAATGGCTGAAAAACTATATTTATAGGCCTAGGTACGAGTCTTCAATTCCCAAAAGGATTAGGAAAAGTCTTGGAGATTTCCTTTTCTTCAAAATATGGAAACTTCTTGATTCTGGAAATTGGAAAACCTGGTGTCGATCGACACTACATGGTGTCGATCGACACCTTGCGTGTAATTCCAGTCTTGACTTCATCACTTCGTGACTTCATTCCATTAAGCTCCAAAATGCATCCAAATCTCCAATTTATCTTCAATTGTACCTGAACCTGTAAAGACTCTATATAGACTCGAAAATAGCCAAAAGACTCTATAAAAACACTTATATCATGGTCTAAAAATGGGTAAAAACCATGATATATCAACTCCCACAGACTTAGCCTTTGCTTGCCCTCAAGCAAAACAGAAACTTAGAATGAAGTAGAAGTTTGAAAACAGGAACTTCCAAGTACTTCTTCAAAACACCACATTGATTAACATTTCTTGAAACCACATGATATAGAGCCAACCTTAGGAAATGTTCAGTGTACTTACCACAAGCTTAGCAATCTCCCAGTTCAAATCCAGATCCTTTCCTTGGTAAAAGTTCGAACTCTAACAGTGGTATTGCTACAGAACTTTACAGATTCTTTTCCCTTCCTTAGTGCCTGAACAAGACATTCTCATACAGCTCCCCTATTCTCTCTTCCCTTAGTCAACTTCTGCCCATTTTCAGGGTGTTCTAAGATCTTTTCATTGACTCTTCTTTTTCTTATGAAATCTCTGGAAATAGTGCTACTCTCTACTTGTGTTCCTTGTGAGGAGACGTGTTCAAGAGCATCACTAATATTGTTCCTTGTGAGGAGACAGGCTCATGACAAAGGCACTATTCCCATACTTAAACTCTTTTTTCTTTCTTTCCTATTCTCAAGGAAAGATCAAGGAGAGACTGCAATTGCCTATCTGTTCGGACTGAAAGAGGAATCAAGTTCTGCGCATACCTAGTTCTTATAAGGGGATCTGAACTCGCCCTGTTAGACTGATTCCACTTGCAGCTTTCTACTTAGTAAGTCCTGCAATCAACTCTCATAACAATGGTTCTTCAAGTGTCAACTTCCTGTGGTTAGTTCCTAGAAAAACAGAAAGTTCCAACTGATTTTGACTCAATAAAACAAAATTTTTGAAAACTTTTGACTCAAGACTCTAAAAAAAAAACACAAAGTCAGTAATCACCTCCCCGAGACTTAAATAACACTGTCCCCAGTGTTATCAAGCCTGAAGTTAGCTAAAAGAAAGATTAGAAACAACTTAAAAGACCAGATAGAAGACTTACCTTTGTCTACGCATGGTGTCGATCGACACTTGATGGTGTCGATCGACACTGGTCAAGGTCGAGTCCAATGTCTCCTTTTTCAACTGACTGAAACTAGGACTTAAGTAAAACCAAAACAAAAGAAAAAGAAAAATGTACCTAACAGTGGGTTGCCTCCCACTCTTCGCTCGTTTTCAGTCATTAGCTTGACTGTGTCGGGGTTCAGACGTCTGGTAGATCAGAGGGTGGCATCGAATGCTTCCCAGACGAATGTCTTCTCATCCATGGTGGTGTATAGGCACTAGGTGCATGTAAGCGACCAAGGAAATGAGGAAGAGCAGCAGGGTGGGACTTGAGTTCGGGTGGGACACTTCGTTTTCCTGCAGCATCATCAAAAGAAACACCAAGCCTTCTACGAGAATCTCGTTTCTTGCATAAGTGTGAAACATCTTTTGAACCTTTTAAATGCTTATTGAGATGATCAGGAGGTTTGGAATTCATTCCAGGAAGTGCGTACCTTTGCTTCCTTCGAGGTTTCTGATCAATAGGAGGCATTTGTTTGGCCACTGGTGATGGAATTGAAGCATTGGAAGCAGCTTCTGGTGTGGTCCGCGTAGGGTGTCGATCGACACAGATGGTGTCGATCGACACTAGCTCTGTAGCTCAACTTTCTGCACTTTTTCTGCAACTTAGCTCTGCAATCCTTGCTTCCATGATGAACACGTCTTCCTCCATTGACTTAGCATTGATTAGAACATCTTCTATGGTCATAGTCCTGAAGAGATGATCATTTCCACCCCAGTCTTCAGGCTTCACATTTTTCTTAGAATTCTCAGCCAATGCCTCTTGAACAACTTGCTCTTTAGAATCCAGCTCTTCTCCAGGGATCACAGCAATACATGAAATGTGCTTGGAAACTTCAGTAGTAGGGACAGCTTTGTAGAACACTTCTTTGTCAACATTAGAGAAAGACATTCTCTTATTGGGCATGTCTACAATAGCTCCTACTGTGGCCATGAATGGTCTTCCAAGGATGAATGGTATGCTAGACGTTCTGCTCACTTCCACAACCTGAAAATCAGTTGGAACCAGGCAACTCCCAACTTTGACAAGCAGGTTTGGAATGGTACCATAGGAGACTGCTGTAGAATTATTGGCAAATTCAAGAGTCATAGTTGAAGGATGAATGTCAGCAATCCCCAGCTTCTCTGCAATGTCTTTTGTCATGAGGTTCACGCTAGCTCCTGAATCGCAGAGGGATTGTTTGAACTCAACTCCACCAATGGAGCATGGAACCATAAACATCCCAGGATCTTCAACCTTAAGCAGCTGCTTCATTGGTGATGTACCCCTTGCTTTGTTGAAGAGTTCTTCAATTTCTTCAAGACTTTCTCTGCTATTCTTAAAGAAAACCCACAAAGGATAATCCTCCCAGGCTTCAGCAAATGAGATCGCATTGGAGATCCTTCTAACCTTCTTGTTGAAACTAGCCAGCTCTTTTGCACTAAGGGGCAGCCTTAGGTGTTTGGGTATAGAAGGATATGGAACCTTAGGATTATACACCCTTTCCTCTGCAATTTGTGAAGCTTTAGGCGTGTCTGTCCACGTCTGGGAAGGGTGTCGATCGACACTATGGACGTGTCGATCGACACTGGCTTCTTGTATCGAGGATGCGTGTTCGAACGAGCTCGATTCCTTGAGTTCCTCTACGGGTGTCGATCGACACTCAGTGGTGTCGATCGACACTGGCTCTGCAGCTGCAGTATCGTCGTCTTCAGCTTCCTGAGGTGCCATGATTTCTTCTACACTATTCACTATAATGGCATTGACTTGACGTCGAGGATTCACGTCTGTCTTTCCAGGAAGAAATCCTTCTTGCCTATGAACTGCTTCTGCGGTTTGAGCAACTTGTACATCCAGCTTCTTCATGTGAGAGTGTATGCTCTCAATCTTTCCATTCAGATCGGTGTACAGGTCGTCGATTTTCCCGTTGAAATCCACTGTCATCTTCTGTTGGCCTTCCAAGATCTGCTCTAGCATGGACTCCATTTTGTTGTCTTGTGCAGGAGGCTTCTGGTAGGAAGAAGAACCATAAGTTCTTTGGAAGTTGTTGCTCTGAAAAGGCTTCTGGTAAGAAGAACCATAGCCTTGCTGATTGTTGAACCTCTGTCCTTGAAAACCAGCACCATTGATGTAGTTGACCTCTTCTTGCTCTCGCTCAAAGGTCTCTACTTCATTAGCAAAATGGACCTGCTTCTTTCCCATCAAGATGTCCAGCTTCTTGTTGACTTCAGCAATTTGGTTTCCTCCAGCTACTCCTGCGTTTTGCCTTCTCTCGAAGTCTGCGTTCTTGGTGCTGTTACTAGAAGCCAAATTCTCTATAAGCTCTATCGCGCCTTTTGGAAATCTGGTGTTGAAGTTGCCATTGCTCGCAGCATCTAGGGCCATCTGATATCTCCAGTCAATTCCGCGGTAGAATATACCGATAAGCTGAGGCTCGCTGAATCCATGATGTGGGCAGTCCCTCTGGTAAGATCTGAACCTCACCCAAGAAGCCTTGAACGCTTCAGTGGGTCCTTGAGAGAATGTGGTGATCTTCATCCTCAGCTCCTCGGATCTCGCATCATCAAAGAAATTGCAAAGGAATGCATTCTTTGTATCTTCCCAAGTAGTCAAGGATCCTGGTGGCAACTGCTTCAGCCAGTATGATGCATCTCCAGCAAGCGAGTAAGGGAAAAGCTTGCAGAAGAGATAATCATATGTAACTCCGTTGGCCTTGATGCTTGAGGCTAAGTCCTCGAATCTTTCAACGTGGTCCATAGGGTGCTCATTAGGAAGACCATGGAAGGGATGCTGAGCCACCAATGTGTAGTAAGCAGGTTTCAGCTCGAAGTCATTCCTCTGAAATGCAGGAGGACGGATTGCAGCTCTATTAGCATAGAATTGGTCTGGGCGGTTGTACTCGCCAAGCGTTCTTCCACGTCCAGCTTCTGCACCGGCGATTTGCATCGCTGGTTCGACTATGACGGCGCCAGCCTCATCAAGTCGCTGTCCTTGGGCGTTCCTTCTGTTGCCCTGCAGGTCTACAAAGTCTCCTGCTTCGTTGCGTATCATGATCACAGGTTCTGCCATCTCGATCCGCGCAAGGTGTCGATCGACGCTAGTGGTGTCGATCGATGCTGAGGTAGATGCTCGGTGGTGTCGATCGATGCCAAGTGTGTCGATCGATGCTTGTGCAGCCTTGCGGTTCACACGTTCGAAACGTCCTAGCTCCTGGATCAATGGTATTAGTTCTTGGTTCTTGTTGCTTCTGGTACCGCGATTAAGCATGCACCTGAAAAACAAAAAAATTTGAAACTAAATTAGTAACCAAAAATTAAAAGCAAAACCTAGTCAAAATTCTAAAACTAGAAATCTGTAGGCTACTAATCTCCTTCCCCGGCAACGGCGCCAAAATTTGATATGGGTCAAATTTACCCTAAGCAACTCTCTCAAATTAAGAGATCAGTTGTAGTACTTAGGGATCGAATCCACAGAGAAGGGATAGTCACACAGCAGTTTTCTAAATTCGAATTAAGCTAGGAAGAATAATAAAAGTAAAGACAGAAAGCAATTAAAAACGATGTAAGTTCAGGAGACGAAACGCTAGGTTCAGGGAAATTCTCAGGTGATCTAAATTCTAGGTCTAGGCGAATGTTAGGAAATATAAAGCACTGTTCTTGAACTCGAAACACTAATGTAAAATTAACCAACTCTCGCTGCGAAGATTATCTATGCCTAAATTCCAGAAAACCAAATCTCTTTGCGAATTCAAACAATTCAGACAAGCATTAATTTCAGGTTCAATTGTTCAGAAAATCCTAAACCAAATCTCTTTGCGAAAAGGTATTTTGCTCATCTAACATTAGTTCAGGCAATCAATAATACTCTCGCATCTATTAATTAACCTAAGATCAGATTCTAGGTCGCGAAGCTAGAATAAGCATTAAACACAAATCCAGATGAAGAACTCTAATGATTTTATCCTAACAATTTAATTCGACCTAACAATTCATTAATCACCTTTGAAAAACCCTAAACCTAACAAGCAAACTACTCAGACATGGTGAATAAAGAAAACATCATGAATAAAATAGTTTGCATAAAAGAAATCAATAGAAACAAAGGAGTTCCAAATTTGCTCTGAAGGAGACAAATTCTTCTCTCTAAAATCTCTCTAAAAATCTCTCTCTAAAATTATTGTGTATTATAAAAGTGGTTGCCTAAACAATGGCTGAAAAACTATATTTATAGGCTCAGGTACGAGTCTTCAATTCCCAAAAGGATTAGGAAAAGTCTTGGAGATTTCCTTTTCTTCAAAAACTGGAAACTTCTCGATTCTGGAAATTGGAAAACCTGGTGTCGATCGACACTACATGGTGTCGATCGACACCTTGCGTGTAATTCCAGTCTTGACTTCATCACTTCGTGACTTCATTCCATTAAGCTCCAAAATGCATCCAAATCTCCAATTTATCTTCAATTGTACCTGAACCTGCAAAGACTCTATATAGACTCGAAAATAGCCAAAAGACTCTATAAAAACACTTATATCATGGTCTAAAAATGGGTAAAAACCATGATATATCAACTTATAACAAAATTCATCATTTTCATACTTTATAAATAGAGACTTGTTTCATTAGATTTGGACATAGGAAAAAAATCGTCTTTTTTTTACTATACTTTTTCTATTAGTCTCCAATAAACTTTTGTTTTACCTTTAAACATCTTTTTAGTTAAATGGATCCTAACAATAACTCTTTTAACAACCAAATTTCTTATAATTACCCTTTTAACTACACAAATCCTAACAATTATATGTTTCAAAATATGGTTATCCACCATATTTCTTCATGTCGTCAGCTGTTCCAAACTATCCTCCATATTACAGATCGATGATGCCGTATTCATCTCAAGCACCTCCATATTCTTCTACTCCAACGGGTAATGAAATTGTTTTGAACGTTGGAGCAACTGAATATCCCAATTTTTTTACACAAATGGCTCTTGGTGGTTTTAGCGGTGTTCATGAAGCCACTCCAGATGCAGAGGATTCAACTCCTTCTCACTGGAGAAGCCCCAAATGGACCACTGAACAAAATTTTGTGCTACTGAGTGGATGGACTAAATATGGAATGAACATTGCTCATTTGATTCTCTACGTGATGGAAACTTATGCAAAAATTATTACAACTACGTGAACAAAATATTGACTAAATGGGTTGGCGCATACGATAACGCTAAGCGTATGCAACAAAACGTATGCAACAAAGCGGGTGGTCGGAGGATGATGTATTGGCGAAAGAGCATGAACTATATTCAAGTACTGGTAATGGAAATTTTAATTTAACGAAGGAATGGCTTGCTGTCTGTGATCAACCACGTTATGGTAGTCATATAGGAGGAAATACAGCCTTGGAAGTGGTCAACGAAGAGGGGAATGAATTCAAACAATTCAATGCACAAGAGTTGGATCGATTGGACAAAATAGCCATGATGCAAAAGGAGGCAAACCAATGAAAGGAGCTGTTGACGACAAGAGCAAAGAGCTGTTGCAGAAGTTGAGCCACAATCTATTTGGAAATTAATTGTTGTCAAGTGGTTGCCTGTATTTTGTGCTTTAATAATATTTGTGTGTCACTTTCCCATTTAATAATGTTTGTTTGTCACTTCATGCTTTAATAATATTTGTGTGTCACTTTCTCATTTAATAATGTTTGTTTGTCACTTTATGCTTTAATAATAGATTGTCACGTTATGCTTTGATAATGTTGTCAAGTGTCCGTGACTTTTTCATCAATGTAATCTGTGAGTTTCTGCTTTTAATAAGAGAATCTTATCCTTATCCGTGACTTTTGGTTTCAACCACTCAATTTGAATCCAAGCCTCCAACCATTCAGTCCGTTGGTTCCATTTTCTTATAAATGGGGACTCATTCTTCCATTGATGAACCAATATTACAAATCTCACTTTACTCAAAAAAATCTCGATGGATCCATCAGACTATCCTTTTGATATCGAAGCTTACAAAAGGCAGTCTGAAATTGAAGAGAGGTATATCATCAACCGGTTAGGGAGCGTCAAAACAAAATAGAGGAAGACTATCCACCTTATAGCAAGAGAAAATACTTTAAAAGAGATCATGCAGCGGCAAATCAAAGACTGATTCACGACTACTTTGGCAATCAACCTACATATGACGATATAATGTTTCGTCGGCGGTTCTGGATGCGAAAACATGTTTTCATTTGGATCGTTGGGGACCTATCAAGCAGTGACAACTACTTCACCCAACGATTTGATGGAGTAAAAAAAAGGTATATCTCCATTAGCAAAATGTACCACAGCCATGTGAATGTTAGCATATGGTGTGACATTTGACGCGGTGGATGAATACATCAAAATTAGAGGTACTACAGCTTTGGAGTGCTTGCGAAGATTATGTAAAGAAATTATACAACTGTATGAGCAAGAATATCTCAGAGCCCCAACCCAAGATGACCTGCAGAGAATTCTGCATGTTAGTGAGATGCGAGGTTTTCCGGGGATGCCTAGGAGTATTGATTGCATGTACTAGGAATGGAAAAATTGTCCTACAGCGTGGGAATTTCAATTTACTCGAAGAGATAAGGGAACCACCACTGTTATTCTTGAAGCGGTTGCATCTCATGATCTATGGATCTGGCATGCCTTTTTTGGTTGTCCGGGCACATTGAACGATATACGTAAACGTTCTAGACCGTTCACCAGTGTTCGATGATGTTGAACAGGGAAATACTCCAAGAGTGAACTTCTTCATGAAGCAACATCCGTATAATATGGCATCCTATTTAGCTGACAATATCTACCCTTCTCATCTTACTTTCGTTAAATGGATTAGACTTTCTTAAAGTGAACATACAAGTTATTTTCACAACTCATGAGGGATGTCGGAAGGACATAAAACGTGCATTTGGAGTGTTGCAGGCTCGAGTTAAAATCATTCGCGAACCAGCTCGCTTGTGGGACATAGCCGATTTGGCTATCATCATGAGGTCATGGATCATATTGCATAATATGATTGTTGAGGATGAATGATAGACATATGCTCAACACCGGTTATGATCAATCTAAGGCAAGTGGGTCTAGTACACAACAACAATTCTCGACCAAGGTGCTATATGCATTTGCAAATATGTGCCTGCTAGATTCAAGTTGCGTGATTCAAATGTATATCACGAAATGCAAGCATATATAGTCAAACACATGTGCCCAATTCAAAATGTTCCATGATAAATGAGATTTATAAGTTTGTGAGTTGAGTCTAATGTAATAATTAAACTAGGTGATAACATGCACCATGCGCAGGATGAGAAATCTATAAATAATTTTATTAAATATGATTTTAAAATTATTTAAAGTAAAAATAATTTAATCTATTTTATATTTATGTGAATAATATAATTTATCACCTAGATTTTTGATATAATATTTTTAACTTGCTATGAAGTTTAAATATTTATATAATTTGGTTAATTTACATGGTTCTATTAACAAACAATATTAAATCAAAAAATATATTTATAAATATGATTGTCTATTAAATCAAGCTTCTTACTTTTACAATTTTTTAAATCATTTATGTTTTTTTTATAATGATTTTTGAGCCATATACACATCCTCATTTCTAATATGAGACTTTTAAAACATACTCATATTTATTAATCATTTGTGTAATTTATATTCATTTTTAAAAATTCGAATTACAACACATGTACAAAAAAAATCTATATATTTTTTACTATATGAATGTTGTGATGATTGTTTTCTTACAAAACTAAGTTTAAATAAAACTAAGAGAAGAAATCTAGTGCTTTAAAAAGTAATTAGTATGATATACTTTTGGTAAGAAGAGAAAGAAAGAGAATATATTAATAAATTAAATGTTCAATTATGTATAAATAAATGATATAAACTATTGTCTAACCAAATTAATGTGAGTGGCATAACATGTAATTAATCTAGTAACATAAGTCCATTTTTATATATTTACTTAGAATGATTCTCGTGATGACACATCAGTAAAATGACACCATTGTAAATAATATACAAAATTAAGGTTACTCTCTAAAAATGTTTTTTCAATTAATATATAGTGGATTATGTGTGTTTCGTTGGTTATGCTGTGTGTTTATTATTTTATTATATTGCTTTTTAAGTTTTTTGTCACTGTACTATCTCTATTTCTTTTCTTTATTATTTGCAATTTTTTTAATAAAATAATATCTAAAATAAAAATAAAAACAAAAATGATTTTATAAATTTAGTGAACTTTTACTTATATTAATTTAATTTCAATCGATAATTAATTGTCATTAATAATATGTAATGAAAAAAATAAAAACATAAGGAAAATAAAATATATAAAATAAAAATGATGCGAAAGAATGGTGTAATTTTATTAAACAAAACTATTGTAAAAGTAAAGTTTTAGTGGGTGTTAAATTATGATGTGAAACAAAAAATGATGTACAATGTTAAGTAAAAAATAGACGTTGTAATATTACGATTTACGACCAATATCTATTAGTATGATATTGGTTAATGTTTTGAAAAGGGATTTAGTTGTGGCGTACAGAGATGAAGAATCCTTTTGGTGTCAGAAATGTCATGATAACTGGCTTCTTCTTGGAGATAAAAATACCAAATGGTTTCATGCTTCGGTAAAGACAAATAGAAATAGGAGAAATCTGGAAATGCTGATTGATGGTAATAATCAAACACATAGATTAGAAGCATCTAAAGGTGATGTAGCGGTTAAGTACTTCTCAGATTTGTTCTCTTCTTCAGGACATGGGAGCTTTCCTGAGATTTTTCAAGGGTTTGAATCTCGGATTTCAGATGAATGAAAGATTAATTGCTGAGGTTTCCGCTCAGGAAATCAAGGAAGCTGTCTTTGCTATTAATCCTTCAAGTGCTCCTGGAGCTGATGGTATGACAGGTTTGTTTTATCAAAAGTTTTGGGATATTATTGGCCCGCAAGTGACAGAGGAAGTTCTACTTTTCTTTAACTCTGGTATGCTTCATGTTGAGTGGAACTATACTCACTTATGCCTTCTTCCCAAGATTCCTAAGGCGATTAGAATGTTTGATTTGAGGCCCATAAGTTTATGTTCGGCCTTCTACAAGATTATTTCCAAAATTTTGGTAAAAAGGCTTCAACCGTCGTTACCTTCCATTGTATCCCCTTTTCAGTCTGCTTTTGTGTCTGAGAGACTAATATCGGATAATATCATCATTGCTCACGAGATGGTTCATGGATTGCGAACTCACCCTTCGGTATCCAAAGAGTTTATGGCCATCAAATCCGATATGTCAAAAGCATATGACATGGTAGAATGGGGTTACCTTAAATCTCTTTTGAAGGCCCTTGGGTTTCATCAAAGATGGATCGATTGGGTTATGATCTGCGTTTGTTCAGTTACTTATTCTGTTTTAATTAATGACAGACCGTATGGCATGATCAAACCAAGCAGAGGTCTTCGTCAGGGTGATCCTCTATCGCCTTTTCTTTTTGTTCTATGCACTGAAGGGCTTTCGCATCTGATCAATAGAGCTGAAGCAGAGGGACTGGTTAATGGTGTTAAATTTTCGGAGGAAGGACCAGGCATTCACCACTTATTATTTGCTGATGATAGTCTTTTTCTTTGCAAGGCTGAGGAAGGTCAGAGTCTTGTTTTGAAAAGTATTCGGGATAAGTATGGTGAAGCGACTGGTCAGGTTATAAATTTAAACAAATCCTCAATCACCTTTGATTCTCAAATTGATGATGGAGTTAAGACAAGAATAAGGGATATCTTTAGCATTTTCAATGAGGGAGGAGTTCGGGTTTATCTCGGATTGCCTGAGTGTTTCAGTGGGTCTAAGATTGATCTCCTCTCATATATTCAAGAAAATCTGAAATCGAGATTGTCTGGTTGGTTTGCAAGAACTCTATCCTTAGGTGGAAAAGAGATTCTTTTGAAAGCAGTGACAATGTCAATGCCTATTTATGCCATGTCCTGTTTCAACCAAAATCTACTATTGCCAATTTGACTAGTGCCATGAGTTCCTTTTGGTGGAATGCAAAGGAGAATCAGCGAAAGGTTCATTGGATTAGCTGGGAGAAGATGTGTTTACCTAAGAAGTTGGGTGGTATCGGTTTTAAGGATATTGAATGTTTTAATCAAGCTTTGTTGTCCAAACAAGCTTGGAGGATTTGTCAAGATCATGATAGTCGCTTTGCACGTGTTTTAAAGAGTCGATATTTCGAAAATACGGATTTCATGTCTGCAAGCGTGGGATTTAGGCCTTCTTACGCCTGGAGGAGTATCATTCATGGTAGAGAATTGCTAATGAAAGGTTTGCAAAAACAGATTGGCAATGGTTCTTCTTTTAGAGTGTGGATTGATCCTTGGATTGAGGATAATGGCAGAAAATGTCATTGGATGAAGAATCCATTGGTTGACATTAACCTAACGGTTGATGCTTTGATTGATATGGAGTCTCGAAGATGGAAGATGGAATTGCTACAGGATCTTTTCTTCCCTAATGACATTAACATAATTCTTACCATAAATCCTATTCCCAATCAAGAAGACTATTGGATCTGGAAACCAGAAAGGAGTGGGCTATTCACAGTCAAATCAGCTTATGATCTTGCTTTCAATCTTAACAAAAAGGATCTCTTTAAGGAAGCTTCTGCTCAACCTTCTTTAAATTGTTTAAAAAAGAATATTTGGTTTCTCTAGACGGTTCCTAAGATCAAAGCTTTCTTACGGAGAGCTCTGTGTGATGCCTTACCGGTTGCGAATGTTATTACGTCTCGAGGGATGCAGGTGGATTCAAGATGTCAGATTTGTGGTTTGGAAGTAGAGTCTTCTAATCACGTTCTTTTTTCCTGTTCCTTGGCGAGACAAGTCTGGGCACTTTCCAAATTTCCGATGCCGATAGCAGGTTTTCATCCTTCATCCCTCTACGTGAATATTCATTACCTTTTGTTAATGGGTAAGAATATCAGGTTTCCTGTGGAGATTATGAGAATGTTCCCTTGGATTATGTGGATTTTGTGGAAGAATAGAAATAAGTTTGTAATTGAAGGGATTCAATTTATGGCTTCTCAAATTTTTGGGAAAAATTATAGATTAATCCAATCTATGGTTTTTAGCTCAAGAGTGTGGTAATCCTGAAGTTAGTGGGGATATTTCTGTTGTCACTAGGAATCTTCCAGGTTGGAAAAGGCCTCCGGTAGATTGGGTTAAATGTAACATTGGCATCTTTTGGTCAAGAAAAAAGGAAATCACAGGCTGTGCTTGGGTTCTTCGAAATGCTGATGGGAATGTTTTGTTGCATTGCAGACGTGCTTTTGGGGCTTCACAAAGTTTGACT
This sequence comes from Alliaria petiolata, assembly GCA_020283515.1. Classification (NCBI taxonomy): domain Eukaryota; kingdom Viridiplantae; phylum Streptophyta; class Magnoliopsida; order Brassicales; family Brassicaceae; genus Alliaria; species Alliaria petiolata. Next base: position 138,744,980 of record JAHZTW010000001.1, on the reverse strand, counting down.
GAGGCAAAGTTTTTAGGATTAAAGTGGGCTATCGATAGCATGTATAGTCATGGAATGAAAAAGGTGATCTTTGCTCTGGAAGCCGTGGATTTGGTGGGGGTCATTGATCGACCAAAAGCTTGGCTTTCTTTTCGGTTTTATGAATCGGAATTAAGGAATTCTTTATCTAAGATAGATGGTTGGAGAGTTCATTGCGAATCTAGGTTTTCAAATAGAGGATCATTTCTCATCGCTGAAAGCATCACGATGGAGTTTAGGCTGCAATCGTATGTTGCTGTTGGCCATCCCTTTTGGTTACATGATGTGTTTGTTGCTGAGAAAGTTGCATCCTCTGTATGAATGGATCTGTCTCTCCTTAAACTACTTGATATAACTTTTTGGACCTATTGTTGTTTTAACCTCTCCCGCTTGTTTTGACCTTTTCGTTACTCTGTATATTGGGTTGCTGTAAATTTGAACTCTTTAATCTTCAATAAATTCTAGTGAAAAAAAAAAAATCTATTAGTATGATATCCGATGAAAAAAAAAAAAAAGATAAACCCAGAAATCAGAGGATTCCGGATTCAGGACCAAATTGATCTAATCAACCGGTTCACCCATTTGATGTACCAGCCTTAGTGGTCTGCTCGGCTCGGTCACGCTCATCCTACTTCTCAGCAAAGTTGACGATTTCAGACCAAAATTCTTCAAAAAAAATCTGAAAATTGGACTGTGAAACGTGAAATCTCAGACTCTACGAAGAGAGGAAAAATTTCACGATTTGGAGAGAGGTTGAAGATGATCGGTACTTAGATTCAGTGATCGTGATTCATAAAACACCATGGATAAGGAAACGGAGATTCTGTCTCGTCTCGCTGCGAACCACCTTCACCTAGCTCAATTCGAGCCGTTGAAGGCTACGCTGCTCGCTCTCAGGGTTCGTAACCCCGACCTCGCACTCACGATTCTCCAGACCATCGTCTCCAACGCCGGAAGATTCGAGGATGTCCTCTGGTCATCACGGTCTTGCCCTTCCCCGTCTCTTCTCGCGTTCCTCTCGACGATTGAGCTTCTTCGATTCGAAAACCCTACTTCCCCTTGGGGATTCGATTCGGAGACTCTAAGTTTGCGAGCGGATTTCTTGTTGATGGTCCAGGTTTTGATCGATCGTGTTACAGATAGGATTAGGGATGAGCAGAGAGTAGAGTTGGAGAGTGAGAGCGAAGAATCGGAGAAAAGGGATGAAAATGGTGGTTTAGGAAACTGTGTACGGGTTTTGCAGGGTTTTTTGGATTTGGGAGTTGAGAGGTTGAGATTTGATGTTGATACAAGTAGCAGTGGAGGAAGTTATATGATTGAGGAAGATGAATTCGTGTCTTTGAGGAGTATAGTATTGGATTACTCTGATGTTTTCGATGCTTTGTGCTGTAATATCAAGATGCAGCTTATTGGTTCCGAGAGTTATGCTGCAAGTTTTGTGGAGGAAGCTGAGAGAGACGGAGAAGAACAAGAAACGGAGAGAAACGAGGCGAGAAGCATTGGTTCTCGAGAGAGGGATAACAACAATGTGTTTGCTTTGATACAGAGAAATGTTCAGTTAGCACAGTTGGATGCTATGAGGAGAAAACTGGATGAAGGTGACGAGCGTGAGGCAGCTGATCGCATACGTTATCTTCACCTTGATTATGGAGTAGAGAAAGAGAATTATCAGTATGTGTTTGATTTATACAGTCCGCAAATACATGAGGTTTTTCTTGATGGTTTTGGATTATTTCACTGTTTTCTTTGTCCTGATTATTCCCTTGGCATTCATTTTTTCATTTTTGTTTGTCAAAAGAGTGTTTGCAAGAATATAGTCAAAGCTGGAAAAAGAGTTGATCACAATCTCTACTTCTGTTTGCCCTATATACTAATACATCTCGTGTTCCCCATACCCAGTTTTGATAAAACTAATCCCTTGAGCATTTTTTTTTTGTAAAATTCGAATGTTGGAGAACACATCCGTTCAGTTTTTCTTTCCCAGATGGAGGCGGCTTTGGTTGTTTGGCTGGAATTGTTCTTTATAATTAGATCAGATTTGGATTAAGATCGTTTAGAATAGTTTTCAAAGTAGTGATAAGTGTAGCGGTGTTATGTCTGAAATTTCCCAACATCGTTCCCTTTTTATGCTATGTGTTGGGAAGTATGTGGAACCACATTATTTTTTGTTGAAGAGATTATGGGTAGTGTAAGACATTGATAAAGATTGGTTTTGTATTCACTGTTAGAGTGGCTTTGGCCTTTTCTGTTTTGAAAAAATTGAGAACCTTGACTTGGGGAAGGAGTTGAGAAGCTTTTTAATGGTTGTTTGTTTAGAGAACAGCTTTTGGTTTTCATTTCATTTCCATATGAAAATCTCAAACAGTGCAAAATGTTCATGTGATAGTGAAACGGGAACCCTTATAATGTATTAAGACATCCATGGCCTTGCATAATGCATATTCAATTCCATTCCTTGCTTCAGTTTTTGTCTTCCTGTTCATGAGCGCTTGTTTTTGCATATTTAAGAATATAGAACTGACTACAATTATTCTGTTTTCTCTTTTCTTTTCTGATAGTGCTGTTCTTAAACCTCTTCTTTTAATAGTTATGGAGAAAAATGATGAATATGGTGACCCATGGGACATGGTGCGCCAGAACTTGCTGTTTATTTATAAAGAAGCTCTCTCGTCTAATTGCGGAGATCTTGTTCAGATGATTCAGGTTGTTATAAATTTCATAAAAGCTGATCTAAGGAATCGTTCTCATTAAAAAAGGAGGTTTCACATGTAAGAAACAACTGTATTTGATAAAGATTGGTGACCTGAAAAAATAAACAAGTTGCTTACGGCTCCTGCTAATGTGTACTATAGCTAATAGTCGATGTGATTAGGAACTTCAAACCGTTTTTAATCTTGATCATGCTGGAATTGGAAGCTTGTATATCTAGTTGGCATTGTTCTTTTATGTATTATGTGAATATTTACCCTGGAGATAATTTAGTTCGGTGGTCAATTTGAGTTTAAGGGTATGCCTATATGTGCATATTGGAATATGCATATGCGTGTCTTTGATTAAGTTATCTTCTACTGCAAGCTCTTATGTGATTTACAATGTTTCCCTCTGCAGGGTATTCAAGATGATATTCTCCTCCCAGATAGCCAGTTACATTTATCTCTCGACAATGACCAAATTCCTCCTCCTCTTGAGTATTTCCGGCGATATCTTGTAGACTTGAAAACTGAGAGAAATATAGAGAACAAAAGTTCCCCTATGAGCAGGGCAATTACTTCTTGCCTCAGAGACATGTATCATTATGCTCGTATCTCTGGATCACATGTGCTTGAGTGTGTGATGTGTGCTGCTTTGTCTTCTGTAAAGAAAGAGAAGCTTCAGGAGGCTAATGATGTAGGTGGAATAGAATAAACTTACATGTATTGTTGTTACTCATTATCTTACTGCAGTATCGTTGATTGCCTGTTGCCCCATTTAGACTCTTTTTCTCTATGGGGATCTGAAAGCCTCTTCTGTCATATGTTACAGGTTCTTACTTTATTTCCCCGACTTCGCCCATTAGTAGCTTCCATGGGTTGGGATCTGTTGCCTGGAAAAACTGCAGCCCGTAGAAAATTGATGCGGCTACTTTGGTCTAGTAACTCACAAGCAATTCGGTTACAAGAATCTTCTCTTTATGGAAACGAGACAGATGAGGTAACTTTTTCTCTTTTGCACAAACTGTTTTTTGGATCTATTATATTTTCTTAGAAGATGACAGTGAAAGCCTAACAGGACATAATGATCTGGGCAGAAATCTTGTGTGGAACATCTCTGCGATACTTTATGCTATCAACTGGACCTTGCATCTTTCGTTGCTTGTATCAATTCTGGTAAATCGTGGACTCCAAAGGCATCTTTCTTGATTCATGGTAATGTGTCATCTGAGGATGATGATGCGGAGGTGGATCCTTTTGTTGAAAATCTTGTGTTGGAAAGGCTTTCAGTGCAGAGTCCACTTCGGGTATGACTTTCTTAAATTATCCTCTATTCAGAGACTATGTTTGGCAGTCCCTCACATGAAAAGTGTTCTGAAAAGAATTTGTACAAATAAACATCTCAAGCTATGATGAGATTTAGTGTTGTCAATGCAAAATGTCATTAGATATCAGGCTGGTAGGAATGCTGTCTCTTAGGGAAGGGAGAACTTAAATAAGAAGATAAGTCATTAACAAGAGGATATTGCAGCATATGTTACTATGGTGTATCAGGACTCATGACTAATCAATGATAGGATTACAGTTGCATTTTAAGTCCATTTTGGATAAATATACAAGCTATCATGAGGGTTAAGATATCTGTTTCGTGAGATTTTGTTATATTGTTACCAAGCAAGGACATGTATGAGCTGCATAGATAACAAAAAGCAATTTTGATAGCTCCTGATATTCTACTAGTTTTTTTTTTCTTTTTGATTTGAGCTGTTGGATAAATTAAAGAATATATCACTTTTTATTCTGCCCTATTGACTTTAGTACTGAATTTTGAAATAATGAACCTCGTCCGGAAGGACATTGAATTTGCCATCAGTTTTATACAGTTTGAATCTAAAAGTTTTCTGCCACTGAATTTATGAGTTTGCTTTTTCACTTAGTATATCAAATCACCATTTATGTATTGCGAAAGTTGTATCATGAAGTGTTTTAGTTAAATCACCATCTCGCAGTGGCATGCGTTTTTTCTTGGTATGCTCATGTTCAATTGTCTCTGTTAGGTTATAAATGATAGTGGTACTCTTATTAATGGGTTTATTATCATCTGCACGTGTTCTTAGTGCTGTTAATCCGGACAAGTTGTGATGGCGTGCCGTTATGTAGGTGTTGTTTGATGTTGTTCCGGGGATAAAATTCAAAGAAGCTATTTCACTGATTAGTATGCAGCCTATTGCTTCAACTGTAGAAGCCTGGAAGTGGTCAGTTCAAAGTTTATATAGCTATGTTGTATACAAATACTTCAATCGGTTTTGTCTCTATGCTTCCTTAGATAGATGCATCAGTGTTTAGATTCTAATACCTGTCCCTTGACAAAAATATTGTGCCCCTTCGTTTATATGCACAATAGTTATTGCATTAGCTTACTGGTTTTTGTCTGTTTGTTAATTTCGACGCAGTGTTTTTGTAGAAATATTATGTTCATTTTTAAATGCCTTTCATTTTATTTTGCGGGGGTGACTCATTCGTAGTCGGTGGTTTCACTTTTGATGTACATTGTAGGATACAAGATATTGAATTGATGCATATGCGTTATGCTTTGGAGGCTATTGTTTTAGCATTAAGTGCAATGGAAGAGGCCATGAAAGATGAGACAGATGCTAGTCATCAAGTGGTATTTTACCATTTAAATGACCTCACTAACCATTTGGAGGCTATTAAAAATGTCCCCCGCAAGGTAATATACCTATATACATTGGTTCTTTACAGGAAGTTGGGCTCCTGTTATCAATTTCGTAGTAACACCATCTTGGAAATAATGGAATTGAATACTTTTTACAATGAGAGAAATAATACTGAAAAAAAGTATATGCCTCATACTACATCTACACGTAGTGTGATTTCTATCAAACATTAGATTTTTTCAATGCGTTACAGTCTTGATATTGTTTTAACATGAGATCTCTTTGTTTGCAGATTATGATGGTCAACATAGTTATTTCACTCCTACATATTGATGATATTCGTCTCAGTTCTACCCCTAGTTTGGATCTTGGCGATCTTGCTACAGAAGGGGAAAATGAAATTGTTATATCTTTCACAAGAAAGCTACTCAATGTTTTACGCCGCAATCTTCCATCAGATCTGACTGAACAAGAGTGTCAACTGGATGGTAATTACATTGCTGATGGAAGACAGGCTTTAGAATGGAGAGTATCTATGGCTAAACGTTTCATTGAAGATTGTGAATGGCGGTTATCTATTATGTAGCATCTTCTTCCACTTTCTGAACGCCAGTGGGGTTTAAAGGAGGTTTTAAGTGTTCTAAGGGCGGCCCCTGCAAAACTGCTTAACCTGTGAGTAAAGTTCTCTTGTAATGTTTGGTAATTTAGATTTCAGGCATCAGGGAAAAACTGTTAGCCACCTTATTGTTTCTTCCATTTTCACATCTAATATGCTAGGGAACCAAATTGAAGTTTTTCTAGATCCTCTAGGATGTTTATGTACGGAAACGTCAAAAGATCAATCTATCTGTTTCTTTGCATTGCTAATTAAATGATATTCAAGTTGTTTGAACTATTGTATCTAGATTCAGTGTGTATGTACTCATGGATGTATATGCAAATATTGAATAGTTGTTCAGCTTTCTGAGTTGTGTAACCTGTGTGATGAGAGGACTGAAAACTTGGATGTGTGAACTTCAGTTTTCACTGGAGGTCTGTGGTGAAGTTGCTTTTCTCGATAGCAGCTGAGCTTCTATCTGCGTTTTCTTACCACCCTAATATGTTGCTAAAGAACAAGAGTTCTAGCTGTGCAGATGAAATAGTTTATCAAATAAAACTTCTCTTCAGTGTAGAAACTATGTTTTGTGGTTAAGCAAAAAAAAAAAAAAAAAAAAAAACTATGTTTTGTGTATCATTACTTATTAGTTGTTCCCGTTTTGTCTCTGCTAGAGTTCCCTAAATTAAATTGTCTTGAGTAATACTTTGCTTCCTAGTGCGACTTCTTTACGATATTAACTCTCATTTTGCAGATGTATGCAAAGAGCTAAGTATGACATTGGGGAACAGGCAGTTCATCGGTTTGCATTATCAGCAGAGGATAAAGCTACTCTTGAATTAGCTGAATGGGTGGATAATGCCTTCAACAGAACATTGGTACCTTTCGTATTATTACATCACAGTTCTTGTATATGTATCACCTTATATGTCTCTACTTGTCGCATAATGGGATTATAGTATTCTGATTTGATACCTCTTTCTCATGCCTGAGGATTGTATATTGTATACTGTTCTCGTGTTCTTGTTGTAGGTCGTTGAAGATGCATCTATTTGATGCTATTACAGGGGATTAGTCATTTAGTGGACAAACTTAATTAGAAACGGAGTTTATTGACCTATATCTCTATTTCTTATTATTGTCAGGTAGAAGATGTGATGTCTCGTACTGCTGAGGGAGCATCTGCCGTGCAAGATTTAGATTTTCGTTCTTTAGGTTCTCAATTGAGTCCATTGGCTGTGGTAAGTCAATGTCGTTTAGATTCTGATAGGACTATCATGGAATTAATTACCTTGCCCCACCACTAAGCAAGTCTTAAGTTACCTTTTTGTGATGCCAGATTCTACTATGCATAGATGCGGCTGCTTCTTCTGCCAAGTCTCCAACAATTTCCAGACAACTTTTGGATAAGGCAAGCAGTGTTCTTGATTTCCATGCGCTTTAAGTTGGTCTATAAACAGTAACCTTTTGGATATATTTTGCTTCTAATGTGTACTTGATCTCTGTTCCCAGTTTCTAGATTTCCTTTTGGAATCTTCTATATATTTGCATTCTCTGTATATTTTTAGTGAAGTGTATTTTGGAAATCTGGTTTATCATACATCCTTATACATTTTTGTATTGCTTTTTGGACAAAGCAAGCAAGCTTTGGGGGTAATATTCGGTTAAAGTTGAGGCATGGTTTGCATAGATATCCGGACAGTGTACCGTTATTATTAAATTCTTAAAAGTTATGCTGCTCCATTGAATTAAGAAGGTTCAAGAAATACGTACTGTTGTTTCTAAGTAGTTTTTACTTTGTATGCAGTCTCAAGTTATGTTATCCGAAATATATCCCGGAGGATCTCCAAAGGTGGGGTTTACGTACTGGGATCAAGTCCACGAAGTTGCAATCATCTCTGTATTGCGAAGGATCTTAAAGCGTCTGCAGGAATTCCTGGAACAGGTCAGTCTTCAAGTTGCATAAAAAGCACAACATTCGTTTGGTTTGATATGAGATTATTCTTATTTTTTTGCTTTAATTTTAATTGATTGAGATCATATGAGATATTATTTCCTAGTACAAATCGTAATTAGATGATATTTTTTTTCATTGCCTGGCTGCTTAAGAAAGGGAAATGACATATATAAAACAGTTGGTGTGATTTAAATTTAGGAAGTCTACTGTCTTTTACCATGCTATTCTCTCCCATTACAGAGGAAAAGTTTACCATTGTTTAGCTAAGCAGGGTCCTTATGACTCACGTTATTATTCTAGTTGTACTCATCCTCCGCTTTGGTTAACGCCGGTTTTACACCGTGACTATGTAATTTCTGGTAATTAATTAAAGTCTTAAGTTTGTCGAAAAAAAAAAAAACAGAGGAAAAGTTTGTAAATCGTGCATTTACGTGCATATTTGAATTCCCAGGCGCACAAAAGCATGTTAAGATGCTTCTCTTTTCTTTTCTTTTTCGCGGTTGCCCTTTTTACTAGTCTCCCGAACTGTCATGCTTCAGGATAACCCTCAAATTCTTCAAGCCAGTTTTAGTGGAGATACCATCATTTCATCTTCCACGGAATCTCATAGACAGGGATAAAAAGATCGTGCTCTTGCAATGCTGCATCAAATGATTGAGGATGCTCATAGGGGCAAGCGACAGTTCCTGAGTGGTATTTTTTTTTGTCTTTCTCTACCCTCTCTGTCTGTTCTTGCTGTAGTATGCAATTGAGTTATTTGCTCCTTAGTAATTATGTATCTTAGACCCTTTCATGGAGCTCTAACTGGTCTTCTAACGAACAATAGGTAAGCTTCATAACCTAGCGAGAGCAATCGCTGATGAAAAACCAGAAGTCGACGTAGTCAAAGGGGACGGATCAGACATGGCCATTGAGAAGGATGGGGTTCTTGGTCTTGGGCTAAGATATACAAAGCAAAGTTCTTCTGGTTCAGCAAGTAGAGATGTGGATGGAAATCTTGTTTCACATGAAACAGAAGAGAAGGGGAAGAGGTTATTTGGCCCATTAAGCAACAAAACCTCTACTTATCTATCTCAGTTCATCCTCTATATTGCTGCGATTGGTGACATAGTAGATGGCACTGATACAACCCATGATTTCAACTTTTTCTCTCTTGTTTATGAATGGCCTAAAGACGTAAGTGTTTCTTGGCTTTTTGTTCTCAGGATATCTGTCATTTAAACTGTCTTCCTTGTCATTCACACTAGTGGACTAGTGGTCTAATCCTGTCATTTTACTTTTATTTGGAGAAAAAGTACCGAGTTTCTCTTTGCTCGATTCTGTTTAACTCTACCATTTTATATTCATGATGAGTGACATCTTAAGGTCCTATGATGTTCTGTTTAATATTGTTGGCCTGGTCCATGTTGCAGCTATTGACGCGTCTGGTGTTTGATCGAAGCAGCACAGATGCAGCTGCGAAAGTTGCTGAAGTTATGTCTGCTGATTTTGTTCATGAAGTCATATCTGCGTGTGTTCCTCCAGTTTATCCTCCACGTGCTGGTCATGGATGGGCTTGTATTCCCGTCATTCCAGCTATCCCATCTTCTCACTCAGAGAGTAAAGTGCTCTCTCCTTCAAAAGAGTCTAAACCCAACTGTTACGTCCGCTCCTCAGCAACACCTGGTGTCCCTCTGTATCCTCTTCAGTTAGATATAATCCGGCATTTGGTAAAAATATCCCCTGTACGAGCAGTTTTAGCTTGCGTATTTGGTGGGAGCATATTGTACAACGGCAGCGATTCTGTCATATCTAGCTCCTTGAACGATGAGTTTACAAGTTCTCCTGATGCAGACAGATTGTTTTATGAATTTTCTCTTGATCAGTCGGAGAGGTACTGTCAAAGTATACTTTCCTCCTTTAAATTTAAGATCAACTCAGTTCCTATGTTCCATCATATTCTGTGATAACTTACTTTTTCTTCACAGGTTTCCCACTTTAAACCGATGGATACAAATGCAGACCAACCTTCATCGAGTTTCTGAATTTGTTGTGACACCTAAACAAACACCTGATGACACACGGATTAAACCTGATGAAAGAACTGCGGTCAAGAGACTTCTTGAACATGACAGTGACTCCGAGTCGGATGCAGAAGAAATATTTTCTAACAGTAACATTCAACCAGGATTGTCAGACTACAGTGCTCGTGATGGTGGACCCTTTGAAACTGGAATTGGTAGAACTGATCCTACGGTTTTCCTTTCCTTCGATTGGGAGAATGAAGTACCATATGAGAAAGCTGTAAATAGGTATGTCAGTTTCTCATATGTCTGCTTCTTCTTTTGGTTTAGCTTGTGAACAGTCTTCCAGATTGACATTTAAATACTTACTGGATTACATTTATGGGGGTTTCGTTATTTTGAGATTTAAAGTGTTCGTTTTGTTGGAATTTATGCTAGATTAATTGATGAAGGAAAACTAATGGATGCATTAGCACTTTCGGACCGCTTCTTGCGGAATGGGGCTTCTGATTGGTTACTGGAGCTTCTAATAAAAAGTAGAGAAGAAAATCCTTCAACATTAGAAAGATCTCAGGGATATGGAGGTCAGAGCAACTGGAGCAACAGTTGGCAGTATTGCCTGCGGCTAAAGGATAAACAGCTGGCAGCAACACTGGCTCTTAAGTAAGTAAACTTATAAAAAAATTATAACAACCATGAAGTGCAGTATGATCTATTTATATGCCACTTGGGTTGAGAGCCAAAGATGGGTTTATGCATTTCGTTGTGGTTCTTGGAAATGAGTTTGGCCAAGCCGACTCAGATAAGGTTTAGATGCGACCATTAGTATGAACTTTTTTTCTATGTTTTCTATGGAGAGATTTCAATTATGGTAAATCTCATTTTGATTCGATTGTCCTGAACTCTGTCCAACTGCAGTGCTTTCACCTCACCCATCACTAGGTGTTAATTGATAAAATAAGATTAGCATTTAATATAAGAATCAATTGCTCTAGGTTCTTTCATATGGCAACTAGGTGATTAGCAAAATCAACTTTGATGATATATAGTTTTTCCCAAATCATTATGTGGTGAGGCAATGATGCAGAAAAAAGAGAAACTGATATGAATAGAGAATTTTATATGAGCTCTAGGGGCAGATAAGATGGCGGTGCTATAAGACTGAGCCTTTTGCTTCACTGAGTATCTTGATTTTGCAGTGTTTTTTTTTTAATCATCAAAACTAATGTCTTGCAGATTGCACCATTGCTTTTATTTAATATGCTTCCAGTAAAAGTTTCTTTTGCCTACATAAATATGATTCATTGGTAGATCTTTTTAAATGCTTCATGCTAAGACATCCATTCTTTCTGGTTTTACACTTAAGTCTGCCAAATATTATTTGCTTGTTATTTATAGCTGTGTAAATACGTGTATAATGCTTATGTTAGTAGACTCAGAAAATATTGTTTATTGCTGTCTTATTACAAACAGTTACCTGCAGTTTTTTCCTGTCCTGGATCGGGTTTGAAATCCGGTACGTCTTGGTTTCAGGTATATGCATACGTGGGAGCTTGATGCAGCTTTAAATGTTCTTACAATGTGTAGCTGTCATCTCTTAGAAAGCGATCCAATTAGCTATGAGGTATAGGGGAGTTTTACTTTCAGTTCTAGATTCCTGGATGTAACTTAAGTTTTTAATAACCCTGTATTCGATCAATAAACACCTATTTTTTCTCATTCTTCTCTATGCATCTAGGTGTTGCATAGGAGACGAGCTCTGCAGAAATACAGCCACATACTTTCTGCAGATGATCGCCATAATAGCTGGCAAGAGGTTATGCTTCTCCCTTTTGTTTGAGATCAATGTTTGGCTCTTGGTATGCTCGAGGTGTCACTCTTAAAATTTGGAATGGGAAACAGGTAGAAGCCGAATGTAAAGAAGACCCTGAAGGCTTGGCTTTAAGATTGGCTGGGAAAGGAGCTGTTTCCGCTGCTCTGGAAGTGGCTGAAAGTGCAGAATTATCAATAGATCTTAGAAGAGAATTACAAGGACGACAGCTTGTAAAGCTTCTAACCACTGATCCACTCAATGGTGGTGGTCCTGCAGAAGCCTCTCGATTTCTATCTTCACTCCAAGACTCGGCTGATGCTCTACCAGTGGTTATGGGTGCAATGCAGTTATTACCTGACCTTCGTTCAAAACAGCTCCTGGTAACAACTGTTTTTTTTTCTTTTTGATCATGGCATTGTGAGGTCATATTTTTCTTTTGGGTTTAGGAAAATGTTTGTTTTATCTTCTCTGTAGGTCCATTTCTTTCTGAAGCGAAAAGATAGCAATCTGTCGGATTTGGAAGTTTCTCGGCTTAATTCCTGGGCTTTAGGTCTGAAAGTGTTAGCTGCATTGCCGCTTCCTTGGCAACAGAGATGCTCTTCTCTTCATGAGCACCCACATTTAATATTTGAAGCTCTGCTGATGAGAAAACAATTACAATATGCCTCACTGGTATATCTAAGACAAAATCTTCTTTTGAATTTTCCTTGATTCTTTCATTTTGCTTCTTTGCTGCATATTATCTCTATTCTTGTGAAATGCATCTCTATAACTCTTGTTCATGACTACATTATCTTTAGAAAAAGTGATTTCCACTATTTGTCCCTGCTATGTTCGCTCTTGATGACTTTCTGAGACTTACTTTTATGTTTCCTTCAGATACTCAAAGAGTTCCCAGCATTAAGAGATAACAATGTTATCATGGCCTATGCAGCAAAAGCTATTGTTGTTACAGTTAGCCCACCGCCAAGAGAACCTCGAATAACTGTGTCTGCGTTACGGCTAAGACAAAAGGCAAGGGCAGGGCCAGCAAAAGCATCCTTCACTAGTAGTTTAAACAATTTCCAAAGAGAGGCTCGAAGAGCGTTTTCATGGGCTCCACGTAATGCTGAAAACAGGACGACGTCAAAGGATGTTCGTAAAAGAAAGAATTCTGGGCTGGCGGCACCTGAGAGAGCTGCTTGGGAGGCGATGACAGGTATTCAGGAGGACCAGGGATCATCTTATTCGGCCGATGGGCAAGATAGACTACCTTCTGTTTCTATTGCAGAAGAATGGATGCTAAGTGGTCAAACAACCAAAGATGAAGCTGTACGTGCATCTCACAAATATGAAAGCACCCCAGATATTATTCTCTTCAAGGTATTACATCTTTATTTACACCTGTGGCAGTAACTATAAGCTTCGATCTTTTATGACACTGTTCTTCTACTAGGCTCTGCTCTCACTTTGTTCAGACGAGCTAGTATCAGCAAGAAGGGCCATGGACTTATGCATCAATCAAATGAAGAACGTATTAAGCTCCAAACAGTTATCAGAGGGTGCGTCTGTTGAAACAATTGGCCGAGCATATCATGCAACAGAGGCATTTGTGCAGGTATGACCCTTTTTTTTTTAATGCTTTCGCTTGAATCATATTTGGAGGGTGTCTTTTATATCAGGGACATACAAGGTCGATCTTGTATGTCTTATAATTCGTTTACCGGAGAGAAGCAACTATCTTTTCCTGTTTGTGCAGGGTTTATCTTATGCGAAATCTTTGCTGAGAAAGCTTTTAGGTGCCTCTGAATTGACCAATAACAACGGTGAAAGAAGTAGAGATCTTGATGATATATCTTCTGATGCTGGGAGCTCCAGTGTTGGCAGTCAATCAACGGATGAACCATCCGAAGTTCTCTCAATTGCAGAAACTTGGCTGGGGCGTGCAGAGTTGCTGCAGAGTCTCCTAGGGTCTGGAATTGCTGCTTCTCTTGATGACATTGCTGATCAATTGTCATCCGAATATCTACGAGACAGATTAATATCTGATGAGCGGTATAGTATGGCGGTGTATATGTGCAAGAAATGCAAGGTAAAATTTTTAGATTGATTCTCTATCCCATGGTAAGGCCACTTTCATCGCAATAACTTCTGCTTGTGTACCTGATCAATTTCAGATAGATGTTTTCCCCGTGTGGAAAGCATGGGGTCTTGCTTTGTTGCGGATGGAGCGCTATGCCCAAGCTCGAGTCAAATTCAAGTACGTGATAGTTATAAGCTGTGACAAAACAGATGATTTGTAACCCTCCTTTTGCATATTTCAACCTCTGGTTGCATTCAGTAATACAGTTTTTATCCTGTGCTCTATAGGCAAGCCTTTCAATTAAAGGGGGAAGACATTCCTGATGTCATTCAGGAGATAATAAATACAATAGAAGGAGGCCCACCTGTGGATGTGTCAACTGTTCGTTCCATGTAAGTTTCTCTGTTTAACTAAACTGTTATCCTAGTATGTGTCATAGTCAAGTGTTATTTTTGTGAATGTCTTGCTAATCCAGTCTCAGGACAGGAAACTGTTTGATCAATATAAACTTTAGTTGAACATATACATGATGACTTAGATGTGTTGTAAGTATGTAAAAGCATCTTAATGAACTAAGATCTAGGGAATTATAAAATTGGTGAGAATGGAGAAGACAATCATGATCAATGTTAGTTGAAGGGGAAAAAAGTAAAAGGTTTGGTTATCTTTGGTAATCCACCACCTAAGCTTATTCTTGGGACTGTTGATACATGTCAGGTATGACCATTTGGCTAAAAGCGCGCCAACAATTTTGGACGATTCTTTATCAGCAGACTCATATTTGAATGTTCTCCATATGCCATCCACTTTCCCTCGTTCAGAGAGTTCGAGGAGATCTCTGGAATCAGAAAAGAATAATTCTGCGCCTGGTTCAGACTTTGAAGATGGACCCCGAAGCAACTTGGATAGTACTCGCTATTCTGAGTGTACCAACTACTTGCAGGAAGTAAGGCAATAATAATCTAGTGCATTCTGGAATTTGCAAGTTTGCTCTCCTGGAATTGCCTCACAATATACTTCTCTGTATTGACATGTCTTTTGGTGGACCCAATTTTTAAGAGTGCTCTGCAATTAGCAATATTTGCATGCATATGAACTAATTACATTTTACTTTTGTTTTGGTCCATTGAATTTTTTTCTTCTGTCTCTGCAGCATGCTCGCCAAAACCTGCTTGGTTTTATGTTTCGGCATGGTCACTTTAAAGATGCATGCATGTTATTCTTTCCACCAAGTGCTCTTCCCCCTCCTTTGCAAACTTCATCTGTGGGCGCAGTAAGCTCTTCTTCATCACCTCAACGAGCAGATCCCTTGGCAACTGAATATGGGACTGTTGAAAGTTTGTGCGAGTTTTGTGTCGGTTATGGAGCTATCTCATCCCTCGAGGAAGTAATTACAGAGAGACTTGAATCTGCAAAGCATCAAGATCAAGCCATAAATCAGTACATAACTGGAGCTCTTACACGTATATGTGCTTTCTTTGAGACCAACCGGCATTTCAATTACCTATACAAGTTTCTGGTGAGAACATCTTTGTTATCATGGTTCCTTGCCTACGACTTATTGTTGGGTTATTTCGACTTGAAATTTTCCACCTTGTTATACTAACAAGGATATAAATTTTCTCTTTCATGTGTTGCATGTGCATAGGTTCTGCTATACAATTATAGTCATATAGACAGATAATCTCTGTGAATATTAGAGTACAAAACTTTGCATCTTGTCCCAAAATTTTCAGCTAGTCTTATTCTCGGTGCTTCGCACCTCCACTCCTGCGATCTGAAACATAAATTCTGATCCTAAGCTTGAAGTTAGTTTCTAGTGCATCGTTGAAAGTCCAGATCTTATAGTTTAAGAGATTTGTAGTGTGCATTTATGACTATGGATGTGCATTTATCGTATTGGAACTCTTAAGTTTTAGCACTGATGCAACAAAAACGATTTTGTAATCATGTGTTGTTGATCATGACCTATAAGTGTTCTTTTCTGTTTCTGGAAAGACAAGCAAGTAGCTTGTAAAGCTGTATGCTACATCCTGGGAGACGAAGTTTTTTCTAGAATACTTGTGAAACGTAATGCTGATTCACTCTTTTTTTTTTAATTGTTCAGGTACTCAAGAAGGATTATATCACCTCTGGGTATTGCTGTATTCAGCTTTTTATGAATTCTACCACTCAGGAGGAAGCTGTAAGGCATCTTGAGCATGCAAAGGTATAGAGTCAGTAACTCTTTCTTCACCACCCTTTCCTTCTCTCTGTTTAGTCTGAATTGGATTTCCAATAACGTATCTACATGCAACGTCCATCTGAAAACACTTATCAACTAAGTGAATCCAAAGTATGTTAGTGTCTTGTTAAATTGCAGGTTTTTTCAAATGCATTTTTTGTGTGCAATGTAAACATTAAGCATTTTGGTTTAGAGTCAACAGAAACAATTTGGCAATAAGTTTTTGACTTAACGGCAGCACTTGGCACAAAAATTTGGAGCAGGGACGCTTTTTCCTTACGCTCTCTTTTCCGTCTGCTAAATATTATGCAATTATCTGATCTAAAGCACTTCTAAAAGTTGTATGAACTACATTAAGACAAGTTTTTTGTTGCTTACAGGTTAAACTATCGTATTCTTTTGTGATACATATTACTTATAAACAGAGATATAATTATACTAAGCTCATGAGTTATATATTACATCTTGTTTTGTGGCGTAAACAAAAGAACAGCCCTGCAGTCATAAGCATGTCAATGCTGCACAAAACTATGATAACGTCTATGTTGTTTGTGACTCTTCTTATTTTTGGCACATCGGTCTCTAACTAACCTCTGGGTACAGGCACACTTTGAAGAAGCATTGACAGCACGTCATAGAGGTTCAGACTCGAAAAAACTTGTTGCGAAGGGTGTTAGAGGAAAAGGGGCCTATGAGAAGCTGAGTGAAGAAGCTCTTGTCAAGTTGTCCTCTCGAGTGAAAATGCAGGTAACTTTTTAACACGGTTTTTGTCATCCTTTTGATGAAGTAGGGCTGTATAGATTTATTACTCCACTTTCACGTTGTGGGTTCATTATTCCTATAGATTGATGTGGTAAAGTCCTTCAATGACTCCGAAGGAGCACCATGGAAGCTTTCCTTGTTTGGAAATCCAAATGATTCAGAGACATCCAGGTTTGTCCTCAAAATTTGTTCGTTTATAAAAGAAATTTCTTGCCATTACTTGTTGATACAACATGTTCCCCTGTTATCGTTTGAACAAATTTTCTTATATCCTTACTCTAGTTTAAGCAATATGTATATGTAGATTATAAACTATATATAGTGGAAAGACCGAGAGCTAGTAACAGAGCCAAACTGACCTGTTTCCCTCACTGCCCTCATGAACTTATTCCACTTTTCGCTGACACTCCAAGAGAAGCTTACGTAGTGTAACTAAATCGTTTCTAGCTTTCTCTTCACATGGTCATGGGGATTTTGTAAAAATTCGGAGAAAAATCTTCAGCTGATGTCTTCTTCGCTCTTACTTTCAGGAGAAGATGTGAAATAGTGGAGACTCTTGTTGAGAAAAACTTCGACTTAGCTTTTCAAGTTATATATGAATTCAAGCTATCAGGTGCCTTATTTGTTTTTATGTTAATATCTGTGAAATGTTGTTGTGCATAGTATCTGACTTTTCCCTTATTCTAAGCAGCTGTTGATATATATGCTGGTGTCGCTGCGTCACTAGCCGATAGGAAGAAAGGCAGTCAATTGACAGAACTTTTCAAAAACATCAAGGGAACAATCCAAGATGATGACTGGGATCAGGTATTGAACACTGCAGACTATTAGTGTCTAACATAAAAACTCTTGTTTGGGAAATTCAGAAACAATTATTCAATTATTGGCCAAAAGAATCTGTTTTCAAGAAACATTCTTCCTTGTCAATCTGTTTAAGCCGGTAGTATATATGTGCGTTTGGTATCTGCATGTACCTTTTTATACTTTCATTTGGTAAAGCTTATATTCTGTGAAATGTTGCAGGTCCTGGGTGCTGCGATCAATGTATATGCTAACAAGCACAAAGAACGCCCTGACCGTCTCATAGACATGTTAACAAGCAGCCATCGGTAAGATCTTTTGCAGTTATGATTGTTTAGATCTGCCTTCTTCCACTCCGTAGAAAAAGAGTATCACTCCTTAACTATTTCGCTGTCACCTGAATAATCATATCTCATGGAGCCACTAAAGCACCATTAATTTGAGTTTCTTCATTTACGAAAATCACACTGTTTCATAGATGTGCTCATATGTATGTAACAAATTGAATAGCACTGTACGATTATGCGGGATCATTAGGCTGATATCAACACGTCTGATTGTAAACGAGTGCAGAAAGGTGCTGGCTTGCGTGGTTTGTGGCCGCCTGAAAAGCGCGTTCCAGATCGCATCCAAAAGCGGTAGCGTGGCTGATGTTCAATATGTAGCTCATCAAGCCTTACATGCCAATTCGCACACAGTACTCGGTATGTGCAAGCAATGGCTAGCCCAAAACATGTAAAGACCCTGTAATCTCCGTGACATCGGTTCATGCCAACGTGAAAACTTTTGAGGTAAACCTCTTTTTTGGCAGATTAGCTATTAGTCTTGCCTCATATTTTATTTAGTTTTTGCTATTCTTGCAAAAAAAAGAAAGATTGACTTATGAGGTTTTTGCTTTGAACTTTGAGAGCAGGCTGTTTAAAAGAACCTGGCGGAAAATGGTTCATATGAAAATCCATTGACCGATGGGTTTTCACTTGTGAGATTATGGGCTTTGTGTGTTAGACACAAAAGGAACGGAGAAAATGCAGACGTCTACCTGTAAACAAAATTCCGGTTTTTTTGCAGTTGGTTTTCAAAACCAATCCTATATTCTTTTTGTGTTACGAAATAAAATTGGAAGTATTACAGAACAACTTAAAACAAAGATTTAACAAAGAAAGAGTGTAACTTTATTGGAAAGGTGTATTTTCATCATAAATGTCAAAAGATGCGTTGTCTCAAACAATCTTAAAAGGTAAGAAAATTGATGTGAACAAGAGGAGAGTTATAAGATTTGGTGTGCATTATTTCAATGAATAAATGATCTTTTATATAGGAGTTCAAATAGAGGGTTTTATTTGGTGACAAAGTAAAATCTAGATTATAAGTAATTTTAAATTTTTGTATAAAATGGATTTTATGGGCATTCATCTATTATTCATAACACTTCCTTTTAAATGTTCATTATAATGGAATAACTCGTAATGCATCTAAGATGTTGCCTTGTTAAAACTTTCTCATAAAAATATAATGAAAAAAATTATGGTTAAAGAAAAGAGAATGCAACGCGTATTAAGTCCCCATCATGAGTACAGAACTTGAAATCTTTGTGATAATGTGATCCAATATGATGAACTAACTCCTTGGGAATAGCAGTTGGAAGCACCTAGGAAAATAGGTCTGGTAAATCTTCACTTGAACAAATATATAGAACACATACATCACCATTTTTCTGCACTTCATTGGTTTTACAGATGATTCATCCTTAATCATTCTCTTTACTTATGTTATTCTCATTAATGTATGGTAAAATTTGGAAAGGGTGATAAACTTGATATCTTTACATTCCCCTTAGATGTCTATCATTTGCGTATTTTTTGTTGACTCATTTAAATCTTTCATGGAAAAATCCAATGGGATAAAAACAATGGTAAGGACAAAAAGTACAACCACACACATCATCATATTTCTCCCTCTGAAAGTATCTTCTTTAAGAGATGCATTCAAATCATCTATATCATCTTTGAGATTATTACACTACAAAACACTTTAAGAGACTCTTATTACACGTAAAAGCACTTTGGAAGGTTGATGCACTTTTCCTACCCGAAAAGACCGAACCACCCTCCATTCGCCTTTTACCTTCTCGTCTGAACCCCAAAGAATTTACAAGGTTTTTATTCAGTAAAAAAAAAAAACTACAGCGTAACCCTAAAAGCGGCGACTCACCGTGTACCTTGTTCTTCCATCTTCTGTTGCAGCAGCGACTCACGGTGTTCACGACGCAAGCACTAAACCAAGTTATTCTCCCATCTGAACTCTCCCAATCGAACCACCGGCACAACAGTTTTCTATATCCGAAGGTCAAACACTTGCAATCGATGGAAGGTATGATTAACTCTTGCCTTTTTGGGGATTTAATTTACTTTTCGCGGCCCATTTTGTTGTAAATTATTGGTTAATTTTGTTTATGGCGCTTTAGTTCCTTCTACTTCTGCTTGTTTCACCGAATCCACCACAGACCCCTAATTGTTGATTTTACCACTTGCAGAAGTTGATTCCACCCTTGGATGGGACGATAAACTTCCGACGCGGTTGTTTGCTACAGATTGGTTTCCAAAAAGCAGACTCAAAGACGATGGGTTCAATGAACCTCCAATTCTTGTATCGGAATAATAAATTATGAAATATGTTAAGTTTCATGAGCTTCCAACTCAAAATCAATTGACAATGAGTAGATTGGTCCAAGTCCCTTATATATTAGTCAAGGTCCCTCCCAACTTACGTTGTGAGACATATCTTACACACTCTCTAGACATTAAGACTTGATGGCCCATTAACTTATACTAATCCCAATAACCCCTTCGAGATAATGGCTCTTTTAGTCATTAATCTCGCTAGACCATCAATTTCGGATCGAGGGGTCAATGCCTTTTCTGGGTCGAGATAAACCCTAATCAGACCACTCTTAGGTCAGGGTTACGAGAGTGTGCGGATTGGACTCTGATACCATGTTAAGTTTCCCGAACTTCCAACTCAAAACCAATTGGCAATGAGTGAATTGGTCCAAGTCCCTTATATATTAGTCAAGATCCTTCACAACTTCCGATGTGGGACATATCTTACACACTATTAAGATATTACGGTCTCATGGCCCATTAACATCTACTAATCCCAGTAAAACCATTGACATCGTTGACCAAATCGTTGACATCTTTGACAATATCATATGGAAACATAATAAATTATGAAATCTTTGGCCAAATTGCTAGTCGAATTTTATGTTAGTGGGAAAGTCCATTACACAATATTGACTACTTACATAATATGGAAAATCCATTAAAATTATATATGTATATAAAAACACATGCACAAGAGATCAACACAACAAGTTTGTTATAGTTACCGAAATATCATAAAGTTAAAAGGTAACTGAAGTTATATATGTTATTTTTGTAGAAAATGTATTGATAAAACAACATAAGTCTTTTTTGTATCGAAACTTTGTAATTCTAACTTTTATTTTGTATCTTATTGTTTCTATTGGTTTTGTTGTTTTATGTAACTGAAAGATCTCTCGAAAAATTGTTGACTTCCAAAAACATAAGTAATGGCAGCCAAGAAGTTTTCATCTCGTTTATTATCTTCTTTGATGGTTTTTGCTCTCATCTCTTTGCCCATAATTACAGGTAACACATATACTTGTTCAAAGATTGTCTTAAACACAAAATTTTTTTTTTTCATATTTAAAGTTCTCTTATAAAAATCGAGATGCTTTTACTGATTATCTGGTTGAGTCAGAGTCATAAATAAATATATTTAATTGTGTTTTTATGGTAACTTACATGCTAACATATTAAACTGATCATTTTTATACTTCAAAGTTTGTCAAAAAGTTCGCATATGTCCGGAAAGAAGACCACCATGTCACAGCATAGAAGAATGCAATAAAAAATGCATATCTCTAGGGTACAAAACAGGAGGTTGTGAGATCAAAGTTTATGGTAAATACTGTTGTTGTGTAGTCAATACAGAATCTCCAGATTCTCCCATTTCCAGTCAGAGCTTTATTAATTAATATGTCATTTTCTATATATATTCTGAATTATATGAATAAAAAAAAATCAAATATGACTGATCTATACTATTATTGTATATGTCAAACTACATTTATCTGGAAATATTAGTCATTCGCGCATGCATTGAACGAAACTCCCAAGTTTTAGTTTTTACATCAAACATTAACTTTATTAGATGACCATATTAATCAGGTTTAAAGACTACAACCTCCAATTGTATGATGTTTCTCGTCAGTAATGTAAGAGATATTATATTGTAATTCAATTTTAAAATATGTTAATATATCTTGTTAAACATCATATAACGGCCATTATAATTTAGTGTACTCATATATCAAAATTGAAATTCGTTTAAATGAGAAAATGGTGTCCAATATCTCTCACATCTTCTTTTCAATAATGTGAGAGATATTGAGATTCATTTTAAAATATTTTACGCTTTTATTTTTTGCCAGATAACTGTCAGAAACATATTCAAAATGATCGGATTATGAAAGCGATGATTCATTCCACCAACCACTATAAGATAGTGTACTCATGATATATCAGAATTGGAATTTTTTTAAATGAAAAATGGTTGTCCAAAGTTGGAAAAAAAATCCCACAAATATATAAGTGAAGATATTTAACTTAAGGCTAAAACATTAGAAATTTAGATACAAAATGATGTAAAAGAAAGATATTTGAACCCATACTAAACCATACATACATGCACGATGAGCAGAGCCGGAACATGTTGGGCTCGAACTTGGATTCGAGTTTAGATTTCCGCTTGCTTTTGTGCTTTGAAAATTTAGTTACTTCGAACTTTCATGAATGGAATTGTTTTTTTTTTTTTGAAATTTTTCTTATGAGTTTTACACTAGAATTTGGTGTAAGTTTGCCATTTTCAATACTAAGCTTTCTTTTTTGGGATTTTGTCTATTTCGTATGGGTTTTGTTTTCAGTGGTTTACATTTGTGCTGATGGAGTATGTATTTTTTTAACAGAATATTTTAATATAATATTAAGTGACAAAATAAATGCGGTATACCAACCAATACAGCTGGTTATAGACCAAATACTGTAGAATCGCATTTTACAAAGTCGGGAACACATATATTCAAATCAGGATATCATAATGACCATGATTTTCCATCTATCGGCCCTAACATCCAATTTTATGGACTAGGCTGACGAGATTGCAGGTATATCGTTGGAAGCTCAAATGTCTTTCAAAAATACGCCATTAGATTTGACAAGCTATGTTTGGATGTTTTTTTTGTTTCAGCAAATTTTCACTATGTCGAACATAAGCAGAAACAATCAATCTCTGGGTATACAGACATAAACTATCTCTCGGGTACCAACACCTCCAAGTATTTTTCCAAGGTCATCAGTTTTCTCTAATCTGGATTATCTCTTTGGCGAAAGATAATCATAATAAAAATTGGATTAATTTAATATTTTAAAAGTTAAAAATGATAAGGTTTTCTTCAATCTGTATAGAAATGAACAAGAGATTCGCAAGATTGTGGAGAATGAGGCAACAATATGGCATATCCTAACACATATTACGTAAGAAATTATTAGAAACACAATTTATCAGATTTGTATTGAACATAATATAGAATTATTTTCAAATAAACTACTAACCTTCTAGTAAGATAAATCGAAAAAGATAACCTCTTTTTCCACCGCCATAGATCAGAGTCTTTCTTCAAGTTCTTCTTGTGGAATCACTTCATCTTCACTTATGTCTGTTATTTTTCTTTTACTTTTTTTTTTATCCAAAGGTCTTCCAAAATCATTCCTAAAGTCTTTGACTATCTCATGTATTTCCGCTCCACTTTGAGTTCTATTTGCAGTCTCATTCTCCACTTTGAAACTACGAAGTCAATTCCTATTGCCCATATACACATGCTTTCTACTAAACTTCAACCACCTATAGGATGTATCTTTTCCACACACGTTACACGTTTGTTTTCCCTTCACTTGGCATCCAGACAATGTCCCCAAGGCTGGATAGTCAGTGATACTCCACAACAGCATAGCTTTAAGTGTAAAATTCTACTTCAAAAATGCATCATAAGCATCCATACCTTCATACCACAAATCCTTTAAATAATCTATCAAACAGTTGTCGATAGACATCAATGTTGTTGCTTGGTCCAGTTGGTCCAGAGATCAACATAGTCAACATGATATTCTCGGCATTCATACACTTAGTAGGAGCCATATTATAGTTCACTAACAACACCGACCAGGTAATGTACTTAGTGTTCTGAATAGAGAAAAGATTCATCCCATCGGTAGAAAGACCTAGTCTAACGTTTCTCGCTTCAGCAGCAAACTCTGTCCACTTATCATTCACATGAACACAAGTTAATGTGTCAACATGATGTCGCATTGTACCATCTTCACTAGCATTAGTGAAATGCCAACGCAAATTCTCAGCCAACCGTTTTGAATATGTCTTTGATAGAAAAATACCTAAGCACCTTCGCTGGAATCCCTTTCTTCTCCTCACCAGTGTGCTTGTCCCTTTCCCATCCTGGACAACTTACCATTTCCTCATATTGATTCTGATAAAGGATACAGTCATTCTTTAAGGCATGAATGACATCATCACCAAAACCAAAAATCTTCAAAAATTTCTTCATCTCATATGTGGACTTATGAAGCATGTCATTAATTATCATCAGAAGTTGATCAAAGTAGTTCTCTGATATCCCACTCTTCACTTTTATGTGGTAAAGTTTCATTATTGCAGAAACCTTGGTGTAGTTGGGTCGAGTACAGTGGAGTTTCAGCATCCTCTAACTTCTTCCTAACTCACTGTCATCATATTTAGATTGATATCCATTATTACTCTGAGACTGTTGACTGCCTTCAGTCGCCAAAAATCAGTCTTAATCAAGTTGTAAGCCTCAAATTCAGACGTATACATCAGTCGTCTTATCAGGCCTTATACCCCATGTTTACTCCAACATTCATTTCTCTTGTACTTCTGATCCATCGCTTTAATCACTAGATGATCCAATACTTTCTCAATTGGTTGATGGCAAACATTGCGGCAATCAATGTGATGCAGCGCATCGTATGACTCGTGGGCTTAGACGTTTTTAAACAAGTTTCATTATTCTTTATGTTTCTTTCTTTTGGATATTATCAAATCTAGATACGATTAGGATTTAGGATTCACTTAGAGATTCTTTTCATTCATTATAAATAGTTAGCGTCGTTTTTGTATCAAGATACCTTTTGATTTGATTTAAACTTATAAACCAGAGATTTTAAAGCACTAAGAGGAGTACTCTTAACCTTTTTTATTTAGCGATCCCCTTCGTATAAATCAAGACCCGATTTCGTTTCGAGTTCTTCTGGAGTTCTCGTCTTGAATTCGTTATTAAGCTTTCGCTCTCTATTAGTTGGTATCAGAATCAGACCGTTCCTGCAGAGTGTTGAGTTTCGAAGGATGACTCCAAATAAGAACAACACTAACTATGGTGAACCCCTAGGCCCCTCATCCGAATGGGCTGCGATGCGTACCACACTCCTAGCAATGCAGGGGAATATCCAAACCACGATGCACACTTCAATTCAAGAGTTGGGTGAATTGTTGGCGGCTCATTTGAGCGATTTGTGGCAACCGCGCGGTGGGAACTAGGGTGGTCATGATAACCCTTTTACGGAGCGACACTCAGACGAAGAGGACGAAGAAGATGAACATCATCGTCGGGTTCGTCGCCCTGGCCAAAACGCCGGTGATGATCGAGATAACAAGTGGGAGAATAGTTTTCGTGTGGATATTCCGGAATATCATGGTGGACTTCGCGGAGATGATCTGTTGGGTTGGGTGGTCACGGTGGAAGAAATCCTCGATTTTAAACAAGTCCATAATTTGACAAGATTGTCTTTAGTCCCTTGCAGTTTTCAGTAGAGTCTCGACAGAAGAACATCGTTTCGTCGGCAAAAAAGAGATGGGAGATTCGGGGACTGTTTGTCGCCACACGGATGCCTTGTAGCTTGTTCTCTTTTTGTGCTTTGTGGCAGAGGCCAGATAGCACTTCACTACACAGGATAAACAAGTAAGGGGAAAGAGGGTCTCCCTGCCTGATTCTTCTACTTATTTTCACTAAGCCTCTCGGGGATCCATTAACAATAAATGAGTAACAAACAGTTTTGATGCAATTCATTATCCATGAGATCCAGCGATTATGAAATCTTAGGCTCAGAAGAACTTGGTAAATGAAATCCCACTCCAGCCTCTCATAGGCCTTGCTCACGTCAGTTTTCAGAGCCATGTAGCATTGTTTTTTAGCTTTTGAATTCTTTAGATAATGTAGAACTTCATGAGTGATTAGGACATTATCCGAGATGGCTCTTTTGGACACGAAAGCTGATTGGTTCTATGATATTATTGATCCCAGGATAGGTTGCAACCGCCGGGAGAGGAGCTTCGAGATCACTTTATAATACACATTGCACAATGCTATTGGCCGGTAGTCCGCCATTTTCTTACGGCTTGTAATATTCGGGATGAGTCTTACAAATGTGTCATTAATGGTTCTCGGCATGTAGCCGGAAGAGAAAAAGGTTTGCACTTCCTTAATAATGTCTTGGCTCACCACACTCCAATTTGTTTGAAAGAAAGTAGACGAGAATCCATCAGGGCAAGGGGCCTTATCCGGGTGAATTGAGAATAGAGCTTCCTTTATTTCTGATGCATAAGAGATTTGGATGAGCCATTGATTAGTTTCCTCTAATATGACATGTTTTAAAGCATCTTCCACTATTGCTTAGGTGGTTGCTTGGTTGGTGTCTTCTAAGATCTTCTCTTCCGAGTAAAATGCTATCCAGTTCGCATCTTCTAAGACAGTAAGATTATTTATTATTTTTCGCCCTTGAGTTGCAGCATGGAAGTAGCCCGACTTTTCGTCCCCCAGCTGGAGCCAGAGTTGTCTACTGCGCTGTCTCCAGAACTCTTCCTCAGACTTGTAAGCAATCCTTAATTCGTCATTTATTGATTGGATCAACACTTCATTTGGGGTTTGACTAACCATAGCTTACTCTAACCTTTGTTTTAGCTCCTCAATTCGGGTCTTGCTATTTGAATGTTGAAACTTGTTCCAGGTGATGATGGCCGTACGACATTTATCTATTTTCCCCTTCACTAACAAGCTGGTTTCCTCCATTCACGTTTGAACTATCAATCTGGTAACCTCCTCATTTTCTTTTAGGCGTCTATCATATCGAAACATGCCTTTCCTTTTCCTCTTGGAAGGGTCGAGATATGTGATTATTGGTCTATGATCCGATCCCTCAAAACTCAGGTACTCGCATCTTCCGGCTGGGTATTCCTCTGCCCATGCACAGTTCGACAGAGCTCTATTCAGGCGGCATTTAACATTATGATCGTGTCTGTTACCTCGCCATGATAAAGACTCTCCCGAATGCTGGAGATCATAAAGGTCACACTCGGAGAGGAAAGTTCTAAAATCTCCAAAAGTTCCTTCTGCTCTTGTTGGACCTCCTTCCTTTTCTGAGTTGTCTAAAATGTCATTGAAATCACCAGATAGGAACCAGGGGGCATCTCGGGTAAGGGCTAAGCATGTCAGGTGGGACCAAATTTGTCTTCTTATCGCTCTGTCTGGATATCTGTATACAAAAGTAGAGTAGAAACTTTTGCCTTAATAAGTTATGTGTGTGTCTATATAATTGGTGCAAGCTGATAAGACTTCTAAACTTATCTCTTTTTCCAGAAAAGGGCTAGGCCCCCCCACCCGCAGTGCCATGAGGCGAGACAAAAGCATTATTCAGAAAGCCTAACTTTTCAAACTTTGACATTACAAAGTCATCGTGGTTTTTTTGTTTCAGAGAGGAAAATAATATTATGATCAATATCAGCTTGATCTCCTGGAGACGATGAACTGTCAAGGGAGCCCCCAAACCTTGACAGTTCCAGCAGGCCATCTTTAAGGAAGAGCAAAGTCTGGATCTTGAAAATCCGCCTTCTTCCTTGATTTTTTCGATATCGGTACTGAAGGGCCGCTGGTCGACTCTTTTCTTGCTGGAGTATTATTTCTTCTAGGGTTCCTCATCTTCTGTTTCGAAATAGCCGGGATAATATTACACACATGATCGTCTCCTGTGGAAAGGTTCACCTCTGGTGGAGGGATATTCGTATGAGAGCTTGAAGCTCTAGAGTTTTTCTTCGCCGGGATGACTTTATTAGTCACCAGTCGTCTTTTGGGTGAGACTTTTGTTTGGGCAACCTTCCTTTTCCTTGAGTTTGAGCCAGCCATTGTTAAGGGACCCAATGTTGCATTCTTAATTGCAGGTGGCCTTCCCAGCCTGCTTTTTGCAGGAATTCTGATTGGGATTTCGAAGACCTCAGAGATAGAGACTTCACTTAGGTTTAGCTGTCCAAGCGTTTGGGCTGCAGTGTCCTCCACCTCTCCCTGTTCTTCAGCTAATCTGAATCTCTCTTTTCCTGCAGCGCTTTCGATAGGGTCAGCACATGAAGAATATTGGACCATTACATCACAGAGCTTTTCCCTTGCTTCCATCAAGGCCTCTATTGGGAGTTCATTCTGTAGTAGGTGCACTTTCGGGAGTGGGGTTTTTCTTGATTCAGATGACTTAGAAGGTGAGCTCCTTTGTCCCGAAGAGTGGATGGATGGTCTTCTGTCATTTACTATGTCTTGACAGGGAGTAAAGTCTCTGGGCTTCCATTGTTTTGGCTTCTATTCTCTCAATTAACAGAAGTGGATATGCGCCTGCCTGTTCCACCCATCTGGAGGAAATGTGGTGATCTCCATGTCGATATCTGGTTGAGACTGCACGGTATTCAGAGTGGTACAAAGATTCTCTACTGCGCTCTCGCTGGTACCCAAAATCCCTGCTGCTTTGCTGATATTGGCTTTCTCTGTGTGCAGGGGCAGAAGAGCGAGCTACAAAGTGGTTATTGGAATTTAAAGGCCTTGTGTCATGTCTGTATCTCCTTGAATGATGAAGCTCCAACTTTTTTTGACAGTCTTTGCAACGATTCACTTAAATCTCTAACATTCCACTCATTTTATTTCATTATTTGACATAGATTGATATTAAAATTAATCATCTACACTTTGCATTATAAAACTATTTTTTGAATCCTCACGATATGTGCAATACGTGATCAAAATAGCTGAAATTGTCAAATTTAAAGTTCCGACCTTTTTAATCAATTATTTATTCTAAAACCGAACGATACACGTAAAAATATTGGTTAAAAATAAATATTGAAAAATGTTGGTAGTAGTAGTGGTATCACTGTGACAAAAATGAATGAATCAAATGCCGACGTATCAATGAAAAATCAAAAAATAAATACATGATTTATTTGGGAAAGAGAAAAATAATGCAAAATCAACAGGGCGAACAACAAGATTTTTGCTTCATTCGCACTAAGGCTCCATATTTTTCATAGGAGGCCTAATAACTACTGATTCAAAAAACGACACACAGCCAAATTTTTTTTTTAAGCAATAAATTATATACAGATCCGAACCAATAAATAATTAAAAATAAAACAATGCAAAAGGTAAATCAACATACAATATATCATTATCAGATTGGGAGTCATGGCTATGTATTTATTAACTAAATTAGTTGAATGGATGTGTTTTAAGAACAGAGCAAAGAGTATTCTATTTGCTTTCTAAGACTTTGTAAATGTCTAATGAGATGATGAAATTAAAATTTTTTATTTCTATTAAATGAAATCTCTCTGTAAAACGGACAACATTACATTTTTCAAAAAGTTTCTTTTTGAATTAGGAATAAAGCGAAACGTATGAGAGATTGTAAATTGCAGTTATCTAGATTAACCAGACTTGTGAAGAGATTAAGTATTAAAAAAATCATCAGATCTCAAATTGGTTTACCATATGAAAAGTAGCAATCCAAGAAGAGTTATTTACCTCTATCGATTAACAGATGACAAAGCAAGTAAACGGAAGGGATGGTGGCGACAAATGATGATGAAACAACGATTACGAGAAATGAAGTCATTGATCAAGAAATTTTCAAAACAAACTAACCAAAAAAAGAAAAGAAAACTGGTTTGGTTGTATGTATAACTTGACAAAAACTAATGACTCCGATACGTTAAAAGACACAATGATTGATGAAAGTTTCAAAGAGTTCTTCTGTTTCATTGGCATCTTAAGACAAAAAAAATTTACAATGATTCATTTGAAAGGTTTGGTAATTGAAGATTTGCAACGTTTCGATTATGTATCTTTTTGGTAAACAAAACATATCATTAAAATTATTTTTGTTAATAAAATCACTAAAATTATTCGTTTTAGTTTTTTGAAGTCATGGCATTATCTGCAATAAATAATCAAAATAGCTTAAATTATCAAATTTAAGTTATGATAATTTTAATCAATTATTTATTCAAAAGCCGTAGAAGTTAGTTACTAATATTGATCAAAACAAATTCTAAAAAATTAAAAAGGAAGAAAAGTAAACAGGTTTGGTAATATATACATTTTTACTGTGAAAAGTCACAATGATTGGTGATTTGTCTTTTTAAAGAGTTGCTTCTGTTCATTGCAATGGCTCGCAGGAGTTATAACGTTGCGAGTGTGTGTCTGTCCGATAAATAAAACAAATCTAATATTCACCGTTCAATCTTAAAATAAAGAATATTAACCGTTAGATTGACGTTCTTTTTTACTACAAAAAATGATGATGTCAGCAAACCCATCATATCCGTTAGATTTTCAAATCAGAACTAACAAGAACAAATACATACGTTAGATTTTTTTATTTTCGTCGAACATATCATTTTATATAGAATTGATAAAATCTGAATACAAAGTGTCCGTTATCCAATATGGTGGATAATTACAATCAGAAAACACATTATTAGGAGGGCCATGCTTAGCTAAAGAATGAGCTACATTGTTACACTCCCGTTTAACATGACTAATATAAACACAATAAAACTTGGATAGCCAAAGCCTGATATCGTGAAGCAAATTTAGAACAGTAATATCTTGAATGTTGTTGTCGAGCAGATGAATTAAAGCCTGGCAATCCCCTTCGAAGCAAAGATTATCATATCCCATACTCCATGCATTTTGCAGAGCAACCAAAAGTGCTTTCCCTTCAGCCTCAAGGCTTGATATTGCTGATCCCAAAGCGGCAGCCCCCCCAGTATTTGTTGTTTCCTTGAGAGTCGCATATAACCCAGCCAGCTTTAGCTTGTCGAGTTTGTAGGTTGAATGTTGCATCGTAGTTGCATTTAAGCTGGTGTAAGGTGGGGCGAGACCACAATGGTTGTACTATCGATCCAAATACAACCGTTATATTTGATATTTTTTTTAATAAAAAAATGCTGACATAAGCAGTTCTCAAAAATCATTTTTCTTATTTTCATTATCTGACATATCATCTTCACTTCGTATTATAAAACTATTCGTTTTAATTTTCGAAGTCATGGCATTATCTGCAAAACATAATCAAATAGCTTAAATTGTCAAAAGCATTAGAAACAAGTTACCAACATTGATCAAGAAATTTTTTTAAAAAAATAAACAAGAAAAAAAGTAAACAAAAAATAAACAAGAAGAAAAGTAAACAAGTTTGGTAATATGTAGATTCTTACTGTGAAAAGTCACAATGATTGGTGATTTAACTTTTAAAAGAGTTGGGTCTCTTCATTGTCTTCTCATGACGAAGAATCACAGTGACTCACAAGAGTTGCAACATTTCGAGTGTGTATATGTTCGGTAAATAAAACAAATCTAATCTTCATCGTTCAATCATAAACTAAAGAATATTAACTGTTAGATTAAAGTTTCTTTTTACTACAAAAATGATGATATCAGTAAACTCATCAGATCCGTTAAATTTTCAAATCAGAACTAATCCGAACAAATATAAACATTAGATTTATTTTTTTCCTATAAAAAAATGCTGACATCACCCGTTCCCAAAAATTATTTTGCTATTATTGATAGATTTTATATGCTCATTAATTAATGACTAGCTGATAACCTGCGCCATGCGCATAATGAAAAATCTATAAATAATTTTATTAAAGATAATTTTGAAATTATTTAAAATAAAAATAATTTAATCAGTATTATATATATGTGAATAATATAATTTAATATTTCAACTTTTTGACATAATATTTTTAACTTATTTTATAGGTTAAATATTTATATTATTTGGTTAATTTATATGGTTCTATTAACAAACCATGTAAACAAAAAATATATTTATAAATATAGATATCTATTAAAATCACACATATGGAAGTATTTTTTATTGTAACCTAATTATATTTTTAATTTGTTTTAAATTTTTTAATTAAAATCACACATATCGAGTCTTTTTATTGTAAACATATTTTCTGCTTAATTAAAAACAAGTATTGTATATATCATAAATTGTGTGTAAATTATAGTTCATTAAATAATATTTTTTTAAACTATCGTTTTATTCATTTTTAAAAAATGTATTATGTAATATGATGTATATCATAAATCATCACATAACTAAAATTCAATTTTAAATAATCTAAAAATTAAAACATAATTTTTTGGTTATATTAAAAGTAATAAATGGATAAAGTCATATAATGTAATTAGTCTAATCAAAAAATGAAATTGTATTAAAATAACGAGAGAATAAGTGTGGTGATGACACATCAGCAAAATGGCACCACTGTAAATAATTCAAAAAATAAGTTTACTCTCTAAAAATGTTTCTCAATTAATATATAAGGGATATCAAATAAAATAATGTATTAACGAGGGGTAAAATTGTTTTTTAATCTTTTTTTAATATGTGTAAAAAACTTTAAACGACAATTAATATAAAATGGAGAGAGTAGTACATTATGAAATCATTGACATCGTTGACCAAATCGTTGACATCTTTGACAATATGGAAACATAATAAATTATGAAATATTTCACTAAATTGCTAGTCTAAATTTATGTTAGTGGGGAAAGTCCATTACACAATGTTGACTATCTATATATAATAAACACATGCACACAAGATCAATACAACAAGTTTTATCATATACTTAAAAGGTAACTGAACTTATATATATATATATATATATATATATATAAGATATTTTTGTAGAAAATGTATTGTTAAAACAACATAAGGGGGTGTTATTCAATCATGGATATGAAGTTAATTCTTTAGATTTTATAATCTACTGTTATTCAATGATCGGTTTTAAATTCTTTATTAAAATATAGTATTATTGATTATTGTATTTAATATATCTTCATTAGCAGATTTTACATCTAACTAGTGATTTTTTCGCGCTACGCACGGATTGTTATTATAAATATTTAGTTTTTATTTAAGTTATATTGATTTATAATTTTAATTTGTTAGTTCAAAACTAATATTGGATTTACCATATAGTTTAGATGTGAGTTTGTACATCTTGAAGACTATGATATGTCAGAAAACTGTATCTTAACTAAAAAGTTTTACAAATGGGATATGTCACAAATGACTTTTAAGATAAAACTTAAAACATGCATTGAAAATCATTGTTTTTCATGATCAGGTTTAAAAATATTATTGAAATTATTTTGTTTTAATTGAATTTGGAGTAATTGACCTAAAAAACTTGAACTCGAAATATGATTGAACTTAACTATATATTGTTTTTAGAAAAAACAATGTTACATTTTAAATAGAAAGGAATTAATTTTTAAACATATGGTAAACACCTGATTGTTCTATTTAATGGTGTTTTTTAATTCCTATTTGTTCGTGCATTATGAATATTCGAAGTTGCATTTTGAAATGAATTTGTCAAAGCTGAAGCTGATAAAATCTTATCTTCTCTTGGCTATTTTAGTAAAAACAAATTGAGTAATTTGAGTATTTTATTTATCGAAAGAGAAATGCTAAGGAACATTATTTTTGAAAGTTCTGTCAATGATTTAGTAGAAAAGAAAGAAAGAAAAATTATGTTTTAAAACAACTATTTACCTTGTTGGTTCCATTTATTGTTTTTACTATGTGACATATTTATTATTTTAAAGCATTTTTTATGATTAGAGTTTTTTTATCTTGGCACAACTCTATATGTAGGTTGGCACGGCTCAAAAGCTAATAAAGTTGGCACAATAATTAATGTGAACCAAAATAAAAAAAACTTTATATGCGAAAATAAATCCCTATAGCTTGCATGAACTTGATAAATTTTCGTTCCTCATCTAGTTTAAGATTGGCTTTTTCACCATCCAATTCCCTGATGAGATTTAGTCTTATATCTTTCAGACTCCTCTCATTTCTCACCAGTCACCATCAACTACGCTAGTCTTGGGAATTCAGATACCCGTTCGTGTTCAGATCCATTTTTTCAGATTCGAGTATTTAGGTTCTAGAGAATAGAACTCATTCGGGTATTTTTTTGGTTCGGGTTCAGTTCAATTCCGTCCGGGTTCGGGTTGGTTCTGGATACCTGAATTATTTAAAATTGATCTAAAATACTTAAAAACAAAAATATTTCTGTTATTAAGTTAAATTTTGCAAAAAATAGATTTAATTTTGACAAATATAATTAAAGATTTTCAAATATTTTGAGTATTTTAGTTATTTCGGTCTAAACATAACTAATATATTCGGTATATAATTGTAATTTTGGGTATTTAAAAAGTGTAAATACAACAAATATTTTTGGGTATATAATTATATTTTGGGTATTTCGGATACTCATTCGGTTCGCAGTTCGATTCCGGTTTGGTTTTGATTCTTCGGGTATAAAAATATAGTACCCATCCGGGTATTTAG
Source organism: Alliaria petiolata (assembly GCA_020283515.1). NCBI lineage: Eukaryota > Viridiplantae > Streptophyta > Magnoliopsida > Brassicales > Brassicaceae > Alliaria > Alliaria petiolata. Next base: position 138,710,503 of record JAHZTW010000001.1, on the reverse strand, counting down.
ATCAGTTTCGGTTTAGTTCAGTACCTTCCAATTCAGTTCGGTTCAGCTCTTCGGTACCGATATATTTTTTCTTGTTAAAGTTTCGAATAATTTGTTCAAGGCTAAACTACGCCCTTTATTTTTCTTCTGATCTTTATATCGTCATTTGGAGACAAAATTTTTTTTTTTGTCCTTTCTCATCGACGTCTTCCCTATTTTTTATAGAGTGAATCTAGTGCTGACCATTTTATCAGCAATTAATGAAGAAGCTGATAAAGAACCAGAAAGAAAGAAAGCAAGGGAGTAAGAAGCATATAGCAAACAGAGAGGGAGAATTGCATGTTTTTAAGAGGATGATTCATACTATACTAATTAATTTAGTTTATGCCTAAAAGTATTTAGTCAAAAACAAAAGTATTAGTATGGACGCTGTAAAAAAATAGTATGTATATAATCTGTAACACTCCGACCGCCCCTACCAGCGAGGCCCCCCACCTCTCCCGGGCTGTGCTCCCCGCCCTTGTTCGACGGCCGGTGTGTTATTTTTCTAGGTGGCCCGACCGACTGATTTACTTGTCCCTGCAATCACCACGTGACCCTTTTCCGTGTTTTAGCCTCACTCACACGGTTTCGCATAAGACTTTCCGGAATGCCACCCATTCTACTCATACTCCAGCATTAGCACACTTAACTCTGGAGTTCTCTTAGGGTAAGTGACCGGAAAAGGTAAGTGCACTTTGATGACATAGGTAGCCAAATCAATCCATTTAAACTTATTCAAATGGGCTGGGCCTGGGTCGTTACATAATCGTACATATTTTTATACTTTTAATTATTGTGTGGACGAACCCCCTTATCCCATAATATTATTTATATTTTATCGATCTTTAATTTAAATGCATGATTATCATCAATTTGGGTTGTAAAAATTTAAAATATTATACATATCATGTATTTTTATTTTTGTTAAATTCAAGTTATATGTCATACGTTTTGTTATTGTAGTGCATATAATTTAATCAATATTCAAGTATTACTATTATTGTATGGATTTTTTTTATTTTTTAAAAGCTAATCAATACTAAATGATTTTAAGCATGTTTTAAATATATTAAAGAATCATTTTTATTAGAAGTGTGCTGATGTGGCATGATTATAGAGAGTTTTCTTTTCCTGATGTGGATGGCTCGAGTTTCCTTTTCCTGATGTGGATGGCATTAGGAGCCCCAAACTCTTTCTTTCATTTAGTATAGATAGATAGATAGATGTTATCGGTTATTGTATTTATAATCTCTTTATTAAAAGAGTTTGAAATCTATTGTTATTTAATTAAAGATTTGAATACAATAATTAATATCTTGTGTTATTCATGTTTGATAGATTTTAAAAATTCTTTTTTGAAGTGAAAGAGTTAAATGAATTTGATTGTAATTTCATGTGTAAATTGTAAAAATCAAAATCTAACCTTTTATCCTATAAAATCCAACTTAAAAATATCAACTATTATTAACCCTATCATATCTCTTCTCGCAATCATAAAAAGTCATCAAACTAAAAAAGAAGACATATTCTCATCATTTTGACCAAGTAAACAAAAACCCAGAAAAAAAGTAACAAGTTCTTATATCCCCATCCCCCCCTCTCCATTTAACTTGTACATAGTAATCCAATCATTCTATTTCTTATTCTAATATATATGCTAATCAATTTCTGTTGCTATTTAACAGTATTGTTATTGATCTCATTTCTATTGTAAAATCAAATGACTTTAGGTTGATTTGATAACACCCCTTGTATTGATTTGAATTCTATTGTAAATCAATTATATTGTAAAGTCAAATAACATCATGAATCATTCTAAATGAACCAAACATTTTAAAATCTGATCTACTTTAAATTTAATAAATTTGATTTAAACTTATACAACTAATAACATCTTTTTGTATCAAAACTTTGTAATTCTAACTTTTATTTTGTATCAAAACTTTGTAATCAAAACTTTTGTTGTTTCATGTAACTGAAAGATCTCTCGAAAAATTGTTGCAATTTCCAAAAACATAAGTAATGGCAGCCAAGAAGTTTTCATCTCTTTTAATATCTTCTTTGATGGTTTTTGTTCTCAACTTTTTGCCCATAATTACATGTAATACATTTAATTGTTCAAAGACTATCTCCAACGCAAAAAAAAAAATTGCATATTTAAAGTTCTCTTATAAAATTTGAGATGCCTTTACTGGTTGTCTGGTTGAGTCAAAATCATAAAAAAATATATTTAATTGTGTTTTTATGGTTACTTACATGCTAACATATTAAACTGATATTTTTTATACTTCAAATTTTGTCAATCTGTTTGTTCATGAACCAATTAGGAAAAATTCGCATATGTCCGGAAAAAGATTACCATGTCAAAGCGCAGAAGGATGCAATAAAAACTGCATATCTCTAGGGTACAAAAGAGGAGGTTGTGAGATGAAACCTTTGGGTAAATTTTGTTGTTGTGTAGTCAATTTGAAATCTCAAGATTCTCCCATTTCCAATAAGATCTTTATTAATTAATCTCTCATTTTCTCTCTTTCTCTCTCTATATTCTGAATTATATATAAAAATATATATTTAAATATTACCGATCTATACTATTATTGTATATGCCAAACTACATTTATCTGGAAATATTAGTCTTTGGCGCATGCACTAAACGAAACTCCCAAGTTTTAGTTTCTCCATCAAACATTAACTTCATTAGATGACCATATTAGTCAGGTTTAAGAACTACAACCTCCAATTGTATGATGTCCTCGTCAATAATGTAAAAGATATTAGATTGTAACTCAATTTAAAAATATGTTAATCTATCTTGTTAAACATCGTATAACGACCATTATAATATAATGTATTCATACATATATCAAAATTGAGTGTTAATGGAGCAGAGAATCAAGTTTGCAGATCTGAATTGTTGCGGTGAAGAAGTCTCATGTTTTTTTCCTTGATTATCTATTTAACAGTAAGTCTTATACAAATTTAAATTTCTATGGTATAAAAATAAAAAAATAAATGGTAAATTTTAAGGATATGAAACCGCACTAGTTTAATATTTAAAACTAGGTGGGTGTCTGTGCAAATGTGCGGGCTATTGGTATTCCATTATATAAGTTGCGGATTCTATGTTGATGTTGGTCTCATAATTTATTTTTGAATTTATCTGTTGTAAACAATTTGAAATCATTTTTTGTCACAAATTTAGATGCACACCAACAATAATATTTAGTTTACGATGAAAAAACCACATATACATGCCAATAATAATACATGCAAAAATTAGATACACGCCAAACGTTTCCAATTCTAATACTATAAAGAAAACATAATTAATAGAATATAAATACCAAAATTACAGCATTCAAATAAAGAAATGGAAAAGTACGCAGAAACAATATAATATAAATACCATCAAGAAAAACACAAATAGAATTTACCGTTAGGGAGCTAAAAAAGGTTTCGGGAACACTTCTTCATAAACAACATTCAACGTCTTCCGTTGTAGCATATTATCTTTATCCGTTACCAAGATCTTCAACCCTGACCTGGAAGTTACCCTTGATAAAGCCACATACAATTGGCCATGTGTAAAAATCGGTTTTGGCAGAAACACTCCTACTTTTGCAAGTGTTTGACCTTGACTCTTGTTTATGGTCATCGCAAAAGCCAAAGTGATTGGAAACTGTTTACGTCTCGTCCTAAACAGAAGCCTCATTTCGGTTGGGAACATGAAAATCCGGGGTATAAGAACCTTCTCTCCAACCTTATTACCCGTAATGACTCTAGCGTCGATAACATAATTGGCCATCTGGGTTATAAGCAACCTCGTTCCATTGTACAAACCATTCTTACGGTCAATGTTTCGGAGCAACATCCTTGGCGTACCAACTTTAAAACGCAACTCATGGTTTCGCAATCCGGATATTTTCACTGAATTAAGAAATTCATCGGTATAGATCATATTACCAGGTACACGCTCATTTCCAGGCCCAGAGCTTAGGGATGGAACCTCAGATGTCTCATTACTATCTAACTCCCGATCGGTTGTGTCAATACTATCACAACTTCGATAGATTCTTTCGACACCTGACGTATGCAAAACAATCGTTATTATACATGCTTTAAGCTCAGTATACATTGTTGTAATTTTAAATACGACTATAGTAAAATAAAAATAAAAAAACCTGGTAGCTGCGATAACATGTAGTTATTTATGACTTCTACGTCATCGTTCTGTGGACTTAAAATCGCTCTTTCTTGGAAGAACCTGGGATCTGTTTTCCCTGCGTATGATTGTCAATAAACTTTGGTGACTATTGATTTAATCGGATCTCCATCATCCATAATCAGCATATCCTTTGGAATGTCAATCTCGGATTCGCCTAAACTATTCCCATTTATTTTTCCGTCACCAATATCTAATATCCATTGCGAAAATTCTGCCAGGTCATGCATTTCCTTAATATTATCTCCTGGTATTAACCGCATATGCTTTGTAAGCTTTAGCAGCTCACAATCAGGCCAAAGGGTGGACGAATATAAAGTTGCCATGACAACTTCTACCCTCCCAGCATTCGGCATAACTGGCAAGATCTGCCTAAAATCTCCACCGAAGACGATTACTTTACCACCAAACGACTTATCACATTTCATGACATCGCGTATGGCCCTGTCTAGAGTCGCAAAGCAATCTTTGTTCATCATCAATGCTTCATCAATGCTTCATCCCACAGAGAATCAGGGTAACCAAAGACGCAGGGAACTGGGGTTTTGGGGATTATATCACGGTTTTTGCAGAAAAGAAAGAAAGTAGAATCACGTCTTATATAGAAGAGGTTGTCAATCAATTCTATAACCAACGGGAAAAGGAAAATCAACTTAAAAGCTTGTAAAAAGGAACTCAGGTGAATACTGCAGAAAAAGTAAATATTGAAGTGCGCAAATCTCGATTTAAAAGCAGATGGGGGAAACACGTTGGAGATCTTCTCGGGAAATCTGTAGGGTTCTAACTAGAAATCAAACTCACAAAAGTTAAGCAAACGAGACTAGGCGATTTTCTCTAAACTTATTAACTGGTTTTAACGACCTAACTCTGACAAGCAAGATCGATCTATGAATGCAAATTTCGCAGGTATACTATCGTATCCTGCGTCCTAAACAAACACGCAATAATGATCGGGACGATAAACATTCACGACACCTTCCTAAGTATGCATAAGCATCCCAGAAATGATGCGCTCCGCCCTACTAGGTTCGGATTCGAGATTCAGCGCGATTGCGGCTCTCAAATCCTATGATCAGACTCTAGTTCATGACGCTAGACTCATGCAATAAGAACAAGTTTGGTAAGAAAGAAAACCCTAATCTACAGCCTAAACGATTAGTTTAAAAACAATTAACGAAATTCTCCAAAGATCCCTTTAAGAAACACCCAACGAAGTAAACTAGCCAGACATGAAAGAAGGAGTAGAAAACGTGATAGATGAATGCATGCTTGTATAAATCAATGAAAAGTAACAAAGGTTTTGGCAGAAATCGATCTCCCTCGAAGAACAAAGATGGAGATCGAGAGAGAACGAGATCCATGGCCGTCGGAACCAAAACAATGAAACGTGAAAAGAAAACTTTGAACTCTCTCTAAAAAACCCTAAAACATCGAGTATATATAGGTCTTCAAGTCCCCTTGGTCGTCAATTAGGTCTTGGCTTGCGTAAGATGGCTGTGAGTTTAAGTTGGACTTCAAATGGGCTCGGGAGCCGCCAAGTGGCTGGCCGGCCGAGGCCACTGGTCATCTGGTCAGGCCGTGGCGCGGCCAGCTTGGCCTTCCGGGTGCTTGAGGAACCTTTTTGCTTATTCCATAACTTGAGATCCAACCGTGGGATTGTTCTCAAACCACTTCGAGGTAAAAGACAGCTGATAAGGCTACCTTGTCTCCAAAGATGAGCTTGATCTCGTGGTGGGAAGGCCTTCGTTTGATGTTGAACTTTTGTCCTCGAGCACTGTTTCCGGAAATGTCCATTGTGCTCCAAAATATGCGTCTTTTGCTAAGATTACTTGAAAAGAGTCATGAACAACCAAATACTCGAAATCTAGTGTTTATGCATTAAAACCTTAGTGAAATGCTTATTAAAGCACTCACTTATGATAGTAAATACGGGTAAAATATGCATGTTATCATTGACCACAATATGTATTTGATATAACATGGTTTTTACCCATTTTTGGACCATGATATAAGTCTTTTTATAGAGTCTTTTCGTATTTTTAGAGTCCTATTAGAGTCTTTGCAGGTTGATCTACGTTTGGAGCATAATTGGAGATTTTGGATCATTCCGGAGCATTGTGGAAGAAGCTGCAAAGTGATGAAGTCAGAGAGCCAGATTTTTGGATGAGTGTCGATCGACACTAATTGGTGTCGATCGACACCAATCGTGGATTCCTAAAACTGCCTGATTTTACAAGTCTTCAAGAAAAAGGAAATTTCCCCAGAAGATTTCCTTATTTACAAAAGTGCTCCAGCTCGTGTTTTACCCTATAAATATAGTTTTTCAGCCATTGTTTAGGCGACACAATAATTATAGAGAGAGATTTAAGAGAGCTTTTGGGGAGATAAAACCTACACTCTGTTCTTGAGAGATTTTGAACCCCTTTATTTTCTTCTATTGATTTCTTTTATGCTTTCTATTCAAATAATGATTTCTGTTTCATTAATCATGTCTGAGTAGTTTGCTAATTAGGTTTAGGGTTTTTCAAAGGTGATTGATGAATTTTTAGGTTGAATTAAATTGTTAGGATAAAATTATTAGAGTTCTTCATCTGGATTTGTGTTTAATGCTTATTCTAGCTTAATGACCTAGAATATGATCTTAGGTTAATTAATAGATGCGAGAGTATTATTGATTGCCTGAACTAATGTTAGATGAGCAAAATACCTATTCGCAAAGAGATTTGGTTTAGGGATTTTGTGAACAATCGAACCTGAACTTTAATGCTTGTTTGAATTGATAGGATTTTCAAAGAGATTTGGAATTCTAGGGTCTAAACATAGATAATCTTCGCAACGAGAGTTGGTTGATTTTACATTAGTGTTCCGATTTCGTGAACGGATCTTCATTATTCCTAACATTCTGTCTAGACCTGCAATTTAGATCACCTGAGAATTTTCCTGAACCTAGCGTTTCGTCTCCTGATTTTAAAAATCCTAATTCGTGATTACTAGTTTATTTCTTTCTTTAGTTTACTTTCTTATTATTCGACCTAGCATAATCTGAATTTAGAAACCTTAGTGTAGCATCTACTTCCCTTGGGATTTCGATACCCCTTAAATCGTAGGATTGCATTTGATGTGCACTTGCAGTAGTTTTATTAGGGTAAAACCTGAACCCTATCAAGTTTTTGGCGCCGTTGCCGGGGAAGTAATAGCTGCCTACGGAATCTAGTACTAGGATTTTGACTAGGTTTTGTTTTTATTTTTACTAATTTAGTTTCCTATCTTTTGTTTCAGGTGCATGCCCAGTACCAGAAGCAACAAGGAAGAGAAACTAATCGCACTGAACCAGGAACTAGGCCGTCTCGAACGTACGAACCGCAAATCTGCTCGAGCGTCGATCGACACAGAGAGCATCGATCGACACCCTACCTTAGTGTCGACCGACACCACTTGTATCGATCGACATCAGACGCAAACCGAGATGACAGAACCTGTGATCATGATACGCAACGAGGCAGGTGATTTTGTTGACCTACAAGGCAATAGAAGGAACGCCCAAGGCCAGAGAATTGATGAGGCTGGCGCCGTCATCATCGATCAAGCAATACAAGCTGCAGAAGATGGACGTGTAAGAACACTTGGCGAGTACAACCGCCCAGACCAGTTCTATGCTAATAGAGCTGCGATCCGTCCTCCTGCATTTCAGAGGAATGACTTCGAGCTGAAGCCTGCTTACTACACTTTAGTGGCTCAGCATCCCTTCCATGGTCTTCCTAATAAGCATCCCATGGACCACGTTGAGAGATTGGAGGACCTCGCATCAAGCATCAAGGCTAATGGAGTATCATATGATTATCTTTTCTGCAAGTTGTTCCCTCACTCGCTTGCTGGAGATGCATCATATTGGCTGAAGCAGCTTAATCCAGGATCCTTAACTACTTGGGAAGAAACAAAGAATGCATTCTTATGCAACTTCTTTGATGATGCAAGAAGTGAAGAGCTGAGGATGAAGATCACTGCATTTTCTCAAGGACCCACTGAAGCATTCAAAGCTTCTTGGGTGAGATTCAGATCGTACCAGAGGGA
>JAHZTW010000001.1:138547696-138700455 GCA_020283515.1 Alliaria petiolata | reverse complement strand
AGTTGCTGTTCGACTTGGAATGACTGATTTCAAGCCAACCAGAATCTCCCTTGTCCTAGCTGATCGATCAAAAAGAATTCCAGAAGGTGTTCTAGAAGATGTTCCTTTGAAGATTGTAGGCTGCATTATTCCCACAGACTTTGTAGTTTTGAAGTATGATGAAAAACCTGCAGACCCTCTTATCCTGGGAAGATCATTCTTGGCTTCAGCTGGTGCCATCATTGATGTGAGAAAAGGGAAAATAGAGCTTGATTTGGGTGATGTTGTCATGAATTTTGACATGGACAAGTTAAGAGGACCTTCCACCATCAATGGTCAATCTTTTTCAGTAGAGATTTCCATGGATCAAGACCCAAAGAGGGAGCATTCAGACAACATTATTGCTGGGTATCAAAAGGAACTGGATTCTAAAGAACAAGTGAACAAGATGGTTATTCAAGAAGCATTGTCTGAGAATTCTGAGAAAGCTGTGGAGCTTGAAGACTGGAGTGGAAACAATCATAACTTCAGGACTATGAGCGAAGATGAAGGTCTAATCAATACCAAGTTGATGGAGGAAGACGTTTTTGTGACGGCGACAAGGATTGCGGAGTTGAATTGCAGAAAAAGTCCAGAAATTCGAACTGAGGATGTGGTGTCGAACGACACTACTAGTGTCGATCGACACCCTTCGCGGATCATACCAGAAGTTGTTTCCAATACTGCAAATCCATCATCTTTGGTCAAACAGATGCCTCCACATCCTACAGCCCAGAAAACTCGCAGAAAGCAAAGGTATGCATTTCCTGGAATAAATTCCAAACCCCCTGATCTTGTCAATAAAAATATCAAAGGTTCAAAAGGTGTTTCACACTTATGCAAGCCACGAGATTCTCGTAGAAGGCTTGGTGTTTCTTTTGATGATGCTGTTGGGAAAAGAAGTGTCCCACCCGAACTCAAGGCCCACCCTGCTGTTGTTCCTCATTTCCTTGGTCTCTCTCATGCACCTACTGCGTACACACCACCGTGGATGAGAAGACATAAGTCTGGGAAGCATTCAATGCCACCCTCTGATCCACCAGACGTCTGAACCCCGACACAGTCAAGCTAATGACTGAAAACGAGCGCTGAGTGGGAGGCAACCCACTGTTAGGTACGTTTTTCTTTTTATTTTGTTTTGGTTTTACTAAGTCCTAGTTTCAGTCAGTTGAAAAAGGCGACATTGGACTCGACATTGACCAGTGTCGATCGACACCACTAGCATCGATCGACACCACGCGCAGACGAAGGTAAGTCTTCTATCTGGTCTTTTATGTTGTTTCTAATCTTTCTTTTAGCCAACTTCGGGCTTGATAACACTGGGGACAGTGTTGTTTAAGTCTGGGGGAGGTGATTACTGACTTTGTGTTTTGTTTTGAGAGTCAATTGAGTCAGTCAAAAACTTTGTTTTATTGAGTCAAAATCAGTTGAAATTTTCAACTTTTCTTGGAACTAACCGCAGAATGTTGACACTTGAAGGACCATTGCTTTAGTAATTGATTACAGGTCTTACTAAGTAGAAAGCTGCAAGTGGATCAATCTAACAGAGAGAGTTCAGGTCCCCTTATGAGAACTAGGTACGCGCAGAACTTGATTCCTCTTTCAGTCTGAACAAATAGAAAATTGCAGTCTCTCCTTGATCTTCCCTTGAGAAAAGAAAAAGAGTCTAAGTCTGGGAATAGTGCAAAGAACCTCATGAGCCTGTCTCCTCACAAGGAACAATATTAGTGAGTGCTCTTGAACCTGTCTCCTCACAAGGAACACAAGTAGAGAGTAGCACTATTTCCAGAGATTTCATAAGAAAAAGAAGAGTCAATGAAAAGATCTTAGAACACCCTGAAAATGGGCAGAAGTTAACTAAGGGAAGAGAAAATAGGGGAGCTATATGAGAATGTCTTGTTCAGGCACTAAGGAAGGGAAAATAATCTCTAAAAGTTCAATGGAAATACCACTGTTAGAGTTCGAAATATTACCAAGGAAAGGATCTGGATTCGAACTGGGAGATTGCTAAGCTTGTGGTAAGTACACTGAACATTTCCTAAGATTGGCTCTGTATCATGTGGATTCAAGAAGTGTTAATCAATGTGGCATTCTGAAGAGGTACTCGAAGTTCCTGTTTTCAAAATTCTACTTCATTCTAAGTTTCTGTTTTGCTTGAGGGCAAGCAAAAGCTAAGTCTGGAGGAGTTGATATATCATGGTTTTTACCCATTTTTGGACCATGATATAAGTCTATTTATAGAGTCTTTTGGTATTTTTAGAGTCCTATTAGAGTCTTTGCAGGTTGATCTACGTTTGAAGCATAATTGGAGATTTTTGATCATTCTGGAGCATTGTGGAAGAAGCTGCAAAGTGATGAAGTCAGAGAGCCAGATTTTTGGATGAGTGTCGATCGACACCAATCGTGGATTCCTAAAACCGCCTGATTTTACAAGTCTTCAAGAAAAAGGAAATTTGCCCAGAAGAGTTCTTTATTTACAAAAGTGCTCCAACTCGTGTTTTAGCCTATAAATATAGTTTTTCAGCCATTGTTTAGGCGACACAATAATTTTAGAGAGAGATTTTAGAGAGCTTTTGGGGAGATAAATCCTATATTCTGTTCTTGAGAGATTTTGAACCCCTTTATTTTCTTCTATTGATTTCTTTTATGTTTTCTATTCAAATAATGATTTCTGTTTCATTAAACATGTCTGAGTAGTTTGCTAGTTAGGTTTAGGGTTTTTCAAAGGTGATTGATAATTTTTAGGTCGAATTAAATTGTTAGGATAAAATTATTAGAGTTCTTCATCTGGATTTGTGTTTAATGCTTATTCTAGCTTCATGACCTAGAATCTGGTCTTAGGTTAATTAATAGATGCGAGAGTATTATTGATTGTCTGAACTAGTGTTAGATGAGCAAAATACCTATTCGCAAAGAGATTTGGTTTAGGGATTTTGTGAACAATCGAACCTGAACTTTAATGCTTGTTTGAATTGATAGGATTTGCAAAGAGATTTGGAATTCTAGGGTTTAAACATAGATAATGTTCGCAGCGAGAGTTGGTTGATTTTACATTAGTGTTTTGAGTTCGTGAATGGATCTTCATTATTCCTAACATTCGGTCTAGACCTGCAATTTAGATCACCTGAGAATTTCTCTGAACCTAGCGTTTCGTCTCCTGATTTTAAAAACCCTAATTCGTGATTACTAGTTTATTTCTTTCTTTAATTTACTTTCTTATTATTCGACCTAGCATAATCTGAATTTAGAAACCTTAGTGTAGCATCTACTTCCCTTGGGATTTCGATACCTCTTATACTACGATTGCATTTGTTGTGCACTTGCAGTAGTTTTATTAGGGTAAAACCTGAGCCCTATCAGTATTCCAAACCTAGAATGAGCAGTTCTTTCTCCTTGCAATAACAACGCGGCAATGCCACTCGACGCAACATTGAGAACAATTAGACCCTTAGAATGCAGAGCAACACCAAGCAACCTCCAGAGATACGTTTTTCAGTACCCCCAGAACCATACACAAAGAACATCCCTCCACTATTCTCATTCACATCAGTTAATATCTTATTACCTTTTGCTCGTCTGTAACAGTTGCTATCAACTCATCGTGCCTACGCCGCAAAATCTCGTGATCGTAACTTTCCTCGTCTCTAATAAGAGGGTTACATGGCGTTTCCATGACCATGTCGTTTGGGAACGACATAGGGGTGAAATTTACAAGAGAACTCCCACAGGTAAGTAGCAATTTCTCTATTTCAGCTAAGGTATAGTTCTTGATTTGATCTTTCGAAAGCGTTAACTCTACATGAATTCTAGCAGATGTTAGTTAACATAGCAAACAACACCCGACTAAGAATAGTATATATGTATCACTCTCAAAATTTACCGTACCTCGGTTTACGGTGTCCTTCCTTTGTTTGTACAGAACGTCCCCCGCTAGGATCCGCCAAGTCGCATCACAAACCCTTGATAGTATGACAATACTATTTGTAATCAGCATGAGTACAAATAACCTACGAATATATTTCTACGACGCCCAAACATCGGCCTCTTTAATAGCATTAATGTATTCCTTATCATCATCTAACAAACCATAAGCATAGAAAGCCTCGTTGAAGCTTTGATATTGAGTCTCCTCCACAGTATTTATATCCTCGTAAATCATTGGCCCTCTCACTATGTTCAACAAAAGTCTCAAATAATAGGCCTCACCATTGGACATAGGGACATACGTTACTCTACCTAGCAAAAATTTCGCTCGAATCCTTGGCCTCCACATTCGTAAATTTGCAATCCAACTGAACTTCGTAGGAATCTCTGCCTATGTTAAAATCCTAGCCTTTTCAAAGTTTTTGTTGCATTCCATCCAAGCGATGAACTTAGAATGACCAGTCGAACGACGATTTACCACATCCTCTGTCGGATCATCTTCATTAAAAATAACTTGTTGCTGATTTGGTAAATGAAACGAAAGTTTCACAACGGAAACTGTTCTATAGTGTGTTGAGAAAGATAAAAGCCGCCACGTTGACTCACAAGCTGAGATATATCTGGCAAACCAAAATATTAAAAATTAATAACGTGTCGATGAAGCAACATATTGGGAATAATATAATAAAAAGAATAATATAATAAGAAATTTTAAAATATTTCTTGATCTCGTCATTATCGTCGTCATTCCGACGGTGGCACGTACATAATCCGCCCTTTTATGAATGTACTTGAAGAGGTACTTGACAGAACGTGACTGTATACACTATTCAACATTTATATGGGCTCCATAACGAAGTGTTAGGTCTTTGTTATAAGGGATCACATAATTATTATCAGAATTGAAACCTTTTTTGGTAATAGACCTACCATCCTGGCGTCTCCTATATATAGAATAGCCCACGTCGTCGATCTTAGTGTGTGGAGTGAACGATTTTGGAAAAAACTTTGTACATCTTTCTTCCACCATGCAAACACTACTCTTATGGAGTACACCACATGGTCCATGTATCATTACATCGCTAACAACGTCATACAAATCTGGCTCGGTCGTCTTATCAGGTATTTCCACACAAATGATATTGTCGATATCATCACTAGTGGGTAACTTGTGGCCAGGCTTCATGAAAAGCACAATATGTGCGTGAGGCAATCCTCTTTTCTAGAACTCGATTGTGTATATAGCTACATATATAAAAAAGACAATCCATAAAAAAATCCTTATTGTAACATAGACTACTCGATAGAAATCCTTGGGTTTTGAAAATAAAAATTACCAGCAGTTACGCCTCCTAGCAATCCTTCTTCGTTAACTGATATAAGAGGTCATCTAACTTTATCTTGAATATTCAGCAACATATGTCTGGCCTATCCTCAGATTTTAACCCGTGTATGTCTAAGTGTCTAGTAATCTTAGGTCATTTGGAATTACACGTAAATGTTATAAACAGGTCAGGGAAACCAAAGTGTTTGCATGTCGTCATTGCATCTAAGTAATGCTGCAACAAATACCCCGTACCACCAGTAAAAGACGACGGTATAATTATCCGTCGTCCTTGTGCCGAGATATCGGAACCACCCTTCACAACAGTTTTTTGAATCTGATCATAACTCTCCGATCGTAGCTTGATTCACCGAACCGTTCATGAATGCGGTAAGGAAAAAATTGCGCATTGTTACATGATTCCTATTTCGTCCTTCCGTGTCGACAAACCCAATGTCTATTCCCAGCCTAAAATCATCCTCACCGTAAGGAAATAACAATGGATACTGTAGGGCTAATTACATGAGGTGTAATTCACTTATTCTATGTAACTTTCCGGTTTTAGTCTGGATAACTATATCCCGTGTCTCGGACCCAATAGTAATTCTTGCATCAGACTTCCTATCACACGTTATAGTTAACCTTAAACTGTTCTTATTGTTCGCCTAATCAAGCCGGTCACGTGCACTCCGAAATGCCTTAACGTGACAGTTGTGTATGTCCAACATAATTTAGAGCTGGGTAACAATCGTCTCTCTAATACTGGTACCGCCAGGGGCTGCGCCTTTCCTGTACCAAACTCAAATCAGGAATCTACACTGTTAAGAATATTAAAATAATCTTATAAATTGAGAATATATCAAGTACCCGTAAGCCGCAATCCTGTTAGACATTTCATTTGCAGTATCGTAGATGTAAAGTTGCAAAAACGCTGTAGCTTTTCCAGGCGGTGGGAGTAAGTCACCTGCCCTGTGGTAGTTCTCTCCACACATTATAAATAAGAAAGGCCCCATACCATTGTTGATAGAATGGTCAATCTTTCCTCCAAGGGAAGTGAAAGAAAACATCTTGTTATAGGCTCTCACGAATTCAAGAAAATGATCCCTCTCTTCACCAGTATTGTATAACAATACTAATAATGTTCTCGGTGGAGTTTTTAAGAGAGGAAGTACTACTCTTCCCTGACCGCAACACATCGAGACAAAGGTAGTGACTGTGCAAATCTTTTCCCAAGTCTTTCTCTGTACCACATATAGGATTTACAAATCCGACACACGCAAACATGATCACCATCATCATAGTAACCTACAAAATCATAATCAACTGTTACAATATCTAACGAACACTAATAATATGCTAAGAAGAACATCTATATCCAAACTAAGATCATTACCTTTATTTTTCAAACCGGGATCAACGCTTGTCTTAAAGTCCATCCTAGTTACCTCTTCATAGGTAACTTCCATTGGGTCACCAGTCACCATACCCTTTCTATGTGCCTTTGCCTTTCTCCTAGGGTGCTCTTCTTTCCCAGGATTATCATCTTCGGATTCTGAATCATCGCCATCTTCATCATCGGTTACATCAAAGCAAACAAATCTTTTTTTGTTGATAGAATCATTCAAAATCTCTAACCGCTTATTACATGATCCATGCTAACAAAACAATTTTAAAATTACTTAACTTATAGCTCGATTCTCAGCCCTTATCCTTCATATATAAGACATCATTTTCTGTCTCGCAAGACGACCTTTATGTTGGTGTGAACCAACATCAACAATGGTTTGGTTATTAATCGCCTGATGAGTGATGTAGTTGGCAATCATATCGGGGGGAGCATACCTATTCATTGTTGTGTTCACACCTAACGGTGGACAACATTAATACATTGCTAGGGTTAATAATAAGACAACGGAAAGAAGCAATACACAACTTACTAACTCAGGGACATGACAAGTCGCAGATGGAGATACAATATTTTTCTTCTTTCTAGGTGTATAATGCCGCTTAGTCTTCATTAATAAGAGTTTTACAAAGCTTGTTTGAAATTATAATATGAAATGAGACCTTCTTCAAATTAAGCTCTGCATCGCCAGGGTTAATAATAAGACTTATATACGTACATATACAATTAAACGAATCTAACTTGCGATAGAATATTTAATATAAAGCAATTAAGTAAAGATTTGGATAGAATACAAACTTAGGTATTATCTATTTACATTTTTCTTTGCAAAATCAAAATCAAACTTTTTCTCGCATTGTATAAAGTAACACATAGACTTAAGTAATATCTCTTTACATTTTTTTCGCAAAATAGAAAATTAACATTTTTATCGCATACTATAAAACTAACATTATGGTTCGTAAAGTACGAACCTAAATCCCAACCTTTACATTATTGTAACATAAATTAAAATCAAATATAAATTAAATATTCTCCAAGTGCAGTTTCTGTTGAATTGAATATTATAATAACCATAAATCTTGAAAACCTACTGAATATCATAACATAGAGCATGTATGAAATAACTAAATATAAGAATCTTAAGCAAATATCAGTTTTCAAATAATTAGCAAATGATATTATCTATTCTTTATTAATTTTTTAATTCTTTTCCCATTACCGCGTGAAGTTAATATTTAACAAAACTTGACGTCCCATCAAACCTACCTTTAAATATCGTATATAAATTATCTCACAGTTTACCCAAATATCGTATATAAAATACTCATACAATAAGTATTCGTACATTTATTCCAATTTACTATGAAACTCGTGGTCATCACATGGCAACACTTGACCCCAATCATCGATAATTAGTGCTGTCGTAAATACAACACGATTTTTGCATTGCCATTGCCACACCGACTTTGTCATTGTTCGAACAACCAGTATTTTAATTTTCAAATAACACCAACACAACGTTTTATTCTTTTTAGGGTTAATATTATTCATGCGAGCATGTTATCATGCTAAAAAGCAAAACCAATGTTTTATGTCGTAATCGTCATTTGGTTTGCTGGACCCATATGATATATCATGGTTTTTACCGATTTTTGGACCATGATATTAGTGTTTTTATTGAGTCTTAGTACTATTTTCGAGTCTATATAGAGTCTATACAGGTTCAGGTACAATTTGAGATGAACTGGAGGTTTGGATACGTTTTGGAGCATAATGGAATGAAGTCACGAAGTTGGATTGAAGATGAACGATGGGTGTCGATCGACACTAGCATGTGTCGATCGACACCGACTTTTCCGGATCAGAATACGTGAAGATTCCAGAATTTTGAAGAAAAATGAAATCTTCAAGACTTTCCCTAATCTTCCAGGGAATTGAGGATTCGTGCCTAAGCCTATATATAGAGCTTTTATGCCATTGTTTAGGCACACACTTTATTATTTAGAGAGACAAAGAGAGAGTTTAGGTTTTGAGAGCTTTAGGGAGATAAATCTGCACTCTGTTCTTGAGAGATTTGGAACCTTTGTATCTCTTCTATTCTTTTTTATGCAAATTACTTATTCTATGATGTTTGCTGCATCCATGTCTGAGTAGTTTCATTGTTAAGAAGTGGGGAATTCAAGGGATTGATGATAGGTTGCTAGAATTGGTTTACTATTGGGATTATTTGCTTGTTCTTCATCTTAGATTGTTTTTAACTCTGAAACTTAGGACTGATCACCTAGATTTCGAAACCCTAGGTAATTAAACGGACGCGAAAGTGTAGTTAATCACCTAGCGATCAGATCTTTAGATGAGCATTGAATCTATTCACAACGACAATTGGTTTAGGTCTTTGTGAACAATATCGAACCTGAAATTAAGGCATGTTTCTATCTTTGAACTCGCAGCGAAAGTTGGTCTTCTAGGTTTAGACATTGATAACATCTGCAGCGAAAGCTGGTTTATTTGCTCTTCGTGTTTCGAGTTCTAGATCAATTAATTCTAATAGAAATCAAAACTTCAACCTAAATCTTCCTGAGATACCTCACTGCCTAGCGCCTTGTCTCCTTGATTTTAAGAACCGGAAATTGAACTTGCCTTGTTTACTTTATTTCATTTACTGCTTTCTTACATTACTCTTAGCTTAAAAACTTAATTAGAATTTGTCTAGTTGCATCGATTCTATGTGGAATTCGACCCTTAAGTACTACAGTGATCTCTTAATTTGAGAGAGTAGCTCAGGGTTAATTTGAGCATATCAAATTTTGGCGCCGTTGCCGGGGAATTGATTTTTTTCTAGACAGATTTCTTTTTTTGAATTTTTGTCTAAGTTTTAGCTAACTATTTTACTAACTACTTTACTTTCTTTTGTTTCAGGTGTATGCAGAAACGCTCCACCAGAAGCAACAAGGAAGCAGAGCTAACTTTGCTTAACTTAAAGGCACTTGCGGAACTAGAACGTACGAACCGAAAGGCTGCGAGAGCGTCGATCTACACTAACTGCATCGATCGATACCCTTCGCAGACGAAGATGCCAAACACTATAGTTTTGATGCAAGATGTCGCAGGTCTGCTACGAGACCGAGAAGGAAACCGGCGCAATGAAGAAGGGGCGCGTCTTGATTACACTGGGGCTGTGATTGCTAAACCAGTCAATGACGCAGAGGATGAGCGCACCCATGGCGACTACAACAGGCCAGATCAGTTCTACGCCAATAGAACTGCAATCCGCCTACCCACTTTTCAGAGGAATGACTTTGAGCTGAAGCCCGCATACTATACTCTTGTGGCTCATCACCCTTTTCATGGTCTTCCTCATGAGCATCCAATGGATCATCTGGAAAAGTTTGAGGATCTGGCATCAAGTATCAAGGCACATGGCGTGTCAGATGACTACCTCTACTGCAAGCTCTTCTCATATTCTCTTGGAGGAGATGCTGCATACTGGCTGGAACAGTTGGAACCTGGTTCTTTGACCACTTGGGAGGAGACCAAAAACGCCTTCCTCAACAATTTCTTTGATTATGCGAGGTCCGAGGAGCTGCGAATGAAGATCTCTACCTTTTCTCAAGGACCTAGTGAAGCGTTCAAGGGTTCTTGGATCAGATTCAAGGCATACCAGAGAGATTGCCCCCATCATGGATTCACTGATGTTCAGCTGCTGGGTATTTTCTTTAGAGGGATAGACTGGAGGTACCAGATGCCTCTAGATGCTGCGAGCAATGGGAACTTCAACACTAGATCCCCAACATAAGCAGTCAAGCTGATTGAGAACTTGGTATCTAGCAATAGTACCAAGAATGCAGATCTTCAAAGGAAAGCATCAGCTGGCGCTAATGATGGAGGACAAATCGCAGAGATGAAGGCCATGCTGGTGTCGATCGACACCATACCCAGATGACTGCAGGAACATCCAAACATGCAGAAACTTCCGAGGAACGAGTTTACAAACCCAAAATTCCATATCCCAGAACACAGAAGAAGACTAAACAGGAGCTAGATGAAGCAAGATGCAAGACAATCGTGGATAAACTTATTTTGGAGATTCCATTGATTGATGCTTTGAAGATCACTCCTGTCCTTATGAGATATGTGAAGAGGATGGTGACTAAGAACTTGGGACTTGAAGAAGGAGTTGCTCTGATTTCAGAGCAAGTCAGTGCAGTGATTCAGAACAAGTTACCAGAGAAGCTCAAGGATCCTGGAAGCTTTGTGTTGGATTGTTCTATCTTCGCAGAAAGATTTGAGAGATCTCTTTGCGATTTGGGAGCTAGTGTCAATCTCATACCACTCTCAGTTGCTAAAAGTCTTGGGATGACTGATTTTAAACCAACAAAGATCTCTCTCATCCTCACGGACAGAACCACTCGAATCCCAGAAGGTGTCTTGGAGGACGTTCCAATCAAGGTTGGTGATTGCATGATTCCAACTGATTTCGTGATGCTGGAATATGGAGAAGAACCCAAAGATCCTCTTATCTTGGGTAGGCCTTTCCTAGCCACAGCACGAGCTATCATTGATGTCAAGAGAGGAAGAATTGCACTGAATGTGGGCGATCTAGTCATGAAATTCGACATGGACAAGCTGATGAAGAGGCCAACAATAGATGGACAAACTTTCTATGTGGATTCACTCACCCATCTAGCTGAAGAAATCTTTCATGAGATGAGTCCTGAAGACCCTTTGGAGAGTATCCTGGCCAACTCCACAGCAGAGATGCAACATCTCAATGAAGCTTCTGGGGGATTCAACAAAATGATAAAAACAAGCAAGCAAGTCCTGCAACTAATCGCACAGGAGGACCGGTATCGATCGACACCATCTAGTGTCGATCGACACCATGCGAAACCCACGAAGGATGTTGCACTTGGCGAATGGAGTGAGACTAAGGCACGTAAAGTTGAGCTTAAACAGCTCCCTGCCGGGCTAAGGTACGCATTTCTTGGTCCCAATTCCACTTATCCTGTTATTGTCAATGCTACTTTGAACAATGCAGAGCTCACTTTACTGCTAAGCAAGCTGCGCAAATTTCGCAAAGCTCTTGGCTATTCTCTTGATGACATTTCAGGTATATCTCCGGATTTGTGTATGCATCGCATTCATCTCGAGGATGAGACCAAGACATCAGTAGAGCATCAAAGGAGGCTGAATCCGAACTTAAAGGAGGTCGTGAAGAAGGAGATTCTGAAACTATTGGCCGTGGGGATCATTTATCCCATCTCAGATAGCGCCTGGATCAGCCTAGTTCATGTGGTTCCTAAGAAAGGAGGAGTCAGAGTGGTGAAGAATGAGAAAGAGGAGCTGATTCCTACAAGAACGGTGACTGGACACAGGATGTGCATCGATTACAGGAAGCTGAACGCAGCCACAAGGAAGGACCATTTTCCATTGCCTTTCATCGATCAGATGCTGGAAAGACTGGCGAATCATCCTTACTACTGCTTCCTGGATGGGTATTCTGGTTTCTTTCAGATTCCCATTCACCCGGATGACCAGGAAAAAACTACCTTTACATGTCCTTATGGTACATTTGCATACCGCAGAATGTCATTTGGACTTTGTAATGCTCCTGCGACATTCCAGCGCTGCATGATGTCTATCTTCACAGACATGATTGAAGATTGTATGAAAGTCTTTATGAATGATTTCTCTGTCTATGGGTCCTCCTTCAAAGGATGTCTAGACAATCTCTGCAAGGTGCTAGCTAGATGTGAAGAGAAGCACTTGGTTTTGAATTGGGAGAAATGTAACTTCATGGTTCAAGATGGCATTGTACTTGGACATAGAGTTTCAGCTGCTGGGATTGAAGTGGATCGCGCCAAGATCGAGGTGATGACAACACTGCAGGCTCCAAATTCAGTAAAGGCAGTGAGAAGTTTTCTAGGCCACGCTGGGTTTTACGGAAGATTCATCAAAGACTTCAGCAAGATTGCAAGACCCCTTACTACTTTGCTTTGCAAGGACGTGCAGCTTGAATTTTCTGCAGAATGTCACTCAGCTTTTGAGGAGATCAAGAAGGCCTTGGTGAGCGCCCCAATTGTACAACCACGAGACTGGGATTTACCTTTTGAGGTGATGCGTGATGCCAGTGATTTCGCAGTAGGAACTGTACTTGGGCAGAAGAAGGACAAGAAGCTTCATGCCATCTATTATGCGAGCAGAACACTTGATGAAGCACAGCGAAATTATGCAACAACTGAGAAGGAATTGTTAGTTGTGGTGTTTGCTTTTGAGAAATTTCGACCATACCTTGTTGGGTCCAAGGTAGTGGTTCATACAGATCATTCTGCACTCAAATTGATATACACATATATTTCGCATATCTACCATGCATTTAGAATAAATTTTCATCCATATTTCATTTATAGGTAAGTATAATCATAGTATTTGATCATTTATAGGATTTAGAACATTTGCATTAGCATTTGCATTTTCTTTTGTATATATGCATCATTTCAGGTTATTCTATGCATTTGGAGACAATGTGGAAGCTGGAAACATAAGATGATGAGCTAGGAACAAGCAGAGAGCAAATTGATGTCATATGACTTGCTGTACCGAGATGTTGCAACCAATTCAAATCCATGCCACCTAAAGCGACTTAAAGATCAGACTTTACAAAGACTTTCCATTCCGATTCAGCCTCCGCAATCTTCATAAAACTCATAGAAAATTGAGTTATCTTTCGTTCAGAGGTTATTTCAAGTCATTATGGTCAGTGGTTCAGAAGATACGGCTATTTAAGTAACAACATGTCCGTCTGGAAGTTTGGCGAACAATTTCGTTAACTGAACGATCAGCTCGGATGAAGGGTTTTTCATTGTGATTTAGCCTCGGCAGTCTTCATTAGAGTTTTAGGAAATTGAGTTAGCTTTAATTTGGTGGTGATTTCAAGTCAAACGGTGCAGTAGTTCAAAAGATACAGATCGATCAATCCATGAACCTGAACCAAAAGATACCACTTGCAAAGTGCTCCAAAAAAGTGTTTATGCTTTAGTAAAAGTGGGATTAGAGAGGTCCCTTGTCCCTTGCCCCTTGTCTCTTGCCCCTTGACCCCTCTTTTAAGGCCAAGAGCCATGTTTAAAACTCTATATAAGGAGTGTGTGTGTGCTTGTAATAATCATTCAGTTTTCATTCAAGCTTTTAATCAAAACTTATATTCTCTCTTTCAAAGTCTTCTTTATATTCTAGTAAGCTTTCCTTTGTTCTTGAAGTGTTCTTGAGTTCTATAGTTCTTCTTGTTTAGTTCCTAAAAACTCTTATTTTTATTATATATATTTCTTATTTAAAGTATTTTATTATCTTCCACAAGTATTTGATAAAAAATCTTTCTTCATTTTAAAAACCGCTTATGTTCATCAGCTCTAAACTTGTGTTTAAGAGAGATATGAACATGAGTTGTGAGTAATCCACCAAGATTTGGGGTTGGGATGATTAAGGAGGTTTGAAACTAAATTCTTGGTTTGTTTTTATTTTATACTTCATTCTAAAACTCTTCTTGGATTTGGGGGTTTTAAGGTCTAGAGATTCTCCTTGGAGATCTCTTTAATCTAGGGATTTCCTTATCCTAACAAGACTTAGGAAATCCCTTAAAACCAAATCCAAGAGACTAGCTCATCCTTTCCCACACATCATGGATGTTTAGGGAGCTAGTTAAACCATTTCTTTTAAGATCCATTCTTAATGTTCTTCACCTTTTCTTTCCACCACACATCATGGGTTAGGAGGAAAGGGTGAAGAAAGGAATTATACCACACATCATGGATAATTCTATTTTGGTTTCTTAAGGTTTAGAGAACTACCTAAAAAGAGTAAAAATATATTTTCAAAAACTCCAAGTTCGAACTTTCAACCTCCTTAAGAAGGATTCCCAGCCTTAAATCTGTTTTTAGTATTTTCAAAACCCAATAATCATTTTCCTCTAGTTTGTGTTTATTTAAATTCCTTAATTAAATAGTTTATTATTGCAATATAATTTCATAAATCTATAAATTGTGTTCTTTCTCTTTCAATTATTTTAGAAATTGCTTAGTATCTTAAGTTACTGTGTGGAGTTAAATTTATAGTCGTTTGATTTTTATAAATAGTTTTAAAATATCTTGCTATTCACCATCAAATAGTCTAGTTAATCCGGTTTTACATTTTGAATTTATTAAATTAGTAGATCGGCTGTTTTATTATTTATTAGTCTTCTAGTAGTTGTATAACTCTCTTGTAGGGATTTTAAAATTGTTTTCTTGTCTGTTTGACAACCGTAAGTATTTTATTTTGGTTTGTTCCCCAAATTAACCGAATTTTACTTAGCTTTATAAATCTCTTGTAATCTTAGTAGCTTTCACCCCAAGGTTGGTTTGACACCTAAAGTACTACAACTGCAAAAAGACCTTTAGGTTTTGATTATCAAACTGGTTAAAAACCTGTTTATCAAATGGCGCCGTTGCCAAACTTGGGTTTTAACTGAACTTATTAGGATTTGGAGATTAAAAGAGACTAATTTTTTTTTTTTTTTTTTTTTTTCTTTTTCTATTCCATTTTTTTGATCCTAATTCTCCTACTATTGTGATTGTGTATGCAGGTACATGAACCTAAGGTCTAGAGGTGCCAACAACTTGCTCACACCACTAGACAACATCCACCGACTAGGAAGCGCAAGAAATAGGAGGGAGAGATTACTTCTTGATATAGAAGAGTACCATCAAGAAGTAATGGCTGACATTGATCAAGTGGAGGATCCACCTCAACACGCTGCTGCTGGCAGAGCAATAGGACCGCTTTACAATCCTCAGAGGCCACCGCGCATCATTGGAGCCGGTGATGCACCGAACACACATACCAACCGCTTCGGCATCACGCCCCCACCAGTCCAAAACAACTACTTTGAGATCAAGCCTGGCTTCGTCTCTATGGTCCAAAACAACAAATTTCATGGCCTGGCTATTGAAGACCCATTAGAGCACTTGGACAACTTCGACCAAGTGTGCAGCATGATCAAAATCAACGGCATATCCGAAGATGCTTTCAAACTGCGCCTTTTTCCCTTCTCTCTTGGGGACAAAGCAAGGCATTGGGAGAAAACATTACCACAAGGCACCATCACATCCTGGGTAGAGTGCAAGAAAGCCTTTCTCTCAAAATTCTTCTCAAGCACTAGAACAGCTCGACTTAGAAGCGAAATAAGTGGCTTCACTCAAAGACACAATGAGAGCTTCAGCGAAGCAATGGAGCGCTTCAAGGACTACACCATCCAGTGTCCTCACCACGGCTTCACGGAAGAGACTCTCTTGAGCACTATATACCGTGGAGCCTTGCCCAAAATCCGAATGCTACTTGACACGGCTAGCCGGGGGAACTTCCTCGGTCAAGACGTCAACGACGGAATGGAGCTTATTTACAACCTCGCTTTGAGTGAAGGCAATTACTCTGAAGACTATGACAGAGCACCAAGAGGACAAGAACTAGAGGCGCACAAAAAGGAATTAAAATCGCTCCATGAGAAAATCGACAAGATGATGCTTGCCAACACCAAACATGTCCACTTCGTGGATGAAGCCGCAGACTTGTCTCAAAGAAGAAGTGAAGAATAATTTGAGGAAGCAAATTGGGTTGGCGGCCAAGACTATCCTAAGCCACCAGGATACGCCCCAAGGTACCAAGGAAACAACAGCAACTTGTCTTATAGAAGCACAAATGTGGAAAATCCAAAGGATCAAGTCTACCCTCCACAACAAACCAGTCCAACAAAACCGTTTGTACCCTACAACAAAGGAGGTTTTTCACAGAACGGTGGGTACCAAGTTCAAAGATAAGGAAACTACCAAGGAATCCAGCAGTCTGGAAGCAAAGGTTACCCTCCTGGTTTCGTGCCACAGCAACAACAACATCAACCGCCACATCATGATCCAACACAAGCGATGTTGCAACAACTTATCCAAGGACAATCCGCGACAAATAAAAATATTGCGGACATGAACAACCGGCTAGATTCCTCTCTTACTGAAGTCTCTACACAGATAAACAACATCAACAACAAGATTCGCCAGTTGGAGAAAGGAAAAGGAAGTACGAGCAACCAAGCTACACTACCCGGCCAATGCGAAACAAACCCCAAGGAGTATGCAAATTTTATCACTCTAAGGAGTGGTAAGGAAGTAGCCCCAACGTCTACAGCAAAAGACAATGAGGAAATTGTGGTTCAAGAGGGGGAGAGTGATCTTTCAAATGATCAAGAGATCACCTTTGACAATGTCTACATCGAAAGGGCAAAGAAAGGAAAGGAAGCAGTTTTGGAAAAAGAAGTGGGGGAAACAAGCAAGGATAAAAATATTTTCATACCTCCACCTTACAAACCAAAGCTCCCCTTCCCTGGACGTTTCAAGAAGCAACTGGTAGAAAAGCAGAGAGCTTTGTTCGAGAAACATTTGAGAAACGTGGAGCTGAAATTACCACTACTCGATTGTTTAGCCATGGTGCCGAAGTACGCCAAGTTTCTAAAGGATACACTTACCAAGACAGCTAAGGGTTTCCAAGAAGTCATGGTGTTGAGCCAAGAATGCAGTGCAATCATCCACAAAGAGATAGCACCAAAGAAGCTAGGAGATCCAGGCTCATTCACCATACCTTGTGCGCTAGGACCATTGAAGTTCGACAACTGTTTGTGCAACTTAGGAGCAAGCATAAACCTGATGCCTCACTCCATTGCAAAGAAGCTAGGCTTCACCAAATTCAAGGAATGCCGAATCTCACTGATCTTGGCTGACCGAAGTATAAGGCTCCCGGTAGGAATGCTTGAAGACTTACCTGTAAGGATAAGCAATGTGAGTGTCCCGACGGACTTTATTGTTCTCGAAATGGATGAAGAACCTAAGGATCCCCTGATCCTTGGAAGACCGTTTTTGGCGACTGCGGGAGCTATAATTGACGTAAAGAATGGCAAAATTTCATTGCACNTTTGCGTTCTCAGGCCGGAAGGCTGCCATCCTCCCGTAATTCTTGACCTTCAACTCGTTAAACATGTTAACCAACATCCGATCCCCACTCATAATCTTCACATTGTGAGGTGGCTTGTTTTCCGGTTGTTCACACCAGTGTTTGATTTCACGCAAAATCCGATAGTGCGCTTCACTCGGTATTGGATCATCTGAAACATAAACAAAATTAAAGAAAACAACTTGCACATGTTTAACGTTAGACAACTACTAATGAAATTGATGAAATTGATAGACTTACCAACTTTCATGTTGTGCCACTAGATATTATTCATTCTTGTTACACGATCTTCTGTGATGTTTGTAATCCATCTAGCGAAGATCGCCCGGATCATTTTCACTTTTTCAAAGTATTTCCTTTTCTCAAGCCATTTACTATCTGCTGGTAAACATACTCTTCTTGGAGATCAGAAGGCACCGAGCAATTTTCGAGGTTCCACCAAATGGTGATGGGATCATAGTTCTGCCAAACCAAAAAAGAAAGCAATAAAGACGAAGGACTCGACCTGTTTCAAACATAACATAACAACATAAAAAGAGATCATAGAGATGATAGAAGTTACAAACCGCTTCGATATGGCTGCTTCTTCCGCGCTTGCCCGAACCGGTTTGCACATTAAAGAGCTTATTTCTGCGAATTATTGTTGCAATATACCGGCGAGGTTGCTTCTTGGGGTTGGATTTGACCATACTGTTCAAAGGACATGATATTAATTATTGACCTGAAACAGGAAATCAAATTGGTTCATGAGTGGATAAAAAGGATTTGAAACCAAAACAGAATATTAGAATACGATCCTAACAGATCACGAAGGAAAGAGAGTAAATGACTTGCGTGATCAGCAAAACACAAGATATACGTATCCTAATACAAAAGATTTCAAATTAAACCGACAGAATTTCAAATTAAACCGACAGAATTAGCTAGAACCTCCTTCCCTTACCCTCACTAACCCTAAGCTAATCGAATATCTATGAAAATGAGGGCTGTTCAAGGGAAAACGATGAAGACCCTCCTTCCCTTACCCTCACTAACCCTAAGCTAATCGAATATCTATGAAAACGATGGCTGTTCAAGGGAAAACGATATAGACCCTCCTTCCCTTACCCTCACTAACCCTAAGCTAATCGAATATCTATGAAAACGATGGCTGTTCAAGGGAAAACGATGTAGACCCTCCTTCCCTTACCCTCACTAACCCTAAGCTAATCGAATATCTATGAAAACGATGGCTGTTCAAGGGAAAACGATGNACGACTGAAGCCAAACAGTGCTTAAATTGATACACTGTGAACTTGACAACTTTTAATTATTTTGATGTTATATATTATATACATTTTTTGTATCACTACTCTGAGAAATTAAAGATATAAAAATAAACAGAGAGAACATAACAGACCATACCATGATGATTATTATGACTGCTTTTGTTTTTGGGGTTCTATTTTTCTAAAATTACTCGTCATAAGTTTATGACCCGACAATAGCGGAATTAAACCTAGGAAAAAACAAAGAACATAAATCGAACAAACTTCATCGAAAGCAAACAAAAAAACAAAAACTGGATTTGGGGGTGTTGTCTACGAAAAAATGAAACTGAACGTTGTATTAAGATTCCGACCCATGCCAATTGTTTAAAATCAAAGAACAAAAAAAAACGACTAAAAAAAAACAGAACTATCGTATTTCATTTAAAAATGAACTATAATTTTTTTTTATCCATTCGATATTTAAACCCTTAAAGAATTGAATAAAAAATGTTAGATTTGATTTCGACAATACAAAACAACAACAAAAGAACACAAAAGAGCCTATATGTTAATCACCAAATGCGCGGGGTACTTGGTTTCCTTCATATAATTTACAAATTCTTTCATAATGAAGTTAACGAAATCTATTCGAAATTTTGTTATTCAATCTGTACAAAACAATCTCTAAACATTTTTATTTTATTAATAATTCAAGAACATATATAAAAATAAGTAAAATATATGGTGATTATAAATATTCCATGGATATCCTACCAAATTTTTACTAAGTAATCAATTAACATAAAAGAAACCATTAACAAATTTGTCCAAAAGTTTTAAATAAAACGCAAAATAATAATCAAAATATTTCCACATTAAAAATATAAACATGTATTATCCATTAAAATATTTTATTACACAAACAACATAAAAATTTAATTTTCTCCGTCTTTCTTCCTTCTCTTCTTCTTCTACTTTCTCTATATTTCTTCTATTTTTGTGTATCTACTTTCTTCTTCCTTCTTTCTTCTCACTTTTCTCTAATTTCTTATTGTTTCTTCTGTGTTCTTAGTCTTTATTTTTCTTCTTCTTTCTTCATTTTCTTTCTCCTCCTTCTTTCTTCATATTTCTTATTTTTCGTATTTATTCTTTTTTCGTTCTTCTTTCGATTTTTGTATGCATTTTTCTTTCTCATTCTTTCTTCATTTTCTTCATATTCTTTCATTTTCGAATTTTTATGCATTCTTCCTTCTTCTTTCTTCATTTTTTTTCCTTCTTCTTCTTCTTCTTCTTCTTCTTTATCGTTGGTGTCTTCCCCAACTTCTTTATTTTTCTCATTCGATTTTTTTTTGTCTTTCTCTTCCATTTCTTATTCTTCATTGATTCGGTTATCTATTTACTGTTATCTTTTTCTTTTTTCTTCTACTTATTCCGCTTTTCCTTCTTCATTATAGACCAAAGAAACAATGAATTTAAAGTATTCAGAACAATTTTTACCTTGCCATCATTAGTGATCACCGGAAAGATCTGTCTAACGTCTCCTTTAAAGACGACAATATTACCACTGACCGTTTTTTATATTTTAGTATATCACTCATCGTTTTATTTAAAGTTTCTTAAGAAAATCTTCGGTCATCACCAAGTATTCGTCCCATATTATGAGGTTAGCTTCTTTAATCAATTCTCCGAAACTTGATCAAGATTCGATCAAAAATGTCACCACAATGTTATACGCTCGCTTCGTCTCCATCTTACCCTTTTATTCACCTCAAGGTTTTCTTTTATTCTTCTAATTTGTTTTTCTTATATTCCATTTTTCATTTTTCTTCTTCTCAGAGTTCTTCCTTTTTTTGTTGTTATTTGTATTTTTCTTTGTAATTTTAAAATTATTCTAAATTATATGTGATGACAAAATTGATTTATATAGAAAACAAACAGACACTACAACACAAAGAGTTGTGTCTCTTCCTACTTGTGACTCTTACATGAAACAACACAACCTAACCGAAATAAGAAGTTGTTAATCCTCTCCTTGACTAACTTTAGCATGTTTATCTCCATTTCCTGTTTGTTTTATGTCAAGATTGCCCCAGTGAGACACAACTTTGCAGAACTTAATATGAAAATACGATGGACATGGTTTCACATGTTGTTAAGTAACTGACGCAATTAACACAATACCACATTGTGTTTTAAAGTCTCTTTTATGAAGATAGGTCAAGAGAAGATACTTGGACATTGGAGTTGGTTGTCAGCATTTATCTGCTGATAATATAGTTATCAAGTCTTATGGTTAACTGCAGTTTATAACTATTAGAGATAATCACTCTTATCTGCAGAGTTTTTTTTTTTAAATATAGTTTTAATGTACAGAGAGTTGCTAATTATTTGTGTGAACTTTCTAGAGGCCGAGGAAGAGGGTAAATTTTTCTCCTTCCCTCTAATCCTTTTTCAATTTGTACCATTTATTTTACCAATGACTATCGTTTTCCAAGATTCTATGTTTTCGATACTTTGGTTTAATCAATGGAGTAAGAAAATTGCATCAAATTAGCTCCCATTGATAGAAAATTTTGAAAGATTACAACTGCGATTAATACCAAATTCGTTTTACCCTAAAATTGAATGAAATGACACAGCAAAATAAACAATACAGAAGCATTGAAGTCTTAATATTATTGAGTTTCCAAGAGGGTCTCATGATCCCCAGCCTCGGATAATGGTAGCTTGAGCCACGGAGATCACATGAGTGAGTCTTACACATCTCTTTTAAGTCTGAAGCCGCGAGTCATGTAAGTCATACATCGAATCTTCCGCCATTAACATGAATCCTTTAATGGTCTGTACTCGCACACAATACACAAATCAGTTTAGTGTTTTGGTCTATTGGGTTATGTCCTACAGTCTTGGTTTGAATGTCGTACCTGAACCCACTCGAACTAACTTGCAGTCACTCCTCCTAAACTTGTGTATATATCTGGGAGGATCACAGCACCTTTCTTGAACTTCAGTATCAGAGAGAGAGAGAGAAATGTATGCAGTAGTACTAAACTGCCTCAGATCCAAAACGTGATCCTATTGAAACCTCTCCACCAAGAAGAAAGAAGTACGAACGTGGATTCTCTGCCCGTCATCTAGGTTTAGTTTAGTTCATGTAGATCTTCTTCTATGTACTCAAATTGATATAATGTGAACTTGACAACTTTAAAGGATAGTAACCGGTCCATTATATAAGTTAATTTCACAGAAGAATAAACCTGAAGTTTCTGCATAAACGTATGAGCTTTTCCTGAAACAAAAAACGGAATCTCTGAAAGAAAGAAAAAACACAAAAGCGTTTGACCAAATGATTTCTTGTGCTCTAAGCAATGGTGGAGCTACATCCTGTAAAACCTGCTTGACAGCAAGAAATTTTGCTCCCAATCCGAACTGT
The DNA here is from genome assembly GCA_020283515.1 of Alliaria petiolata. Classification (NCBI taxonomy): domain Eukaryota; kingdom Viridiplantae; phylum Streptophyta; class Magnoliopsida; order Brassicales; family Brassicaceae; genus Alliaria; species Alliaria petiolata. The sequence goes on along the minus strand of JAHZTW010000001.1, from coordinate 138,678,070 downwards.
GAACGACTCCCATACATTGTCAATGTGTTGGCTAAGTCCATCGTATCCTAAACTTGGAGAGGATAAAGAGGTTCATCGTCAACATTGTCAGGATTTGGGTATTTGGCCAGAATCTCATCTTTTGCTTCGGAAGAATAGATACATTGCATCGGTGTATGTTTTATCACTGCCTCCTCTGTTTTGGACTCTTGTATATCTTTCATTTTTTTCCAAACATTTCATTGCCAGAGATTTTTTCAACTGAAAATCTCTTAGTAGCCGACCTTTCCAACGACCTATCCCTGCTTAGACTGGGCGGTTATCCGGGAGAGGAGTTGCAAGAAATCGTTTCTTGTCAAGCACGTGACTCCTGTTTTCCAATTGCGAATGAAGCCAACTGTCAATCCTTGAAACTCTGTTACTCTCACTTACTGGTTAACGTTTTTCTTAACGATACCGATCTTGGAACCGGATTTTTTCGCAGATCCGAGGCCTCTCTCCAATGCTTTTGGCTTTTGCTCAGACACGACCAGCTTAATATCACATTCAGATATGTCCTGACTATAATCTGTTGCAACATCATCTGATGTATTCATACGCATGACGCAAGTCGACTTCGATACGATCCTCTACGATGAGTCACAAACGGAATCAAACCCGTTCTTCTTCACCGGAAGACATACAGATTCAGCTCGGACAGATATCATTGAGTTCCTTCTAGACCTAAAACATGGACCAATGGAGAATACGCTAAAATCTGTCCCTGATAACCTTCTGTTGCTACTTGCTGTTGGTCTCATGAAGCTAGGAAAAACATCTGAAGCACGCCTTGACTTGTTCCTCGGTATCTTTGGAGTAACTTGAATCTCTTCTCTTATCTCATCCTCTTCTTCTTCTTCTTCGATAACATGACGCTTACCAGAGAGTTTCTCTAATGTCTCGTTTAGATATTTGATCTCTTTTAACACTGTCTCACACTCTTGCTCTATCTTTTCCATCATCTTCTGCAGACTCATCATCACAGCCTCCTTTTCCTCTTGTCCTTCCTACGCATCAAAAGAATCTCTAGCCCATCAAAAAATGTAACACTCTAAAGTACGTTGATGTGGTATGCAAGTTATTAATTCCATTACCTTTGTTTCGTCCTCCCCTAAATGAATTTTCTTTGCCCTCGTTGCGAAGTTTCAAGAGCATATTCACACAGATCATCTTCTTTTGGGCTGATATGTATTAGAGTCTTACCCTGAAATTCAAAGAGTTCACGTACGGATGGTGAAATGAGTTGCAACGTTTGAGCTAAAAAATATACGATTAATTTAGATCAAACCAAAAGGCCAAATCTATTCAAACAACAGGAAATATAAACCGAGTTTGATTGGATCATTAAAGCAATAATCAAGGTATATAAAGCAATTTATTTCTCTATAAAAGATATTAGCCAAATCTAAAAAAACAATAAAATAGAAAAGGGAGAAATAAGAATACGTTACCACAAAAAAAAGGAAAAGAATCATCAAATTCGACATTAAAGACTAAAAATTTGCTACATCAGTACCTCTCCAAATTTGACTTCAACGACTTGAGGTGTAAACCTTATTCCTCTTGTTGATCCTGGTCACAAACACAAAAGCTCATAAAACATATTAAATCATTGTATTCTCTCGAGAATTGTAAAGAATGATTTTTATTTGATCAACATCGACAAATAAATCGAGTTTTATCATACCTAAAGGATAACAATAGAGAACATGGTAAAAATATTTTGCAGTTATCACTTTTCTCCTGAGTAAGACAGTATTAACTATCAAATTTAGAACTCATGTGAACCAATGAAGAGTAGAGACACAAACTGAAAAAATATGAACTTTTTGTATCATAAACCATACTAAAGTAGAGTCTAAACATTTCAACAAATAATTTTAATCAATAGCTGCATCACACTTATATAGCGGAATCAACAGAGTATAGTATATATAAAGCCCTCCCCACAACATACCATTTATTATTGGGTTTACACAATATGGCTATTGGTGAAGAACGCTCATTGTGCCTTAAGTTTTCAATCATTCCTCTCAACTTCTTTACTCCGTTTCACCAGCACAAAGGTCGACGTTCCTCTCAAGTTAAATTCTTTAGCCACATCCTGAAAACAGTCATCATGCAGTAATTTTTAGGTTGCTTCTCAATACAAATCCCATAAATGTGTAAACAGAAACATGTAGAATTCAATTCATATGAGCCCATTTCAACCAATTCTGATGTTATATGTAGAATTCAATTGATCTTCATATGAACCATACCAAAATATTATTCGTTATCAAAACATACATTGAACTATGGAGATCAATCAGAGTAATAAGGGATACAAACGTCAGAGACACAACAAATTTGAAACTTTGGTGGTATAGTATATAACCATGACAGAATCTTCTTTTGCTCAATTCAACGAACTCTTATCTAATATCAGAATACCATAAAACTATCTAAATTCTTCTCAATAAATAGAATATCATGACTTATGGATCCAGCGTAGTGATGAGTGAATACCAGAGACAAAGAAAGTTGAAACTCTGATATTAGCATTACAATAGATAAAATAAGATCAACTAAGAAAAACTCTGATAGAGATACTTACATGAAGCTCATCGACATCCAATTTGACGAATTCAACATCATCGAGCTTTTCAGACATGTCATGAATCGCATGCATAAATCATCTTACAGGGTCCATACCAAGAAGCTGAGAAGTCAATCACCATATTTCCCTCCCAATTCCATTGAAATCGAAATCTCAAAATCAGCTAATTTCATTGAAAACTCATCGATTGATGAATCGAATATCGATAGATTCCAGCTTTGAAAATTCATTTATCTCGTTTAAACGAAGCTCCACGGAGCCAAAGAGCTAGATTTCATGCACCACTTGCCTCGGGTTCACCTACAGCAGGTGCAGCTGCAGCCTAACTACTTCCAAACACATTTGATGAAGCAGATGACATTCTCTCTCTCTCCTCTCTCTCTTCTCTCTCTGTTGCGAACAACGAAGACAACTGGTGCCGTTTCTAAACAGCTATGTTGTCTTTTGTCTCCAGATTTGCACACCCTGTTGTTTAACGTTATTACACAGCTCGTGATGTTTCTAAACAGCTCAGACTATTGGCAAACAAAAACTATACTGAATCAAACTAATGTAACTTAAACCAAAGATAGTAATAGAAATAGAAACTCTATAAATTAATATTCGATAAATTAATAAACTCTATAAATTAATAAATTTTTCCGGTTCCGAGTTGGACCGGTTCAAAATATAACAAAAATCGATAAGATAATAAGATAATAATTTTTTTAAGAAGCTTATGTAAATATACGGTCCCATTAATATCATAAATTAATAATTATCATAAAAATAATCTTATACAAAGATATAACTATGATAATTTACTAAAATATGAATATATTGTTGTTTGTTTTTATTAAAATTAAAATATTTTTACAACTTATCTATTTTAAAAATGAAAATTTTAAATATATTATAAATTTTAAAGAAAATATTATTTTTAAATAATTATTAATAAATAATTTATTTTATTCAAAATCGATAAATTAATAACTCTATAAATTAATAAAATATCAAAGTTCCAACATTATTAATTTATAGAGTTTCTAGTGTAATCCTAAATTTGCTTACAAATTGATTGGTTGGTTTTTTTTAATTGAAGAGACCCGAAATTTCAAAACTGAATTCGACTTAAGCTCAAACGAACAATTTATTAATTGCATATACAGTACATATTCTGGTTTAAATCCGATTACAGAAATAAAACCAGGATTTTGTGAAACCTAACCAAAATCAAATTAAATAGAAGACCAATGAAATTTGTTTAAAAAGATGTACCAGGTTTAAGAGTTAAGACTGCCTACTTACTTGTGTTGGGACGATGAATTGGGGATGTATTTATTCAACCATGTTTATTGTATGGAGAACCAGATAACACGTGATCATTGCTCATAACTCTACGTCTTCTTTGTTTTTGCTCAAGTCTTTACCGATTTCATATCGGCTTTATATTAAGTCTGTAGATTAGAAAGAAAAAAGGGTCAGTACGTGTTAAGGTGGATCATGAATTTAGAAAAAAAAAACATGATAGAAAATTTTAAAAAAACATCAATGACACATAAATGCATGAAAAACACCAATTCTTAGATATGCAAATCAATGACACGTAAAAGCATGAAATGCATGAATATCTACTTCCAATATTATATTTGAGATGTATTTTTTCTGTTAAACAATCATGTTCATCCAAGTGTATCAACTCGAACGAAGGTGGTGCTAATTGCTAAATACGCCAATTTTGTAAACAGTTTTATGATTTATAAATCCACTAAATAAATTTTTGACACATAATTTACGTTCAGGTTTTAAATGATTCTTCAATATCTTTTCCAAAATTATACATCTAAAATATTTTCTCTAACTCAGGCTAGTGAACCATAGAACCTTCACCTACGTTCTTCCTAAAAGCACATAAACTTTAATACAAACATTATTATGACAGAGACATAGTGTTTCGTCAAGTTTAATCAAAATTTTACTCACCTATCATTCGTGACATTGTAATTTGCAAGTACTTCAAGGCTATCCTACCATCGTCCGAGGCTAGGGGTTTTAGGATTTCGGTGCCGGCGAATTTCTAAAAAATAAGAAAAAATATCGAGGTTAAAACTAAAACACTTATAAATAATAAACAATAAACAAAACACAGCAAATTAAACAAACAAATAGCAACTGAAAAATCAAAAACTATCGTATGAAAATCACATAAATCTATCAAAAAAATATAATGCATGAACTAAACTTTAGAAGATGATAAAAAAAAGAGTGGCTGCAGAGGAGATTATAGTATCTATATACGAAAACAAATTAGGGTTACACCGAATATTCTTTTTTGATTATTCAAAACTTTTTTTTATAATCCGATAAACATAGATACGAATTTATTATATATGAAAATTATTTTTTCGGATTAGTTCAAATCTGGATATATATACATCTTTCGATATAGTCACAAAAATAATAAGGAATTTTCTTTTTCTAATTTTATTAAATTCTAAAAACATATATATTAGTGAAATTACCAAATTGTATTATTTTATAACTATTTGATTTTTTTATTAAATTTCATTTCTAATAATTATTTGTTTGTAAAAATAATTTGATCATTAAAAAAAAACTATCAACATAAAAATATCCCAACAGAATGCATCCTTTTTCTCTTTCTGATTTTATGGTTAATACTTGAAATTTTGGCCTAAAGCCAAATTAGCCAATACATCTCTATGTTCGAGAACTTTGTTCCCTTCCAAGTGGGAATCGAAATGCAACAATCAACATCCAACTACAAAAACGATTTCAAAAACATCGATGATACACGTTTGGGTGTTGAAAGTAGACTCAACATGGAGTTACAAACCGGTGCATCAAACCAATTTTTAGCAAAATGACAACATTAATTAAAACTCTTACAAAAAAACAACATGCATCTAGCCTCAAGTCTGATATATTACACAGTTCAATTTCTTGTTACTCAAGATTCTGTGACCCCATTACTGGCGAAGAATAGGAAGAAGCTCAAGAGGAACTTTCTTAACAACAGTAACATCACCAGCTTCTTCCATATCCATATATTTTTTCCTTTTCAGGTATTCTCCAGCCAAAGTAGTAAAGCAAGTTCAAGAGTCCCAATTCAACCGTCGCAACCTCAAAAGCCATCCCTGGACACATCCTTCGACCAGAACCAAAAGGTAACATCTCAAAACTCTATCCTTCGTAGTCCACAAGGCCATCCATAAACCTCTCTAAGATAAACTCTTCTGGATTTTTCCAGTGTTTAGAATCCCCTCCTATCGACCAAGCGCTAACCAACATAAGGGTTTTCCGGGGAATATCGTAGCCTTGAATCTTAATTGGACTCATTGTCTCTCTTGGGAGTAACAAAGGAGCAGCTGGGTGTAGTCTTAAGGTTTCTTTCACTATAAGCTTCAATATTTGAAGCTTATCGAGATCTTCTTCCGTGATTCTCTCTTTTGGTTTGAATTTTATACTTGTTCGAATCTCCTTTTGAGCTTTCTTCATCACTCTCGGGTTTCTAATGAGCTCTGCCATCGCCCAAATCATAATGTGAAAGAAACAAAAATAAAATATAAAAAGAAAAGATATCTGTAGACAACAGACTTTATCAACTGAAGTCCATGTAGACAAAAAAAAAGAGATATATGTTTGGTAATGTGAAAGAAACAAAAATAAAGTTAAAATCACCAGAGATATCAAGGAGAAGAAATTCGACGGCTTCAGGTTCATCTCGAATCCACCTCAAAATCCTTTCGCGGACGTAAGTGCTGTTGGCAAAAAAAATAGGAGAACCCAACAGAAGAATGACATAACCAAGCATCTCCTCGGCGGCAGGGTACTGTTCTATGTCTCGAAACATAACCGAGTTTGGTATTCTTCCCATTTTACAAGTCGAGGGCCTTGCAACGTACAACAACGCTCTTACGACAGAAAACCCGACGGAAATGATGAGGCCGTAGTCCATGCTAATGAAGGAAACACCGAAGAAAGCGGACATGCAGACGACGAAATCAAACTTGTCGACCTTGAAGAGATGGTACATCTCCTCGTAGTCGATGAGGCCCAACATGGCTGACATAATGATGGCTGAGAGACCAACCAGTGGTGTGTAGCTGAAGATAGGCGCCAGGAAGAGAAGCACAAGCATCATGCAGATGCCCATCACTACATTCGACATCGGTGTCTTTGTTCCCGCGTTGTAGTTCACTGCTGTCTTTGAAAATGGTCCTGAAAATTCCGGCCAAGAAGAAATTTTGAGAAATAAAACATTTTAAGTTTTTCTAAACATAATTTTCATTAAGTTGTGAGCTCATTTGAAAAGAGAAGAAAATGCTAAGCAGTTAAAGCAAACTCATACAAACAATCAAAACCTAATACATAAAGATTTATGGTGGAAATACATCAATTTGGTTACCCGTTGTCAAATAGCAAGATGTAAAGGAGCCAATTATGTTCATAAGACCAAATGCTATCATCTCTTTGTTCCCGTCCGTTTGTTCGTTCTTCATTACAGCAAAGCTTCTTCCGATCGCTATCCCCTCCTGTAATTAAGCATTCATCTTCTTATTAAATCACACATATAAATGGTCAATCATTAGCTAAAGAAAAGATGGTGAAAATAAATATTTACAGCCAGAGCGATGAGCCCGGTGATGATTCCGGCCTTGAAAACCAAAGGTAGATACTTGGAGTCAAAGTTAAAATATTGAATAGAAGGAGGGTTTAGTCCTTTCTTTAAAGGCCCAACCTGTATACAGAAACATACTATCAAAATGCGTACCTTGATTTGGTGTTTTTTTAATTGAAATGCTTCGCTGACCCAAGAAGCATAGCAACATGAGTATCTTGACAATGAACATGCATCTCTCCATCTACTTTACACATCGACTTCTTTAATCCTATCTCATTTGGAATCATGTGTTTGGCTAAGGTGTCAGCAGCCATACTGTGAGATTTTCCAATCCATTCGAATTTGACTTCATCAAAACGCTTACTCCATGTGTGAATCTCTCGTATCCAATTGTGTGCACCAAAGTTGAGAGCTCTTCCATTAATCTGATCAGTGACTTTCTTGCTATCACCCTCAATATATGATCTTTCTAAATCCATGACTCCAACACTGTTACATTGCCATGATGAGAGCTTGATATTATCACTTTCCTGGGCATTGGAGAGAATCATCATACCTTTAGCATGTCTTGAGCCATTATAGAAACCATCGCTATCCCTCACAGTCCAACGAGCTTAGTTGTGAAAGTTCCCTCAAAGTTACACTTCTTCCATTCAAGAGGTGGTCATTTCCAAGTGGAATGAGAGCCCCTAATTTATTGTGAATTTTGATTATTAAATGTGTATAGTCCAAATGAAATGTTCTTCTAAATCATGCAATTCCTTTGAATCATTCTTTATATACCAGTTGGAGAAGTTTTTGCCAAGTAAGCTGTTTTCTTCAAAATCCTCCAGAGAATCCATAGCGAAAAATGTTTAAAATGGGCTAGTCTCGAAGTTAACTGACGAGAGAGACAAACATCTAGTTTTTGCTCCAAAGTCGTTAAAGGGTCATAGAGCACTTGATGAGAAATACCGGAGCCTCTCCATACTGATTGAGCGTACACTCACAATCAAAGAACAGATGTTGCGATGTTTCCTCTTCACAGAAGCATCTCCTACATTGAGATTGAACAGTGATATGTCTGCGTTTTAAAGTGTCGCCTGTAGCTAAAGATCCAGAGGGCATTTTCCACAGAAAATGTTGGACTTTGGGGGCAGTTTGACTCAATTCAATTGGGTTTTTTTTTTTATTATTATATGAACTATATCTTTTAAAATCATTTAATAAATGAGTTAAATGATGGTAATTTGCAAACTGATTTATTTATCTCACGATTTAATTAATTTAAAATAGGTTTGATAATTAGTTCAAGAAATATTCTAGTTCATTTTAAGGCATTTCTCTTCGACATTCAATGCATGAAGCACAAGGATATTTTAGCTGTCTCAAACGTTGTTTCGAGTACTAGATTTACTATCTTGAACATCTCTAAATTATTATTGTTTGTCTTTCTGTTTGGAATTTCCTGCGATGTTTCAGACTACGTACTCAACTACGAACCAAAACTAGTCGGGACTATACTAAATAGGGTTTGGACAGTATGATCTAATTTACAAATGTCGAATATTAATAGTTTTAGATGATTGGATAGGTCAGATCTAGTAGAATGGCTTCATGAGGCTTCTTGAAAGAGAGGTCGATCGTGATGATATCATCTACGCCCCATGCGCTGCTCCTCAGACTCTGTCTCGCGAGCCTTTCACGAGCTAAATTATAAATATTGATATATTGGATAGGGGAGATTTGCTTAAAACTATATTACACTAGGCGTTACAAAACTTGTATAAACTACCCTACAATTTTTTTCCAAATTTATTGATTATTTTCATTCAATTAAATGTCATATAAAAATATCAAAGAAATAGCCATAAATTATAACATCTTAAATAGTTAACAAGTTAGATTACTCTAAAATGTATTAAATAAAATTAAAAGTGAAAATCAAGGTGGTAAGGAAAAAGAAGAAGAAGTAAATACAACTAAATACATTTCCTAAAATTGAGAAATTAAATAGATAGAGAATTAAATTGCAAACTCGTAAATAAGGAAGCTAAGATACTAGCAAGATATGGGAAGGAATTGAAGGAGTGGCCCTGACTTTCGTCTTTAAATGTAGTTCGTCTTCTTCCTCTTTGCTCCACGCTTTTGAGTTTAATCGTTCTTTTTCTGTGAGTATTCTTCCAAATCTCTTCTGTTTGTCTAAGCTTTGATTTTGAGTTTCTCTTTGCGTCAAGATATACAAAATAAACATTTCAGAAATTATGGTTTTTGTTTTGATTTATCGTTGAAAGACCTTCAAAGACTCTTCTCCAGTGTTAATTATTATATAGTTTATTACGATAAATTTTGAACTCTATAGTTTTCAAAAGTTTTTGATTAAGTTAGCAATGGTTTTATAAAACTAATTTTGCAACCGAGAATCAAATAGAATCTGGTTGTAAAAAAGCATAATAAAATCATAATTGTCAATTCAATTAGATTTTTGATGAATTGGGTTTTAAAATTGTGATTAATTGTTAATGGTGTTCGAGATCCATCATTGGCTTTTCTGTTTTTTTTTTTTTCTGATTTAGGGATCTGGACTGCAAGATTTTTCTTTGAAACAATTTATTACACCAACTATGGTTTCAAGCACTCATGAGGATGGTCAGATTGTGGTATCAAAAGAAACCACACCGGTATATCCATCTGAAAACACATATGACTTAAACAAATATGATGTTGCAGAATCATCTTCCTCAAAAAGACCTGCTTTATCAAAGGTTATAAAAATATAATTAATCGATTTATGTTAATCAAGTATATGTGGCAGAATATCTCTGTGAGTTTTCATAAAACAAAAATAAAAAATTGATGACGGATTCGTGTTTGTAGAATGAGGAACAAATGAAATCGTATGTGCAGCTTGATGACAATGATGTTAAAGGCAAAGGAGTTGCGGCGGAAAATCTTGCTTCAGTTAATGAAAAAGATCTTTTTGTAGAGGCTACAGTCCTTGACGAAAACAATGAACTGTGTCAGAAGACTCAGATCCAAGTACGTAACGATTTTGTTTTTATTTAGGTTATCGGATCGTTAACTTATGCATGTTTATCAATATGATGTCGTATCAAATGATGTGTTTGCAGGTGAATATATGTGATACATGTGGAGATCTAGGAGAGAACAGATCACTTGTTACCTGTGACATATGCAAAGTTGGCGCAGAACATATGTAATGTGTTTTTTTTTTTGGGGTCAACAACATAAGTAATGTTTTAAACTATGCAATTAGATTGCTAAAAAAAAGTTATTTTGTGCATTTTGTTTGGATCACACCTTTCGGGTTATTGTAGGTATTGCATGAGGGTAAAAATCAAGAAGCGTCCCGCTGAATGGCGTTGCTATGACTGCACTGAAGATGGAGCTGCAATTCGTGAAAGAAAAGCCATGAAAAGGAAATCAGAATCCTTGATTGGTTTTCTTAAGGTAATCCATAAGAGACGACGTGTTTAATTATGAACAAAAAAATTCTGAAATGTAAAATACATCAATTATTATTTTTATGAGACAAAGCCCACAATTTGGAAGTATCAAAAGAAATGAAATTTATACTCTTGATTTGTTTCCTTTCGCAGTTGGCAGAAAAAACATCACCTGGAGAACGGATTGATTTGAACGTAGACCCGAACTTGGACCTGAATGTAGACCCGAACTTGGACCTGAATGCAGACCCTAACGTAGATATGAACGTGGAACCTAACTCCAAGAAAAGGAAAACAAATTCCTTTATTGATTTTTTTAAGGTAAAACAAAAAAAAAAAAAAAAAAAAAAAATTTTTTAAAAAAATAAAAAAAATAAAAAAAAAGAAAAAAAAATTTTAGAAAAACAAAAAAAAAACGAAAATAACTCTTGATTTGTTCCTTTTTGCAGATGTCAGAAGAAAGATCTCAAAGACAACTTGATTTGTTGGGTCTGGACTTGAACAAAGACCCTAACATAGACCTGAACGCAGACCTTGATATAGATCTGAATGTGGACCCCAACATAAACATGGATATGGGTCTTAACCTAAGCTTATCCTGAGATTGTGCCTCATCTTTTCAGTCGAGATCTTCTAGTAAAAGAAGATCTCGGTGGGCAATGTTCTGTTGGCGTAAAAGAAGAGTAATGTGCAGATATACCTCATCTGGGTGGTTTATATATAAGGCTGCTTACTCTTTGGAAAAAAACATTTTATCTTGTAATTTATAGTAAAAAAAATAATATGTAAAATATGTTGACAAAGAAAATATGTAAAATATTATAAAATAAAGTTCTTCTTTGCTCTTTCGTCTATTGATATTTTTATATAATAAATGTAATTCTCATTTTCTGATGATTAGAGTTCTACAGTTTTATTCATCTGCAAAACTGAGGCCGGTTTAATGAAACAACTTTTTCTATAGTTTTAATTTTATTTTTTTATTGTTTGGTATATATTTAAATCTATCTTCATTCGCGTGTTTGATATATATGCCCCCGGAGGATAACAATACTCTTTTTTTCACTAATGTGTTTTATGCCATAATATTCCAATGGATTTTTTTCTTCTTCTGACATCTCTATTTCGATGATTTTTGCAATTGAATGTTTTTTTGAAGAGTGAGAATCGAGAAAATGGTTTGACCCTCTCAAACCCTAGAAATTCAATCCCAAAAAATTCAATCATCGTCGTTATTGTTTCGTTCGATCGCGACGGATTCTATAAGATGATGTGTGAGGAGATTCTTCCTTTGTTTGTGTGTGGGAAGACATTGACAAGCCTCCTGGTAATTAAAATCACGGGCCTCTCCTCTCATTTGTTTTCTACGAGCGTATTTTACGAGTTCGTGGTTTTGATTCTCCTGGGGAAAATATGTGAGACCCATAGAAATCTTATTTAGATTTATGTCTTCTTTTGATTTGAGTGGAATGTAAGAGATCTAAATACTATTTGATTCAGTACTGTTCTTATATTCAAGGTTTTTTTACTTTATCAGTTATTCATGGATTTTTTTGTTTGACCTTATTCGTAAAAGTTTGTTTCTCTTTATGCTATTCGAACTTTAACGGATTATTATTTTAATATGGTGGAAAATGACATGATTTTCATTTCACGAATTCCTTCTATTTGATTTGTTAACTTGCAAACTTTTTGTTTTAAAGGATTATCATAATTAAGAATCTAGAAATCGATTACGTCTGGTTGTGATTTCAAGGGAATGTAAAGATCTAATCCTCTTTCCTTGAGTATTGTTCTTAGATATTCAAGGATTGTGGGTTATTGTTGCTAAGGAAGGATAACTTTAACATTCTGGAAACGAATAGATCAATTTACTAACAAAGACTTTTTTTTTTTCTTTCAAATGATTCCTTTGCATGGACAACCAAGAGGAGATCAAAACAAAAGCTACGAGCGATCTATGTATCATGCAAGGTTACACAAGCATCAAACCATTTACTCAGGTATATAACATATCAAAAACCTCTAATTCTAATTGTCATTCTCTTTGATAGTTACAGTCCAGAAGCATCTAAGTGAAGTGATATAACAGCAGAATAATGGAGACATAGTAATATGTAACATATAAAAAAAACCTCTATATCTATTTGTCATTCTCTTTTATAGTTTCAGTCCATAAGCAGCTAAGTGAAGTGATATAACAGTATAATAATGGAGGAATAGTAATATGTAACATATCAAAAACCTATAAATCTATTTGTCATTCTCTTTGATAGTTTCAGTCCATAAGCATCTAAATGAAGTTATATAACAGTAGAATAATGGAGGAATAGTAATATGTATTGCTGATAATTAATGAGTTTAGATTTTGGTTTAGTAGTTGTGAAAAAACGTAGAACTATCTAGTCATATATAAGAGAAAGCCATGAATAGACCAAGAGAAGGAAGGGATTAGTTAGGTACTGAAACCCACAGAAGTGGTCACATGGTTATGTTTCAAGTTATTGAACCTATGTCAACAAGGAAAGAGGTTTATATTAGTCATTCATATAGGTTTCTCACTACAATTTGTTCTGCCGGTTTTTATTCTGTATTGTTTGATTTATCTACGTATAAGTATAATATTCTAAAAGTCAAAAAGAAACATAAGTATTATAAAGCAAGCGCTACAAATGCAGATAGTGAGTAGCAAATAAGGAAAGCATCTATCTGTACACGCAAGAAAGGTGGATGTTAAGGTATGATTGTCTTTGGTATAATTATCCAAAAATAAAAATATATACATGATGAGTTATTGAGTAGAAAAGTTTATTTCATTTGTTTCAGTCCCTTTTTTCAATTATAAGAAGCAAGATGCTGTTTTTTACAGTTACCATTAGGGATTTTTCATTTTCAGAGAAAATATGTTAATTGAAATGATGGATATATGTCGTCATTCTATTTTAAGATATATGAATTATGGCATTTTACTTACTCTGTTTTGGTAAGAGTTAATAGTTTTGTGGCTAATGAAAATTTGATTTGATGATGAGTATATCTCCAAACTCTAGTGTGAGAAGAAACAATAATAAAAATGAAGGAAGGTTGCACAAAAGCAGATGAGAAGATGGGAATCACGTCGACTTTCTGATATAAACTGGTATTCATTTGTTTTGTCTATTTTTTCTCGACTTTGTCGAGCTTCTGCTCTGATCATCTGATGCAATCATTTCATGTTTGAATTTGAGCTTACATGAAATGGAAAAGTTTGCATATACCATATACCATGCTCTTTTTTTGTTGAAAAATCCTAAAAGATGAATGATCTCTGCTTCCATGCTCTACACTGAACATGAGTGACTAATCCTTTTTCATTGTCAATTTCTATATTAACTTGCATCTGAAGTGATTTCGTCAATACCAATTACGATCACGTATATGTTTTCATAAAGAATTATATGGTATGCATGTTCAGTTAGAAGCTTCTGACATTTATCATTTAAGCTTTAATAAGTAATAACAACATCATATGCATGTTCTATACAGATTTTTCAGACGAAGTTCATAGGTCTTTCAAGATGATGGCCACTACTCAGTTTATAGTAAAATGAGTGTCAAGTTAAGAACCTGGTAAGATCAACTATGAATTAGAGAGTTTTTCCTTATTGCATGTGTTATGATGGAATTCGTGAATGCTGGAATTTTTTTATTCACAATCTGACTTCCTCGATGATTGTACTACTGAGAAAGAGATACATATATAAAAGGTCAAATGATACTGAGAAATATGGATATGTGTAGGTGAGAGAGATACTTAAACAGAAGAAACCGCAAACGTGAAGCATGTGCAACAGTTAGAGAAGAAGACCAAAAGATCACAGAAGACTAAGAAACGATTGTTAACGGTGAACCTAGCAAATAGAGGATAAGCCGCGTATGTGAAGCATAATGGATATATTTTTATGAATTTATAAAACGTAGATATATATATATATATATATATATATATATATATATGTTAAAGGTCTATATATATNCTTTCACCCCAAGGTTGGTTTGACACCTAAAGTACTACAACTGCAAAAAGACCTTTAGGTTTTGATTATCAAACCGGTTAAAAACCTGTTTATCAGGCTCTTTCTAGAGGGTCTGTCGGATTGTCCTCTTGAAATATCTCCTGCGCAAGGTTGGTGAGAGAGTCCACATAGTAGGTGTGTCCATCGATCGTTGGCCTCTTCATTAGCTTCTCCATGTCGAAATTCATCACCACGTCACCAACATTCAGTGCAATCTTTCCCTTCCTTACATCAATGATCGCTCCAACTGTTCCTAAGAAGGGTCTTCCAAGAATTAGAGGATCTTTGGGTTCCTCATCATAGGCTAGAACCACAAAGTCTGTGAGAATCAAACAATCTCCCACTTTGATAGGAACATCCTCTAAAACACCTTCAGGGATCCTCACAGAACGATCAGCAAGAACCAAAGAGATCCTTGTGGCTTGGAAATCTATCATGTCCAGCCGAAGAGCAACTGAAAGAGGCATAAGGTTCACACTTGACCCCAAATCACAGAGAGACCTCCCAAACCTGTCCGAAAAGATTGAATAATCCAGAACAAAATTTCCAGGATCTGAGAGTTTTTTCTGGAATCCTGTTCTGAATCACATCACTAACTTGCTCAGATATCATCATCACTCCTTCCTCAATGTCCAGGTTCTTTATCATCATCCTCTTCAAGTATCTTCTTATCACAAGAGTTGTTCTAATGGCATCTATCAAAGGGATTTCAACCACTAGCATGTCCATGATAGCCTTGCATCTGGCGTCAAGCTGCTCATTCTTCGACATCTTTGGTATCAAGGGGTAAGGTATCTTCAGTTTGTACACCTTTTCCTCTGTAATTTTCGTTGTTTTGAGCTGATTTGGTGATGTCCGAGAGGGGTGTCAATCGACACCCGCCTGGTGTCGATCGACACTCGTGCTTGATGTCGACTCCTTCGTGTCGAGCTTGGTCGATTTTGCTTCGTCTCGCTTCGAATTGTTGCGATCTTCTATGGGTGTCGATCGACACTCTGTAGTAGTGTCGATCGACACTGGCTCCGCAGCATCTCCAATGTCTTCAAGCTCCACGAATTCTTCAGTACTAAGGCCTCTTTTATGCACAGGCTGAAGGTTCTTTCCACTTCTCAATGTGATGGCGTTCACATGGCGTTTGAGATTAGTATCAGTTCTTCCTAGAAGGGATCCTTCTTGCATGTTGACAGCTCCTGCAGTCTGAGCAACTTGAACGTCCAACTTCTTCATATGAGAGTTCAAGCTCTCAATCTTCCCATTCAGGTCTTGGTACGGTGAATCAATCTTCCCATTGAAATCCGTTGTCATCTTCTGTTGTCCTTCCAGAAGTTGCTCTAACATAGACTCCACCTTATTGTCTTGTACAGGAGGCTTTTGGTAAGAAGAAGAACCATAGCTCCTTGTGTATTTGTTGTTTGGAATGGGGGCTTTTGAGTATAACTAGAATAGTTTTGATTTCCTTTGAAGGAGCTCCTCTGATAATTCCCATTAAAACTCATGTTCCCTTGCTAGTTCTCGAACCTTTGGCCTTGAAAACCACCTCCGTTGATGTAGTTATCTTCTTCCTCACACTCATCATTAGGCTCGAATGTCTCTACCTCATTAGCAAAGTGAACTTGCTTCTTCCCCACCAAGATGTTGTGTACGCTGTCCAGCTTCCTGTTAACCTCAGCTATTTGGCTTCCGCCATTTGCAATAGCATGTTGTTTCCTTTCAAAGTCTGCATTCTTGGTGCTGTTACAAGAGGCCAAATTCTTTATAAGCACCATCGCGTCATCTGGATATCTGGTGTTGAAGTTGCCATTGCTCGCAGCGTCTAAAGCCATCTGGTACCTCCAATCGATTTCTCGGTAGAAGATTCCGAGCAGCTGTGGCTCGCTGAAACCGTGATGTGGACAATCCCTCTGGTAAGCTTTAAACCTTACCCAAGAAGCCTTGAATGCTTCAGTAGGTCCTTGGGCAAATGCAGTGATCTTTGTCCTTACCTCTTCGGATCTTGCATCATCAAAGAAATTGCATAAGAATGCATTCTTTGTGTCTTCCCATGTGGTCAAAGATCCTGGTGGCAATTGCTTCAGCTAGTACGCTGCATCTCCTCCAAGAGAGTATGGAAAAAGCTTGCAGAATAGGTAGTCGTCAGACACTCCATTAGACTTAATGATGGATGCTAAGTCTTCGAACCTCTCGATGTGGTCCATGGGGTGCTTATTAGGGTGACCATGGAAAGGATGTTGAGCTACGAGTGAGAAGTAAGCAGGCTTCAGTTCAAAGTCGTGCCTTTGAAAGGGAGGTGGGCGAATCGCAGCTCTATTTGTGTAGAACTGGTCTGGCCTGTTGTATTCGTGATGGGGTCTAAATAGTCGTCCGAGTTTGGAGGATTTCTTTGGGGACTCGTCGAGCTTTGAATTTGTAGGACCGTAAGCTGCAAGTGCACAGCGTGCGTTGTAGTACTTAGGGTATCGATTCACAGGGAGGAGGTCAACTGCAAAACAGAAGAATCAGGGCAACCAAAGACGCAGATAATTGGGGTTTGGGGGTAAGTGTCACGGTTTTTGCAGAAAATAAAGAAAGCAGTATCACGTCTTATATAGAGGAGGTTGTCAATCTCTTCTATGACCAACGGGAAAAGGAAATCAAATAAAAGAACTTGTAAAAAGGAAATCAAGCAAGCAGTGCAGGAAAAGTAAATATTGAAGTGCGTAAATCTCGATGTAAAAGCAGATGGGGCGAACACGTTGGGAATCTTCTCAGGAAATCTATGGGGTTCTAACTAGAAATCAAACACACAAAAGTTAAGCAAGCGAGACTAGGCGATTTTACCCAAACTGATTCACTGGTTTTAACAACCTAACTTTATCAAACTAGGTCGATCTGCGAACTTCCATTCCACAGGTATACTTTCATATCCTGCGTCCTAGACGAACACGCAATAGGATAGGGACAATAAACATTCAGACATCTTTTAAAGGATGATCACTACCCTATTTTGGTCTAGATCTGAGATTCAAGACATTCGTCGTTCTCAAAACCCTGCGATCAGAATATAGTTCATGACGCCAGACTCATGCAATAAGAACGAATAAGGTGAGACAGAAAATCCTAATCTTAGGCCTAAACAATCGGTTCAACAACAGTTAATGAAATTCCCCATAGATCCCCTTAAAGAACACCCAACGAAAGTAAACTACAAAGACATAAAAGAAGAAGTAGAAAACGTGATTGATGAATGCATAACTTGTATAAATCGAATGAAATAAAAGAGGGTTCAAGAACAAATCAATCTCCCTCAAAGAACAAAGTGAAAACCACGAATCAAAGATTCGCGGCCGCCAAAGAGAAATCTATAACTTAGAGTATTTGGAATGAAAGCTGGTCTTCTTCTTTTTAAACCCTAAACGACAAGTATATATAGGTCTTCAAGTGCCCTAAGTCGTGGATTAGGTCTTGGCTTGCATAAGACGGCTACGGGTAAAATATGCATGTTATCAATTCGCCTAGCGTTCTTCCGCGTCCAGCAATCGCAGCTGCGATTTGTACTGCTTGCTCGATGATAATAGCTCCATTCTCATCAAGTCTATGGCCTCTGTTGTTCCTTCTGTTCCCCTCCACGTCCACGAAGTTGCCAGCTTCATCACGAATCAAAATCACAGGCTTAGCCATCTCTGTCTGCGAAGGGTGTCGATCGACACTAGTGTTGGTGTCGATCGACGCTCTTGCAAGTTTGCGATTAGTGCGTTCAAGATGGCCGAGTTCCTGGTTGAGTGTGATTAGTTCCTTTTCTTTGTTGCTTCTGGTACTAAGCATGCACTTGAAACCAAAAATAAGAAACTAAAAACGTCAGTAACCAAAACAAAAATAAAACCTAGTCAAAATCCTAATACTAGATTCCGTAGGCAGCTATTACTTCCCCGGCAACGACACTGCAAGTGTACAGCAATGATGTTGAGGTATAAGGGGTTATCGAATCCCAAAGGAAGTAGATGCTACACTATAGTCTCTAAGTTCAAATTATGATAGGTTGAATAAAATAAAAATAAAATAAACAACTAAACGAGACAGTAAACAAGATTAGGGTTCTTGAAGTTCAGGAGACTAAGGCGCTAGGCAAGGATAATTCTCAGGTTGAATCCAAGAATGTTGAAATTAACTGATAGGGATTTATTAAACCGTCTAGAACTCGAAACACCAATTTAAAACCAATCAACTCTCGTTGCAGAAGTTATCTATGCCTAAATTCCAGAATTTCAAATCTCTTTTTAAATTCAAACAACTAAGGCAAGCATTAAAAACAGGTTCGATTATTCACAAAATACAAAAACCTAATCTTTTTGTGAATAGGTATTTTGCTCATCTATGGTTAGTTCAAGTTACTAATAATGCTCATGCATCTATTAAATAACCTAAGGTTTGATTTCTAAGTGATCAATTAAGAAACCAAGTTAAGCACAAATCAAGATGAAGATCCAATTGATTTCCCTAACAGCAATAATAAATCTACAAACTCTTCATCAACCCTAAATCACCCTAACCTAACTAGCAAACTACTCAGACATGGAGATGAAAGCACAAATCATGACTGAAATAAATTCCATAAAATAAGAAAAGAGAATGATACAGGGGTTCGAAATCTTCTCAGAACAGTATAGAATTGTCTCCCCAAAAGCTCAGGATCAATCTCTCTCTAAGTCTCAAAACCAGAAAATAAGAATAATAATTGTTGTCTAAAAAATGCCTAAAAACTTATATTTATAGGCAAATTCGCGTCAGGGGCAATCTTGTAAATACTGGAAACTTCAGCTGATTTTCTTTTCCTAATGGAAGTCCATGAAACTTGGCGGTCTCGATTAGTGTCGATCAACACCAATGGTTAGTGTCGAACGACACTCTTTCTGTTTTCCGGCTCCGACTTCATCACTTCGCAGCTTCTTCTAGAATTCTCCAAAAAAGTTCCAGAATCTCCAATTATGCTCCAAACGTAGTCCAACCTGCAAAGACTCTAATAGGATTCTAAAAATACCAAAAGATTCTATAAAAAATGCTTATATCATGGTTGGTAAAAACCATGATATATCACAGCGACACACGTCACTTTTGTGACCAATCTTGTTACATTTGTTGCATTTCCCTTTGAAGTTCGTTTCAGCGTTGTTGCGCTTTTTGAAGTTCATGGAGGACCTTGGTTTGAAAGGAGATGTCGTTTTCACAGCCACACCTTTGTATTTTCCTTTGCCCTTGTGGGTTGCCACATTGACGTTGTGCTCCTGGAATTGTAGACCGTTTTCTTGACGGTTTTTATTTTCCATTTGAAGCTTGGTGATGACTTCTTCGAGAGTCATCGCCTTGCGTTTATGCATGAGGTAGTTTTTTGAAATCCACCCAACTCGGAGGTAACTTCTCGATGAAACTATTCACGGTGAAAATCTCGCAGATTGACATTCCCTCAGCAGCTATGTCATTACAAATAAATTGGAGTGCTTCTACATGATCCATGATGGGTTTGGAATCCACCATTTTGAAGTCGAGAAATTTTGCAAGCGCATATTTCTGACATCCAGCGTTTTCTGATTTGTACTTCTTCTCAAGAGCCATCCATAGTGATTTGGAGGATTTTTCCATACTGTAAACAAGGTACAGCTGGTCATTGAGGCGGCCTAAGATCCAGCCTTTGCAAATAAAATCCCCATGGATCCAGGCTTCAACACTAGCGAGAGTGTATGCACATGTGTTTCCTTCTGGAAGAACTGGTGCGTCCTCCTTCAGAAACTTATCGAACTTCATGTTCGTCAAGAAGAAATGCATCTTCTGTTGCCATGTTTTGAAACCTTTTCCGTGAAAATGATCCGGCATGAGTCCATGACTCGCAGTTGCAGTGATTAACAGGATCATGGGGTGGACAACATTGGGTGTTGTAGCCGTTGGAAGACCATCACCAAACAGGATTCGGCGTGTCGGCTCATCGACATCATTTGTACCCACTGGTCCAAACACATTCGGTGTTTGATCGAATACGTTTGAGGTACCGGTAGCCATTTGTTCACAAGTAAACAAATGAATCAGTAACCACTCGATTTGAACCAAAGTTCAATAAAGGATTTATCTAGAATAAATCGAAAATAGCGGATCTAGTTAACAATCTTAGATCGCTAATGAATGTTTAGCAAATTCACTTTTAAGCGATCACTGAAACTTTAGAATCGGTTAAAGCGTTTTACAAACTCGCTTAGAAGCGTTCGTAGTAACGGATACCAATTTTTTTTTTATATTATTAATCGAGTTTGAGAACGATTCGCGATATGCTATAAGCGGATTTATTGAGTTACGATTGTAGGAACCGCAAAAACGGAATTAAGAAATGCAGAGAATACGAAACAATTTTATTGTAATCACGAATTTATACGAAACTTTGAAAGTACAAGTTTATACGAAAACTTTGAAAGTACGAGTTTATACGAAAACTTTGAAAGTACGAGTTTATACGAAAATCTTGAAAATGGAAGTTAATACAAAACTAAGCAAAGAAGTTTTGTAAGTAATAAAAACGATTAAAGGACAAGTAAGGAAAAGGAAAAAAAACGAAGAAACGAAAAATGGATCTTCGAAGAGAAAAAACGAATACACGGAAGCGTGTAAAAACCGAATATCGGAGGCGAGTAAACTCTTTCCGTAACTCAGTAAATCGCTCGTAGTGAGACGGAAAAATACAATTTTTGAATTCCAAGATACAACCGATACGACGAGACCTTTTCGCAACACTCGAAAACGGAATCTACGAACTCTAAGAAACGCTACGTTAAACTCTCGAGACTTAAGAACCTAAACAAAAGAAAACGTTACACTCACTTAGAACTTAAGAGGAGGATCGATTGCTTGTTGTGTAAGGAGTGTGTTTGATGTTTGTGAGTGAGTTTAGAATGAGAGAAAGCTCTTCCTTATATAGGCGTGAGGAATGAGAGCTCTCACTTAGTCACTTATCCTGGCCACGTTACACATACGGGATTGGCCGACAAAGTGGAGATAATTATATCCAACTTTTGTACATGGAGCATCTTTCATCTTTTAACATGGAGCCGTAAGTGAGTGAGCATCTTTGCGGTTGGAAATTAATTGGGCCAAACCTCCAAACAGAAAGGCCCATTCGAATTGCCTTTAGGAAGTTTTTCATTTGATGGTCAAAACCCGAAGGCCCATTTCTCAGTCCAAAAAATAAAACTTCTCCTACTGCCCGAAGGCCCATTCCGCAAACCGCGAACCGCGAACCGGCCGGCCCCATTTAAACACACTTGGGTCGAAGCCATTTCTTTTCACTCTTTCCAATATTTCCGAAAGCCCATTAGCTTTTGAAATTTGGATCCAACACCTTCTTTGTCTTCATCGTTCTCCGATTTACCTTGCTCTCATCCTCTCTACAAATCACGAATTCCCAATTTTACCCTTCCCACGACTTGCGATTCTAACCGTCTCTGTCACTACTCTTACTTCTACGCAGACGGAACCTTCGCTGAGGGCAACCTCGTCGAAGAAAAATTTACCTTGTCAAATACCCAAATTATCCCTCCTTTGATTCTAGGTTGCGTTGCTGAGTCTACGAACGACAAGGTTATTTTGGGAATGAATATTGGTCGTCTTTCTTTCGTCTCGCAAGCTCAAATATTCAAATTCTCTTACTGTATCCCGACCCGATCGAACTGACCCGATTTTATTCCGACCGGGTCTTTTTACCTCGGGAAAACCCGAGTTCTTGCGGATTCAAATACGTTTCTCTTTTGACTTTTCCTGAAGGAAACTTCTCATCTTTATTAGTCCTAATATATATGTAATAATTAAAAGAGTTTTCTGCAAATTAATCCTCGATTTTTTTTTTTCAACTTTATCCTCGACTCTCGAAAAATACAGATCAACCCCAACAAATCTTGGTCAACCCTTAATATAACATTCAGCTGTATCGATGACGTGGCAAATATGGATGTCGTTTAGAAAACAAACTGAATATAAAATGTTGCGTTTGAGTTAGTAAAAAAAACAACAAGTAAATATCATTTTGAAAAGAAAAAACAACAAGGAAGTGAGATTGGTTTCAGCTGATATGCTCAAATTTATCCTAAAGCAACTCTCTCAAATTAAAAGATCAGTCGTAGTATTTAGAGATCGAATCTACAGGGAATTAGATAGTGAGACAGCAGACTTCTAAGTTTGAATTAAGGTAAGAATAAAATTAAAAATAAAAGACATCAAACAATTAAAGACTTAGTAAATTCAAGAGACGAAAGAAACGCTAGGCTATGGAAAATTCGCAGGTATGATTCCAAATTGCATAATAGAAAACTGTCATGATAGTTATTAAGAATCGTTTTAGAACTCGAAACACAATTGTAAAATCAATTTACTCTCGTTGCAGAGATTATCTATGTCTAAATTCCAGAATTCCAAATCTCTTTGTGAATTCTAACAATTAAAACAAGCATTAACAGTTCATGTTTAATTGTTCACAAAATCTCTAAATCAAATCTCTTTGCAGATAGTAATTTTGCTCATCTAAAATTAGGTAAGATGATTTAATAATACTCTCGCATCTATTAAACAACCTATTATCAGATTTCAGGTCACGAAGTTAGAATAAGCATTAATCACAAATCCAGATGAAGAACAAGTAGATTAATCCCAAAAGTAATTCAGTTCTAATTACTTATCATCAACCCTTGAATAACCCAAAACCTAACTAGCAAACTACTCAGACATGGCGAATAAGACAAACATCATGAATAAAATAGTTTGCATAAAATAATAAAAAAAATAAAAATAAATGGGTTTTAAATCTCCCAAGAACAGAGTATAGGATCTATCTCCCCAAAATCTCTCTAAAATCAAACTTGTCTGCCCTAAACAATCGCTCTGAAATCCTTAAATAAATGTTAAAACACGATTGGGGCTTTTTTGCAAATAAGAAAAACTTCTGGGCATTTTTCTTTTCTTCAAAATCTTTTAAAGTCACGCGGCTTCGTCTTGGCACGATTGGTGTCGATCGACACTGACAAAGACGTTTCTTTTAGCCTTTTTAGCAATGTCCCAACTGCTATCAACCGGAGTAGTACAGCGTATGGGGTATCAAACCATTTTGGGAGCGTTAATGAACATAACGGTCATANGAGTAGTACAGCGTATGGGGTATCAAACCATTTTGGGAGCGTTAATGAACATAACGGTCATATCGGTGTTATAAGTCAAGTTCAAATCGAGCAAAGACTAAATCTTTACTACTAAAAACGACTAAAAGATTGATCTTGTGTCACTCAAGACCGTAAATAAGAAAACTTTAGAGATGCTAAGCAAGAAATGGATATTTAACGTTAAAAAGATAAACTTTCAAGATAAAGGAAGGATCTTGATGAGTATCATGAACTAGGTAACTCTCGGTTCTGGTTATCAAGCTAAAGCTTTTGGATCACATCAAGACTTGGTCTTTTGATGGTGATTCTTAGGTAAAGGGATCCTCAAATCGTTTAGCCCATGATGTTTGGGTCTAAACTCTTTGAATCTCTATCACCATAGACTAGCTCTCGCATAGCGGTACAATAGAAGAAACAAGCATCTACAACGTACCTATTGAACCGTAAGATTCTTAGACAGATGGTTAGTCTTAGCCTAAGAGATCAAACTCTTGTTCATAGATCCGGCTAAGCAAGCACGTGATGTTCGTGTCAAGCCGCCTAAGGACTTTAGCCTAGATGGCCAAACTAGACTAAGCTTTAGGAATGATAAACAAGAAAGAATCTAACTTTATGTTTTAGCTAAGCAAGAAATATAAATCCGAGAGTACCATGGTCCTTTTAACCCATCAAGGTCCTAAAAAGACTACTCACAAGCCATTTGAGAAACCTCAAAATCCATAAGGAAGAGAGAGTAACTCATAGGCTGCAAGATAATCAAAAACAAGAAAAGGAAGAAGCTTTAAGTAAATAAGACTAAGCTATGAAACTTAAAACTTCAAGATTGCATAAAAATCAAAGCTTTGAAATAAGCTTCAATGGCGAAAAAATACAAAGTCTCGGTTCGAGAGAGAAGACAGAAAAATAAAGTGAAAGCGTGGTTTTTAGATAAGAGTGAGGGAGTAGGTATTTATACACAAAAAGGGAAAAACATAAACGTTGGGACCAAATTCCCGAAATGGTAATCTTTTGGCTTTTAGCGTTTCGGGCTTACATAGTTATGGACGAGCCGAAACGCTAATTCTTCTGATTCTTCGGGCAGGCTCCATATCGGGTAAGGATTTAGGGGTCATGTCGTGAAGGCTTACCTTCCTTGGTACTTGAATCGGGCACTTCCCGTTGCCTTGTTACGATATCCGTCCTTTGGGCATCTTCTTGCTGGATCTTCACACCGAGGTTCTCCTTTCGGGACTAAGCCGCTACTACTCGTCTAAATCGACCTCGTGTCGTGATCCATGCTCGATATTGCCGGCTCATTCTCCATTTGTGACTTCCCTCCTTGGTCTCTTCTTCGGATCATCCTAAGCACCTGAGAACACACTCCAAACATGCAAGACTATGCAAAAACCTAACCTAATGCATCTAATCCTAACATGAGAGAAAATGTGATGCAAGCTATCACTAAAGTGCAAGAATGAAGTCCTAACTATCATGAAACATGTACTAAAATCATGCAAATTACAGAGATATCAACACCCCCAAACTTGCCTTTTTGCTTGTCCTCAAGCAAAAGCCAACCAGAGGGGTGAAGTTTTAAAATAAAAGATGTAAGTTCGAATCCAAAACGCCATTTAAAGGAAATCTACTCAATGTCTAAGTTCCGGTTTCTAGGATGCAAGTCGAATTCTACTTATCCAAAAAGCCTTAGCCACATTCATCACAATAATCAAGCGAAAACAATCCCAACTTAGATGCACATTCAAATTCCCAAATCCCTTTCACATTCATTATGAAATTTAAAACGTGGATCTCATTCATGTCTGTCAACTAACTCATTTGGCTCAGGGTAAGGTCACGAGCTAAATATGAACTCGTAGCGCGAACGGGTTAAGTGTTTAGATGGGATCACTCATGAAAGGAACCTTCTTAATGCAAAATGCTAAGGGTAAAAACCAATGGATGCATACAAGGCTAGACATCCATCTACCCAGAACATCTATTTCGTTTCCTACCCTAGTCTAAATTGCTCCCTCCTAAGCTACCTTTTCTCTCGGCATTTCGCCGTTATCCCGATATCATTCCTCGATATTACCTTTCTTGGTCATCTTCGGGGGACTTCTTCTTTGTTGGAGATCGGTTTCGGCTTTCTGGCTCCTTTGTTGCGTTCCCTGTGTTTCACCTTTGGTGTTGTTGGCCGGATTTATGCTTTCTTGTTTGGCC
Organism: Alliaria petiolata; assembly: GCA_020283515.1. Taxonomy (NCBI): domain Eukaryota; kingdom Viridiplantae; phylum Streptophyta; class Magnoliopsida; order Brassicales; family Brassicaceae; genus Alliaria; species Alliaria petiolata. Next base: position 138,651,968 of record JAHZTW010000001.1, on the reverse strand, counting down.
TTCTTTTGCTTTTTCTTGGAACCGCCTTTTTCTTCTTTTGGTTTCGAGCTCCATTTGTTGCTGCCATCTCTTTTATTTGGTCCCCGTCTGACTCCTTGGTTTCCTTTCTTTTTCTTCTGTCAACTCATGATCAAGTTGGAATATAACCCCTTTTTCCTAGTCTACCCAGCAATATCGGCCTCCTATTTCGGTGTTAAGCCGTTTCAGTAACCAAACCACTTAACCTAGTGTTGATCCGAGATGTGAGCCAACGTCTACATGGAAATCTAACCTTGTCGATCTAAACCCAACACTTTTTGCCTAAGAAGATTCGAAAAAGGTGCAAAGGCCTCACATGCTCTCACGAAAGTATTTATTGGTTTAAAAACAATGGTTTAGGTTTAGGGTGAGGTCTGATACTTGGACTAGCAAATGGGTGGCAAAAGGGAAAAGAAAGTCCAAGTGAAATCCATGAGCTATTTGACAAATATGAACGAGATAATTAGATTTTCAAATTAACGGTTTAAGTTTTTTTTTTAGGGAAATGGTTCAAGTCACAATGCATCAAGTCAAAACTGAAATTCACAGGACAAATTCCAAATGTGGTGCTGCCTTAAGCTCAGTCTAATTCGAAATGCATCAGACAAACAAGAACTAAGGCATTGAGTTCATGACTTAAAAATGGCTATTTACAAGGATTCGTAATACCTAACACCTTATGCAAATGCTTATGAATCCTATATGAATGCATCTAGACTCAATCCTAACATGGAAATGCAACTACATGAGTTCTTTTTGTGGGATAAATTTTCAAAAAAAATTCAATTTTTTTGTGTTTTTCTATGCAAATATTATGAATGCAAGTACTACATACTCCCCCAAACTTAAATCACACAGTCTCTGTGTGATAGAAGAAAGGAAGAATATGGTCTAATGATTATGCAAAAATTCAAGCAAAATGAAAAATAATAGAAAAATGCTTATGGACAAAGGTTTGGAGTGGTACCTTACTGCTCAGTGTGATGTGAGGACGTGGTGTCCTCACTGGTGGAGAAGGATGGGTTGTCCGATTCCGGTATCGGGGATTGGCTTGCACGTCTCTTCCTCGACATGTTGTCCTCTTGGCAGGAATGCCTTCCTGGATCATTCAGCTCGCGCTCCCTTAGTTCGAACGAGAAGGAATGCCTCCTTTGAAGCATTCGGCTGTCTGCTTCATCGGATTCCTCGGTTTCATTTCCTTCTGCTCCCTCCGGAGACATATCGGCTTCATACCGTGGTGATGGTGTCGAGCCCTTCAGTTTTGAAGTGAGCGACTTGATTTTCCCCTTAAGGCCTTTCACATGCCCCTTAATCCCCTTCACCGTGGAGACTAGCTTCCTGATCGAGCGGTCTTGCCACTTGCAGTACCGCTGCAGCACATTGATCCTATCGTGAGCTGTCTTGAGAGTTCGATGAGTCGCACTCGTGATTAGGTCGAAATGGTAACGATCCGCCCCGTAGAGAGGGAAATCATACTCGTCTGTAGGGTCTTCGTAGTCGTCCTCACCCCCTTCTTCCTCTGGAGCAACTATATCGGCTTCTTCCCGATATTCCTCCTCGTAGTCCCTATAGTAGTCAGCTCCATATGGGAAGAGATGCTCATCCTGGGGGTCGAAATCCAAATTCCTTGGCTCCCTTATCGTGGTTAACCACGTGTTTGGCAGGAATAGTACTGCAGCTTGTCCTGATGCTCGGGTGAATTGATATCGGTGCCCATGCCAATATGGCTTCCCAAGAAACTGGCACTTCTTTAGATATGCATTGTCTATCCACCGGATTCCGTGAGTTGGCTCCTCGAGATCAATGCCAGCCCCTTTCAAGATAGCAGATACAACTCCTCCACAGACTATCTGAGGCCTGTCGCTTAGTGTGGATATCATCCACGATTTGTAGTGGAGAAGCTCCTTCATCAATAACGTGATCAACCCGGTGCTCCTTCTGCTCCCTCTCAGTTCAAACTCATTCCGCGTCTCATGAATGATCTCCACCAGGCCGTCGTCCATTATATCCAGCTCATTTGTCAGGACAGCTCAGCATTACTTCCTTGCAAAGAAAGTATGTGCAATAGCTCTTTGCACATACCTCAAGGTTGGGTGCCTTATCCTGGTGCTCTTGTTCACTCCTGGCTTGTACATACATATACCAATGTGCATCCACAGTGCCTACAGCTCCTCCCTTCCTATATTCAGGGACATTTCGCGCATATCGCCTTGGCTGAATCCGAATATCGACTCCAGCTCCCGAAATGTCATTCGGTGTGTCTCGCTTCCGTACTTGAAACGAATGTGCCCATCTCCAACTTCCTCCTGAGTGATCTCTCCGAATGCATAGAACGTTACTTCCAGTGTTGCAAGGAACTGGAAGGTTGCTTCGTCATGGGACGCATAAGCATTTTCCATGAATTTCTTCAGGCCCATTGCGTTGAAGAGGATCTGGCAATCCTCGTAGATGCCCAGCTCGACCATTGTCTCCTCGTGGGGATAGCGCGTGGCCTTGAACTCCATTCGCCTGAATGCTGCACGCATTTCGGCCAGGGTATTTCGGGATCCGGTACTTCTTCTTCCCGATGCACGTGTGGGTGAACGTACAATCGCCGCTTGGCTGGATTCACCAACTGGTCTCTTTCCTTGTCTCTTATCCGTTTAGTATTCCCTTGATCTCTCAAGAATAGCTCCGCTTCTTGTTGCTCCTACCATTGTACCTATCAATCAAAAACACTCGGAAGTGTGTAAGTACAAGGAAAAGTTTTAAGGACAGAGACTGTCTTGCATGTATGTTTAAAACCCTAGGCAACTCTATTCATGACTAAAGAGACCCAGGCAAACAAATTTGAGTATTAGCAGATCGGGGAAGAGTCTAAATCGTGAAGAATAAATAGTTGTTCTTCACAAATCCAGATTTTAGACAAGCTTGCGTTTAAACAAAAGGTGAAAAAGGGTCTTCTAGAATCTCGACACTTCAAAAGAGATTAACCATGAAGCTATTCTCACAAATAGATGTGCCGAAATTCAGAGAAAAACCAAAACAAAAAACCTAAGCTTTTACACGAAATCTGCCTACCAAAACGATCCTCCATCTACTCTCAATCTCTAATGCAGCGAATCTGAACAATCCTAAGAGATTATCAATCGTATCGCTATGTACTAGCATTTTACCTTAGATCGATATGCGAAAATCCTCGGATGAAAGCTCAAACTCGACTTTGCGAAATAAAAACTCAAATGCAATTTTCTAGGATTGAGAGTGATGGGGAATGAAAACGCGAGAGGCTAGGGTTTTTATAAAGAAAAAGAGACATGGGGAAAGGAAAGGTTGACTAGGGTTTCTTGGTTTGGGGAATAATTGTCGGTTAACCCCAACCAAGCATTCTTGCCTTATCCAAAAAAGTGGGCTTTGATTTGAGCGCTTTTTCCGGATTGGCCAAGCCTAGCCACCCTTTTACCTGGACGGACATATCGGGTTGACACCGATATGATGTGGTTAACGTTACGGATATCGGCTTGTTCCCGATATTTGACCACCGTGATGGTTGTCTAGCTTGGGCTTCATCCCATATCGGCTACACACCGTTGTGCCTGCCCGACAAGGAATAACCAGGGAGAATATCGTGGTGTCATCCCGATATTACATCCCGTTATTGAGCTAGACAACTTCTCATATTGATTTTAGCTACTCTTATATGTAAGTCTCCCCTTCTTATCTCTCATGGGATCCTGAAATCATTAAACTAAACTAGAAAAAGCATTAATATGTACATGGATAAGCTTGGGGTGCCTCCCAAGAGCGCTTTGTTTTGAGTCACTTAGCTTGACTTTTCTTGGTCATCTTTTAGTGCGAAAGGGGGAAATGAACACCCCTCGATCCTGTGGGAGGATCCTTACTTTCCTTGATCATCGAGATGAACTCGGCCAGAGATACATTGGAAGTTCCCTCTTTGCTTGCCTTAGAACCCTTTTGATTGGTCAAATCGGTGTCCTTTATCACCTTAAGGTAAGCAAAGGGTCTAACTTTTCCCTTGCATCTCTGCTTGTACCTCATCTCACCACCAGCAGAGAGAACAGGTTTGAGAGTCATACCTTCCAGAAGATCACCGAGAGTCGGTCCTTTCACGAGGACCTCTTGCAAGTGATCACCTCTTTTATTTCTTCTTGGTTTTCTTCTGGTTGCCCTTCGAATATTGCATTGAGACAGACCCCATCAAAGCTGGCTCCATCATAACATATTTCCAAGGATGGATCTTTGGTCTTCTCAATTGTCTTCTTGAGCTCAAGGGAATATGCGTGTTCCTTCTCATTGATTTCCTTCCCTTTGGTGTCAAAGTGCATTACCAAGCTTCCAGTTAGTCTCAGCTCTACCTTGCCGCTTTTGCAATCAAACATGCAACCGGCAGAGGCTAGGAAAGAACTTACCAATAGGAGAGTTTACTTGACATCTTGGTCCATATCTATCACCAGGAAGTCGCTAGGCAGTAGCACGTTCCCAATCATGAGGGGTAGGTCCAGCAACTTCCCAACAGTTTTCCTTTCACTTCCATCGGCCAGTGATAAAGGCTTCTTGCAGTCGGTATAAATGTCATACCCGAGACACTCAGCTGTGGCTCGGCTCATCACGTTGATGCTTGCCCCGAGGTCACACAGACAGTTTTCAAAGGTAATTCCTCCGAGTGTGCATGGAAAAGTGAATGATCATGGGTCTTCGAGCTTCTTAACTACTAAGGGTTCATCCTTAGGTTTCTCCACACGAGCTGCTGCATTCCTCCCTATTGTTACCATTGCATCAGCATAGAGCTTATCATTCAAAGCTACTAGGAAATCTGGAATAGGCTTGGTCTCGTCAGTATTGTTGAAGAGATCTTCAACTTTCTTCAATGTTTCAATTAATTCGGCTTCTTGTTCCTCTATGAGACGTTTCTTATGCCTCTGGGGGTATGGCATTGGCGGTTTATAGACTCGCAGGAATGATGCTTTCTCTTCAGGGGTTGCCAAATTTTTAGAACTCCCTCCCCTTCTTAGAATGTCGATGTCCACATCGACTTGAGCCCGTTTTGGAGAAGTGATATCGGGAAGATCCCGTTGTTCCTCGTCGAAAGTGGTGATCATTTGGCTTGTTCCTCGTCGAAAGTGGTGATCGTCGGGAAGATTCGTAACAGATTTTCCAGGAAGGTTGCTTGCTTGGCTTGTAGATGCAATCCCTTTGTTGTTTTCAAGTGTCTTGACACGAGCGGTCAAGTCTTCAATCTTCCCGGATAGTTCCGTGTGGACACCATCAATCTTGTTATGTACTTCAGCAAAACGTTTGTGCATATCCGCCTGGATATGTGTTTGACCTTGTAGAAGTTGCTTCAGAGTTCCCTCCAAGTCAAAGCCAGCTTGGCATTTGGGTTTCCTTGTTGTTGTGGGAATCCAGGAGGTGCACCGGCTTGACGTCGTGGCGGGTAGCCGTTTTGGTTTTGGAATCGTGGTACAAAGCCTTGTTGATTCGTGTAGGTCACGAATTGTTTTGCTCCTCCTCCTTGTTGCTGAGGGTAGGTCTGGTCTTGAGGATTTGCGACGTTCGTGCTCCGGTAGGAAAGGTTATTATTTGGTCTCCAATTGTTATACCCTCCTACTGAATGTCCTTGACATCTTCATACTGAATGTCCTCCCCTTCTTTGACTTGAGTGAGTTCTTCCACGAAATGGACCTCCTTTTGAGTTTGGACAAGTAGTAACATGTCAAGCTTCTCATTGAGCTCTTTCATCACCTTCCGGCTTCCTTCCACTTCTTCTTTGGAGCCACGATTGGATCTGTTATAGTCTTCGTGGTAAGAAGAGTCACTCTGAGCTAAGTTTTCAACTAACTCAAGACCGTCTTCAACGTCTTTAGCTAGGAAATTTCCATTGCTAGCCGTATCGAGCAGCATCCGAATCTTGGGAATGACACCCCGATATAGTGTACTGAGGAGTGATTCTTGGCTGAATCCATGGTGAGGGCACTGAGTGGTGTAGCCCTTGAATCTCTCCCAAGCTTCACAAAAAGTCTCGTTGGATTTTTGAGTGAAACCGCTGATTTCGTTCCGCAATCGGGCTGTGCTCGATGTGGAAAAGAACTTCGTCAGGAATGCCTTCTTGCAGTCTGCCCACGAGGTAATGGATCCGTGTGACAGTATCTTTTCCCATGCGTGTGCTTTGTCTCCCAGTGAGAAGGGAAACAAACGCAGCTTGAATCCATCTTCGCTTACTCCATTGATTTTGGTCATGGCGCACACACGATCGAACTGGTCGAGATGGTCAAGTGGGTCTTCCAAGGGCAGACCGAAGAATCGGTTGTTCTGCACCATGGAGATAAGACCACTTTTTATCTCGAAGTTGTTGTTCTGCACTGGTGGTGGCTGGATACCGTGTCGGCTTGCAGTCGATATCGGTGCATCTCCGGCACCGATTTGCCTCACAGCTCGTGGAGCAGCTGCAACACCAGGCTGTCCTTGGACTCCTTGTGGACCTTGTGGTCCTTGTGCACCAGCTGCGCCCGCAGCTCCTTGAGCACCTTGTTGGTTTTCCATCGTCACACGGTTAACTGTTTCGGCTTGTTCCCGATTTCGTCTAGCTGATCTTTCGAGCAGGTTTATATCGTCTATTGGGGGAACAAGGTTTGTTGTACCGTCTGAACGTAGGTTCATGTACCTGTTTCAACACAGATGTACGAGTGGAGTGTTAAAAATCTGAAAAAATAAAAACTTGTCCTTATAACGACCTAATACCGAAATGACTAAACTATCTCCCAAATCGGCAACGGCGCCAATTGACAAAGACGTTTCTTTTAGCCTTTTTAGCAATGTCCCAACTGCTATCAACCGGAGTAGTACAGCGTATGGGGTATCAAACCATTTTGGGAGCGTTAATGAACATAACGGTCATATCGGTGTTATAAGTCAAGTTCAAATCGTGCAAAGACTAAATCTTTACTACTAAAAACGACTAAAGGATTGATCTTGTGTCACTCAAGACCGTAAATAAGAAAACTTTAGAGATGCTAAGCAAGAAATGGATATTTAACGTTAAAAAGATTAACTTTCAAGATAAAGGAAGGATCTTGATGAGTATCATGAACTAGGTAACTCTCGGTTCTGGTTATCAAGCTAAAGCTTTTGGATCACATCAAGACTTGGTCTTTTGATGGTGATTCTTAGGTAAAGGGATCCTCAAATCGTTTAGCCCATGATGTTTGGGTCTAAACTCTTTGAATCTCTATCACCATAGACTAGCTCTCGCATAGCGGTACAATAGAAGAAACAAGCATCTACAACGTCCCTATTGAACCGTAAGATTCTTAGACAGATGGTTAGTCTTAGCCTAAGAGATCAAACTCTTGTTCATAGATCCGGCTAAGCAAGCACGTGATGTTCGTGTCAAGCCGCCTAAGGACTTTAGCCTAGATGGCCAAACTAGACTAAGCTTTGGGAATGATAAACAAGAAAGAATCTAACTTTATGTTTTAGCTAAGCAAGAAATATAAATCCGAGAGTCCCTTGGTCCTTTTAACCCATCAAGGTCCTAAAAAGACTACTCACAAGCCATTTGAGAAACCTCAAGATCCATAAGGATGAGAGAGTAACTCATAAGCCGTGAGATAATCAAAGACAAGAAAAGGAAGAAGCTTTAAGAAAATAACACTAAGCTATAAGACTTAAAACTTCAAGATTGCATAAAAATCAAAGCTTTAAACAAGCTTCAATGGTGGAAAAATACAGAGTTTCGGTTCTTGAAAGAGAAGACAGAAAATAAAAGTAGAAAGCGTGATGAAGAGATAAGAGTGAGGGAGTAGGTATTTATACACAAAAAGGGAAAAACATAAACGTTGGGACCACTTTCCCGAAATGGTACATTTTTGGCTTTTAGCGTTTCGGGCTCACGTCGTTATGGACGAGCCGAAACGCTAACTCTTCTGATTCTTCGGGCAGGCTGCATATCGGGTAAGGATTTCGGGGTCATGTCGTGAAGGCTTCCCTTCCTTGGTACTTGAATCGGGCACTTCCCGTTGCCTTGTTCCGATATCCGTCCTTTGGGCATCTTCTTGCTGGATCTTCACACCGAGGTTCTCCTTTCGGGACTAAGCCGCTACTACTCGTCTAAATCAACCTCGTGTCGTGATCCATGCTCGATATTGCCGGCTCATTCTCCATTTGTGACTTCCCTCCTTGGTCTCTTCTTCGGATCATCCTAAGCACCTGAGAACACACTCCAAACATGCAAGACTATGCAAAAACCTAACCAAATGCATCTAATCCTAACATGAGAGAAAATGTGATGCAAGCTATCACTAAAGTGCAAGAATGAAGTCTTAACTATCATGAAACATGTACTAAAATCATGCAAATTACAGAGATATCAGACACCAAGGGTAGTGTCAATCGACACCCATGGTAAAATCCGGCTCTTGGCTTCATCTCTTCGCAACTTATTTCACAATGCTCCAGAATGCTCAAAAATCTCCAATTATGCTCCAAACGTATATGAACCTGGAAAGACTCTAATAGGACTCTAAAAAGACCAAAAGACTCTATAAATAAGACTTATATCATGGTCAAAAACCGGTAAAAATCATGATACATAAACTCCCCAGACTTAGCTTTTGCTTGCCCTCAACCAAAACATAAACTAAGTATAGAGTCGAGGTTTGAAAACAGAAACAATCAGTTAACCTTAGGAATGCCACATTGATCAACACTCTTGAATCTACATACCGGAGAGCCAACATTAGGTAGTATTTCAGTGTACTTACCACAAGCTTAGCAATCTCTCAATTCAAGTCCAAACCCCTCAGAAAAATCCAGATTCTACATTGTTAACCCCTTAAATCAATTAAGTGTGCGGTCTCATCGAGAGAGTATCGATCAAAGAACTTATAGACTCTTTCCCTTCCAAGCTTCTGAACACACAGACAGACTTTGCACAATCCCTCTTATTTTCTCTTCCCTTAGTCGATTTCTTCCTACTTTTCTAAGGTATCATTTTATTTTTTTCTATCGACTTTCTTTTCTTTTCATAGCTCAAAAACGGTGCTACTCACACTCACTAATTATGTTCCTTGTGAGGAGACAGGTTCATGAGTATAAGCTTCCATCATAGTCCTTATCAAGGACTCAGGTTTCCGTTCTTAGACTTAGATTCTTTATATATTTTTTTTGTTTTCTTAGGGAAGATCAAAGAGAGATCATGAAAAACTTATCTTAAAAATGCTGGAAGAGGAATCAAGTTCAATGCATACCAAGCCTCAAGATGAGAAGTTGAAGTTCATTAGGGTGGAGTTAACAACAAAGTTTCTAAACTCTCCTTGTTAGACTAATTAACTTGCAACTTTTTACCTAGTAAAACCTGCAATGAACTACTCTGGCAATGGTTCTTCATGTGTCAATGTGTTGTGGTTAGTTCCAAGAAAAACTGAAAATTTCAACTGGTTTTGACTCAATAAAACAAATTGTTGACTGGCTCTCAAAAACAAACACAATGTCAGTAACTACCTCCCCCAAACTTAAACAACACTGTCCCCAGTGTTAGCAAGCCTGAAGTTGGTAAAAAGAAGACAAGGAAATCGATTGAATGAATAAGAGAAGTTCTTACCTCTCTGTACGCATGGTGTCGATCGACACTAGGTGTGGTGTCGATCGACACAGGTTATATCGACTTCCTGTGTCGACCTTGGTCGACATGCGTTCGCCTCGAGTTTTTTTTTCTTTTTTTAAAAGAAAACCCGAAATAGTTAATAAATAAAGCAAAATAAAAATGAAAAGAAATACTTATCAGTGGGTTGCCTCCCACTAAGCGCTTGTTTTAAGTCATTAGCTTGACTTGGATGCTGGAAATCAGTCGGTAGGTGCAGCATGAGAACTCGTTTCAAAACAAGCTCCACATTCAGACACCTTCAGCTTCAAAATTCTGTTTCATGGTCCTTTTACAGCATCTAGCCCTATCTCCTTCATCTCAGATGTAAGAATTTCTCTAACCTTGGAGAAAGTCTTTGAGATTCCTTTGTACTTCACCTTATACTCAATCGTGTTTCCATCACAGCTCTGAGGTATCAAAGTGACTTGAGGATCTCCCTTGATCTTTTGGTTCTCAACTCTCTTCTTCATTTTTGCCCTTTTCTGGTTCCCTTTGTGATCATGTGAGGATTTCCAGCTAGGACTTCATCTGCATCACTCTTATCACAAGGTCTTTCCTGAGAAACGCCTGCCAGCTTATCTCTAGCAATCACAACAATGCAAGAGACGTGTTTCAAAGTTCCACTAGTAGGGACATCTTTGTAGAAAACTCCTTTGTCAACATTAGAAAAGGAGATTCTCTTGTTAGTCATGTATCCAACTGCTCCCACTGTAGCCATGAATGGTCCCCCAAAAATAAAATGCATGACAGAATCCTTGCTCACTTCCACAACTTGAAAATCAGTAGGTACTAGACAATTCCTCACTTTGACAAGCAAGTCTGGATTTGTACCATATGGGATTGTGGCAGAAGAGTTGGCAAATGCAAAAGTCATCTGAGGAGGTTGAATGTCAGCGATTCCTAACTTCTCTGCAATGTATTTTGACATGAGATTCACATTAGCACCAGAATCACAGAGAGATTGGTCAAACTTAACTCCTCCAATGGAGCATCGAACAACAAACATCCCAGGGTCTTCAACCTTAAACAGCTGCTTAATTGGCGGTGGTGTATCTCTCGCCTTGTGAAAGAGTTCTTCAATCTCTTCAAAACTCTCTCTGCATTTTTGGAAGAAGGCACACAAAGAATATCTCTCATAAGCCTCTTCGAATGAAAGTTCAGTAGGAATCCTTCTCACCCTCTTGTTGAAATCAGCTAGCTTCTCCGCACTAATGTGCGGCCTTAGGTGTTTGGGTCGAGGAGGATATTGAACCTTAGGCCTGTACACCCTTTCCTTTGTAGTTTTTGAAACTTTAAGAAGGTCTGGCGAGGTCTGGAAAGGGTGTCGATCGACACCCAGCTGGTGTCGATCGACACCTAGCTGGTGTCGATCGACACTACCATCTAGCGTCGATGATTCAGTGTCGACCATGCTCGATTTTGGTCTGACAGAGCTCGAACTCCCGAGTTTTTCTACTGGTGTCGATCGACACTCAGCAGTGGTGTTGATCGACACTCAGCAGTGGTGTCGCTCGACACTCAGCAGTGCTGTCGCTCGACACTCAGCAGTGTTGTCGCTCGACACTCAGCAGTGGTGTCGATCGACACTTGCTCTGCATCTGCAACATCTTCTTCTTCAACTCCCTGAAGCTCCACAAATTTTTCAACACTCGGACCCTTTTTCAACCGCAGCGGTTGCGGTTGTGGTTGCACGAGTTTGCGGAAGCGGATGAGTACAGTTAACATCGTTACTAAGCGGTTTGTACGACTGGCAAAACAGTTGGAAACGAGTGTGTTTGTGGGATATTTACGACTGGTTAACTTGCGGGCAAAGTAGCTGTTAAACAATAAATTAACAATATAAACGTATTTTATAACTATAAAAAACATATAAAATCATATTATTATAAAAATTATAAAATTATTAATTAAACATAATTAATTATAAAAATTATAAAAATAGTATGTGTATAATACTTACGTTTATTTCTTAATTTTTGTTTGTTTGAATGAAAGTTATAATTTTAATAGAGAAATTATTTTTTTGTATAGAGATATTAGATGAAAAGAATTTTATTTGTTAGATTATTATACATTAGTGATGAAGAGAAAATTTATCAAAATAATTAGTGTTTATATATTTTATACATAAAAAATTAGGAAATGTTGTTAATAAATATTTGTTAAAAAGTTTCAAATTTATTTATTTATTTGTAATTATAATATTCAAATTATATTTTTTAAAAATATATTATATATATCCTGATTTAAATAAATTTTATGATTTTTTTTTAGTTTTTTTAAATATCTACACACAATCGCTTGCAACCGCAAACGCTAGCTGGAAGGAGTTTTTGATTTTGAGAGACAAAAAATAGTACTAAGCGATATAAAGTGTTTTGCATGATTGTTGTCAAACGCCAACCACCGCTACCACCCGCAAAAGCTGCGTTTGTGGATGTTAGGGAGAGAACCAATCAAGTTAAGAATTTGTAAACTTAGGGCTTTGCTACATGATAAATTAACGAATACAAAAATGTTTTAAAAAAATTATTATTAAATCATCCTCATAATATATATTTTAATAGGATTTTCGCAATAAAAAAATATTAAAAAAGCAAAGAGAGTATGATAAGAATATCTTATTTGAAAACTTCAAATATTCTTGATACTCATTTCACATATATCATTTTATAATTAACTTAATTTTTCTTTACAAATTAAAATTTAATTATATAATAAAATTATTTTTAAAATAATAATACTCTCTCCGTTTCACATAGTTTGATGTTTTGAGATTTATTTTTGTTCTTAAGAGTTTGATTTTTTAGATTATATTTAATATATTCCTTTTTCAAGAAACTTTTTGTTATCATTATTCATTTTTTCTTTTTCTGAAAACCAAATGAATAAAAACAAACAATTAATAAAATAGAACATTAAATGATAAAGCAAAGAAAAAGTAATTTAATGAATAATTTTCTTAATATCTGTGAAAATTCTAAAACATCAAACAATTAGGAAGAGAGAGTATTGTATAGTTGAGATATTTGAGGGAGTCTCTCACCAGTAAAAAATATTACATAATGCATAGACTTAAAAAGATGAAAATAATCTAATTTATTAAATTAATATGAAATTAATATATTTAAAATAAACCTAAATATCGTAATCTAAAATATTCATAACTTTTTAGATTTAATTTAATTTTTATAATTTTGATATGGTTGATGAGTGATGACATTGTATTTAGCAATTAAAAATGATACTCAATGGTGACCATTTTTCATCGGTAATGATGGTTTCGTCGATGACGATAGATTAAAAGATACAAATAAAAAATACAATAATGTTATTGTTTTCATCGTCATCTATTGTAAATTTATAATGACAGTGTTTCCTAATAGGTAGTAAGACAAACCGAAAATTAGATATACAAACAATATAGATACCACATAATCAGATATTCATATGATAGAAAATGCTTGGATGGATCCTAAGGAACGATCAGGGTGGAGTACTATGGATGGGAGCTCGAAGACTACAGCTGGCTTGCAAGAAAAAGTACGATATATGGAGTATGATAGATGGAGTCTGATAGATGTAAATCCTTTGATGTTTTCAAAGAATGAGTTTAAAAACTTTAGTGGTCTCAACTGCGAGTATGTTCCGACACTGGAGGATCAAGAAGTTACCCCTGAGATGAAAGTTTTTTGGGAGAAGTTTGGCGTCAGTGTAGATGTTGGTCCGAGCGTTGACGATCTTGCAGAAGCGTGTAAGCATGCTGGGGACTGGACAAGGGATGATAGGATTAGGTTAGGATTTTTATCCATCTACGCTGGATTCATTAAGGCAAAAAAAAGGGATTCACCCACACGGGTGGACTATGCAAGACTAGTCATGGATGTTGGGTCATTTGCAAATTTTCCCTGGGGAAGAGTGGCTTTCAAGTTCCTCATAGAGTCTGTCAAAAAAACGGATTTGACAAAGACATGTTGGATTTATGGGTTTGCTAAAGTGCTCCAGGTTTGGACGTATTATGCCATGCCGGATTTCGATTCCGATTTTGGGAATCCCTTTCCCAACAACCCAACTCCACCAGTGCTGGCTTACGGCGGTTGTCGAGGAGGAAAATAAATCAAAGAGGCTATGCTGAAACAGGTAAATTTATATTTGTAGACTTCTTTTGAATACTTCTTTGCGTAGACCTCGGTAAAATATATATCCCAATTGTTTGCAGGTTAGCTTCAACAATTTTACTTTGAAGGAACGGGAAGAGATGTTCCCTATTTGGGATGATGAGGTAGGTTATCCTCTGATCGAGAACACTATCAAAGCCATATTTGGGGAGTTGGGTGAGGGTAAATGGAACTGGAAGTCCAGTGATTGGCGGTCCAAAGGTGTTAAGGAGTCGAACGTCGTGAAGTTATAGGCCACAAAGGGCCAAAAAAAAGGCGTTCAGTCTGACGATGAAAGTCGGAAGAAGACTTGTCCAGCCCCTCCTCCTTCCATAGATGATGATGTTTTGAAGAGTAATATCGAGACGATGAAACAACATGTCTCGGCATGTTGCACGAGATTGGCGGGGGATATGAAAGATGGGTTTGCGGCGTGCGATACAAAGCTCGGACTCTTGACAGACAAGGTTGCCGCTGTGGAGCGAACCGTTGCCAAGATTAAGGAGGCAAGTAATGAGGAGCATGTCAAGTCCAGCGCTGGTCGGGTTAGTTCCAATCCATCTCCCAATACAACTAAAAAGACTTTAAAGAGGCCTTCTTTGAAACCAGTCGTTACTAGGGTTACTAGAGCTAGGGCAAGATTGAGGGCAAACCCGTCTGAAAAGAAGTAGACTGCTTGTGCCGAATTCATTTTGTATTTTAAAATGATTTAAATTGTGTGTACCCTTTGATTTCCGACTCCATGTATACTTGAACAATTTCCAATTAATAAAGCCGTTAATTTTCAGATGTTTGTTCTTGTCATTGACATCTCATGCATTATTTCAGAAAAATCAACCAGCTCCATGTGAGAGTGTAAACGGTGCCCAAGATGTAGAACCAAGTGTCGTCTATGTAGGGAGGGGCAAACCATCGCAGAAGGATGTGGATGATCTGTTAATAAAACAACTGTCTAAGAAGAAGGCCGCAAGAATTGTGGCACGAGCCAAGGCCGACAACAACTTAAGGAGGGCAATAGCTTCTACAGTTCCGGGAAGTAGAACACCAAACGTAATCATGAAGGCAAATGTAGGTGGTGGATATGATCCTTTTGCTTCCATTGATGCCGTGAATAATAAGACTCTAAATGACTGGTTGAAACGTCTACCGTAAATTGTTACTATCGAAATAAGATTTATAAATTGAGCAGTATTGGTCTATATAGCTTGAGTATTGTGTGCTCATTATGTCTGCAGTGGCTGGCCGGCTCACGACAAGAAGAACCATCTAATAAACTAATGGTGGTGGCTGCTGAGGACTCCACAGAAATGGCTTGTAGATACGGTACGACTTTTCGAGTAGACTTTTCGTTTATATATATAAGGAGTAGACTTCTCGAGTAGACTTCTCGTGGATAGATTTATATAAGGAGTAGACTTTTCGAGTTGACTTCTCGAGTATACTTCTCGAGTAGACTTCTCGAGTAGACTTCTCGAGTATATTTCTCGAGTAGACTTCTCGAGTATACTTCTCGAGTAGACTTCTCGTGGATAGATTTATATAAGGAGTAGACTTCTCGTGGATAGATTTATATAAGGAGTAGACTTCTCGATAATAGACTTATATAAGGAGTAGACTTCTCGAGTAGACTTTATTTTCATATTTTGTTGACTTCTCTATATCTCAATGTAGCACATGGATGCCAGCATCAACCTGCTCAGATATCGCATTACGAAACATCCGGAATGGGTTAGGAGTGATCATATCTGCTTCCTTGATACGATTTTCGGTATGATGTGGAATACCAAGTACGCTGATTTTCGTGCCACTTCTCTAAATCTCGATGGCTCAGGTAAAATGCTGCCGCCTGGTGCCTTTGATTATTACAACGGTGAGTCACCGGTGTACTGCAGAACGGACAAGATATGGGGGATCGAGATCGATGACATATACTTGGCCTTGAATGTAAAAGAGGATCATTGAGTTGCTTTGTGTATCTCAATACCTAATCGGCACATTATCATTTGGGACAGTCTTGTTGGCCATGCTGACGATGAAGAGTTAGCGAACGCAGTTGAACCTATTGCAGTCATGATGCCTTATCTGATTCGAGAAATGGCTCCCCGAGAAGAGAAAGATAAGTTCCATGCTACAGCTTTCACACACACACGGTAGACGGAGATTGGGTGCCACAACAAAAGATCGGTGGTGATTGTGGAGTTTTTTTCCTCAAGCTTATTGAATATCATGCTCTTGGACTGCCATTTCCTTCGACATTGTGTCTAGCCAACATGAAAGTTCATAGACATTAAATTGCTAATGACTTATTCCACGAGATCGACTGTCGGGGACCGTTTGAAGACCGTGACTGGGCGAATTTAGACATATATAAAGGTACCTGATTTACTGATAGTTGAAGTTTTTGTAATTATTGTATTTTGTAACAAACTAATTATGGTGGTGAAGGTTTTGTACCCCACTTTTAATCTTTTGCAAATGTTGATGTGGTTGGAAAATTTTTGTTGTAACCCATCAGTGTTAATATATAACAAGGATTGTGTTGTTTCTTACATAACTTCTCAATCTAGTAGACTTCTTATGTATTACATAACTTAAAGGTGAATCAGAGGGACATTTATATTACATAACTTAAAGGTGAATCAGAGGGACAAAGTAGACTTTCCGAGTAAACTTCTCGAGTAGACTTCTAAAGTAGACTTCTCGACATGAGACTTATAATACAAAGCAGACTTCCTGAATAGACTTCTCGAGTAGACTTCTAAAGTAAACTTTTCGACATGAGACTTATAATACAAAGTACACTTCTCGAGTAGATTTCTCGAGTAGACTTTTAAAGTAGACTTCTCGACATGAGACTTATAATACAAAGTATACTTCCCGAGTAGACTTCTCGAGTAGACTTCTAAAGTAAACTTCTCGGCATGAGACTTATAATATAAAGTAGACTTCCTGAGTAGACTTCTCGAGTTGACTTCTAAAGTAGACTTCTTGACATGAGACTTATAATACAAAGTAGACTTCTCGAGTAGATATTAGCTTACACAATGGGGGCGAGTATGACCATGTTGCTTGCACTTTGAACAACTGTATTTCTTGTGCATTTTCCTCGGTCGTGTGCCTCTCTTCCTTGACATTTCTAGCCAAGTTTGCCACCTTGACTTTTTCTTTCTTCCAGGAGCAATCTTTATGACCGGAACACCACATGGTTCTTCTTTCTTGACTTCGTTTTCATCAGAAATCGGGGGTTAATGGGATGGGAGTACGCAACATATAATGACTCCTTCGAGTAAGATGGACACACAATTGTTGACAGTTGCACACACAATTCTCAACATCATACACACCACAAGAACACTTCTGCTGTTCCAAATCAACAATACAATCTCGTGCTCCACCCTTAACAAAGAAATGCCAGCCATCTATGCGTTCTACTTTTAAATTTTCAGCATAATAATCTCGAATTACCGATAGATATTCTACCCTCGGTATGGCTCCACAAAGGAGAAACGGTTGAGATGTTCACAAGTTCCCCAAGATATCACAGCCTCATACTGAGGTAATAGTAGGCAATCGGACAGCCTAATGGCCTCAAAGGTAAGCAAAGTCTAACAAACGAACTGTTCCATATAACAACAGCACCAGAAACATCCTCATAGAGAGGTAAGAGAATCCTAAAGGAAGGCAAATTCCAAACAAATGCCATTAGTTCAAAGAATTTATAGGCTCGAAGAGAGGCAATACCTTCGGAGAACACATGAGACAAAAGACTAGATACAGAAAAAACCTTCAAGGAGGTTGAAGCAAACACGACAGACCCCAAATCTGGTGGATCTGGAGGGTCTGGTGGGTCTGGCGGAGACGGCAAAGCTGGGGGGAGATGAGGTCGGAGGGAAAATCAGGAGGATCTGGAGGTTCAGAGAGTTTGAGGAGGGGAGGAGACTCAAACGAAACTGGAGATATCTTATTCGGCGGTGGATCTGTCGACTCCGACAGAGTGAACGACAGGCTCGAGAACTCAGTCCTCAAAAGCGCCACAAAACCCATCGATGACATCGTCGAAGAGAGAGATTGGCCGGAGAAGATCTCACCGGAAAAGTGACGGGGAGAGAAACGGATCTTCGAAGAGAAACCAAACCGCTTCGAGCAAGAGGAGACGATGCTGGTCAGGAGGAGCGCACGCCGGAGGAGAGGTGTCGGTGGAAATCCATCTTCGGTTTAGAGTGCGGCGGCTGAGACTTCCTTGGGCTGCGTGCCTGAGAGAAAACGCTCTCTAGGGCGAACGTTTGCTCTTGCCTTTATGAACCAACTTCAACGATTCCTTTTTGGTCTTGTGTTTCAGTTTCTTAAGCACCACGTCATTAATAACAAACTCCTTTTGTTATGATAATTGAGATACAAAACATTGCATTTTCACTCCACTCCACCTAATATAACATATCTCTCCGTTTTATTTTAACGGTGTTTGTTCTTATTTTGATTATTATTTATAAAACATGAATGACTTTATAACTATTATTGGCTTTCTTAACCAATACTTTTCTTTACAAAATCATATATATAATTAGCCAAACCTCTTTCCATCTAAGCCATCCACATCATCAATTTTTTTATTTTTTAAATGGGCTTTTATATATTTTGGGTAAATATATTTTTGGACTTTCACACATTAATTTAAAAATAAAAAACATACTTATTCTAAAGCACAAAAACTATAAATTCTTTACAAAAAAAAAAATCATAATGCTATTTCAAATAAAAAAACAAAGAGAGTGCATTAGAACAATTGTGAAATAACTTTCTTCATATCGCTGAAAATAAACGACTAAAAAAAAAAGAGAAACCAATTGAATATATATATTAAGTGGGGAGAAAAATATACACTTACAATAACATATGACAATTTATATTAGGAAAAGAATTTCACAATAGGTTTACATATTTTGAGATAAAAAAAAATTAAAAACATTATTTAAAATTAAGAAAACAAACAAGAACCAAATTTAAAAATAAAAACACACTTATTCTACAAAAAAAAATTAAGAAATGCTTTTTTGAATAAAATTTGATAAAGTGTTATTTTGAATAAGAAATAAAAAAATAGTGGATGGAATTAGCACTGGGCATTCCAGGTTTTAGGACGAGAATTTATGGTACGGGACGGGAACGAATAATTTTGAAATTGGAAAACAATTCTCAAAAGGGAATTCGATAAGAACGGGACGGAATTTTTGGGTTACGGGACGGATTCGGGAAATTTTTAACCTAAAATATGTTTCCAAAATTTCAATAATTTGGATAAAGATCGACTTAAATATTTCGGATAATTTTGGGAAAATTATGAAAAAATCGTAATAAGTTGGAAAATTTCAGGAAAATTCGGATAACTTCGAAAAAAATCAAAAAAATATATAGAGTTTTCAAATTTAAATTTTTAAATGGGTAATTTGGGTACGTAATCTCATATTCGTACTCTTTCCGTACCCGTTTGAATAAAATAAATGATTTCAAACATATAATTATTTTGAACGGGATTGAGAATAGATTAAAAATTCGGGATGGATACGAGACGGAATGAGAAACATGTCCCAAAATTTCCATACTAGGTTTGATGGTGAATTCAATTTGTTGATCTCGTTAGAAATAATGGACATAGAAAAAAAAATTAAATATATATATTGAGTGGGGGGACATATACACTTACAACATCATATAAGTATAGGAGGAAGTTTTTTAACAATTAACACATCACAATTTATGTTAAGAAAAGAACTTCATAATAATATGTGTACATATTTTAGGATAATAAAAAAATAAAAACAACATCTAAAATAAAAACAAAAACAAAACAAAACCAAATATAAAATAAAGATAAACATAAGGATAATATAAATATATAAAATTATAATATACAAATTTAAATTAAATAAAACCGTGCAACGCACGGATTGATCTCTAATATCATATAATTTGAAACGGAAATAATTTTATTATATTAATCAAAGTCATTGGTTAAGCCATGATGTACGACGCTCCATCAAATAACTTTCTTAGCCACTACGTGAGAGTTGTACAATACTATAGTCTACATGTAAATTGACTCTAGAATAGTATATGAACAAAATCAAATAAAAATATAAAAATATAAAAATCTAACCAAGTCTAAAAACGAAGACCATTTGTCTGAAATGGAAGAGAAAACGCGTTGGGTAATTTCGCTTTATTTCTCCCTCAAAATCTCTGTCGTCTTCCCTTTAACGCCTTTGACTACGTGTCAACTGCTTCTTCCTTGGTCTTTTTTTTTCTTTGTTTACGTCAATATTTTTAACGTGAAAAAGAAGCAACATAAAACCACTCAACATTACTTATAAGTTATATATATATATATATATATCAGTTTTTGATTAATTATTGGATATGATTCGTAACTAGTATGGAATGGTTTTGGTCAACAAAAAAAAACCATTATGGAATGGTTTGTTTACCAATTAAACATGAGTTTGAAACCAATGCTTTGAAAACTAGATACATGCTATGGTTAAAAATAAAAAAAACTAGATACATGTTAAAAGAATATTGAAAAGATTAACCAAAGGTTTTTTTTACAGTAATCTCTTACCAAACAGAGGGTTTGTTGTATTTCTTTTATAAATATTAAGATATTATTTTTTTTGTTCAACTAATGTTTAAATTTAATCAAATATCTATTTATTCTTTTATTTTACTACTCAAAGTTTCAAACCCTTTATAATCGAAATTCGAAACTACTAGTAGTATTCTACATCTCATTCCATTTTGACATATTCACTTGAAAATATCTCAAAAACGACTTCAACCGCACCAAAAAAATTTCTAATTAAACACCCTAAACGAATTCAATCAAACGTACAGTAAAATTGGTGTATGAATCAAAAACATTAACTTTCGTTAACCTACAGTAGTTTACTAGTGTACTTGAAAGATTTTAATTCGTGAAGTATCATAAATTTATTCCGAATAAGAAGATAGTCGTTGAGTGTAAATTTTAAAAACCTAGGTCGTTGAGCCGAAACCTCTTAATTGACATCTAATCAGTAATCAGTTAATCACTAATCAAAATCAAAACCAAAAGTTAAAAAAATAAAATAAACAAATTTAGTTATATTTCGTAGCCTCCTTATCCCATGCATCGCCAACCGACATTAAGACTTATCTTAAAATCATATATATTACAAAAACAAACGAAAACTAAATCATATAATATAACCTAACCACTTTTAATTAGTTGCACAATCTCCCTCAATATTTCTCTTCTATCTTTTTAATATTCGTGCGCGTGTGTATATAATATTTCACATTAACACACTCTTTCATCATCATCTCTCTCTCTCTACTCACTCACTCTCACTCTGTTAAACAAAAAAAAATGTCTCTCTTCTTAACAATTCTCTATGTTTTCCTCTGTAACTCAGTTTCTCTCTCATACTCTCTCTCTCTCCACTTTCCTCTGACATCTCTCCGTCTCATCCCAACCACTACTAACTCATCTTCTTCCTTCCTCCAAACCTCCCTCGTCTCTCGCCGGGATCAATCTCCGTCGTCGTCGTCGTTTCATCCGTACAATTTCCGATCAAATTTCAAATACTCAATGGCTCTGGTTCTCTCTCTTCCGATCGGAACACCGATTCAGACTCAAGAGCTTGTTCTCGACACTGGAAGTCAACTTTCATGGATCCAGTGCCATCGCAAGAAGAAGAACCCTCCTCATACGGCTTCGTTTGATCCGTCCTTGTCTTCATCGTTCTCCGATCTGCCTTGCTCTCATCCTCTCTGCAAACCACGAATTCCCGATTTTACCCTTCCCACGAGTTGCGATTCTAACCGTCTCTGTCACTACTCTTACTTCTACGCAGACGGAACCTTCGCTGAGGGCAACCTCGTCGAAGAAAAATTTACCTTGTCAAATACCCAAATTACCCCTCCTTTGATTCTAGGTTGCGCTGCTGAATCTACAGACGACAGGGGTATTTTGGGAATGAATCTTGGTCGTCTTTCTTTCGTCTCGCAAGCTAAAATATTCAAATTCTCTTACTGTATCCCGATCCGATCGAACCGACCCGGTTTTATTCCGACCGGGTCTTTTTACCTCGGGGAAAACCCGAATTCTCGCGGATTCAAATACGTCTCTCTTTTGACTTTTCCTCAGAGTCAACGCATGCCGAATCTAGACCCTCTGGCTTACACAGTATCTTTGCAAGGGATACGAATCGGACAAACGAAATTAAACATCCCAGCCTCTGTTTTTAGACCCGACGCAAGCGGGTCGGGTCAAACCATGGTGGATTCGGGTTCTGAATTCACTCACTTGGTCGACGTGGCGTATGATAAGGTGAGGGAAGAAATAGTGAAGCTTGTGGGGCCTAGATTGAAGAAGGGCTACGTGTACGGCGTCACAGCTGACATGTGTTTCGGCGGGAACAATCCGGTTGAGATCGGACGGTTGATTGGCGATCTCGTGTTTGAATTCGGGAGAGGAGTTGAGATTCTCGTTGAAAAACAAAGGATCCTTGTCAACGTAGGAGGTGGGGTCCACTGTGTTGGGATCGGACGGTCAAGCATGCTTGGTGCAGCAAGTAACATAATCGGGAACGTTCATCAGCAGAATCTATGGGTTGAGTTTGATGTGACCAACAGAAGAGTGGGTTTCGCTAAAGCCGACTGCAGCAGATTATCACTGTGATGAGAAGGTTCTAATATTCTTCTAAGGTCGTGCGCAACTGCGCATGATTTAAAATTGTACCCGACTATGGTCATCGTTGGATGATGTTTGATCGGACAGTGTATATAATATATTATTATCAGTGTTGAATCTGGAAGTTGTGGGTCCCATAGATGGACATCAGTCTGAACTCCGAAGCAAACTTCTCCTCTTTATTAGTCCTAATATATATGTAATAATTAAAAGGGCTGATGATCTATCATGTATGTGTTAATAAATCACTGCCGCTTGTATATTTGAATAAAATTGCTTTTTGTTTGAGCAAATTTTAACTAGTTTATTGAGCAAAGTACTTAATTTTTTTTGTTAAATTGAGCAAAGTACTTTATGTAAATAAATAAATTTATGGAATAACATAACGAAAAATATTGTATTCCTCAACGAAAGAAATTATATTGATCAACGAGTTTTGGTTGCAACTGTCCTAATTATATTGAATTGACATAAAAAAATGCGTTACAAATCGTTGTAAAGCGATTTAGCTTGTTACTGAACGTTGGTTGGCTAAGAATTTGTAAATTAACGAACACAAAAATGTTTCAAAAAATTATTATTAGATCATCCCCGTTAAAAGTATATTAATAGAGTTCTAAAAAAAAAACAATTAAAAAGAAAAGAGATAATGACAAAAATATCTCATCTGATAAAGATATCTATTTCACATATATTATTTTTTGATTAACATAGTTCAGATATCCAAATCGAAGGAACTATAAAGATAGTTTAGAGCACTTCGTATCAACTTGTTTGTCTTTGTGTTCTTTACGCGTGGAATATACGAGATCCAAATCGGGGGACTTAATTTTTTCTTTATAAATTAAAATTTAATTATATAATAAAATTATTTTTAAAATAATAATATAATATAGTTGAGATATTTGAGGGAGCCTCTCACCAATAAAAAAATATTACATAATCGGATATTCATATGATAGAAAATGCTCGTATTTATGACAAACTAAAGAGGATAGATAAATACAAGTGATGGATTTTGGGAGATATGCAATGTAAGAACCAACAAAAACACATGATGCAAATGAAGACAGTGACACATGATGATGAAATCTAGCAAAGCACACTACTAATCGATTACCACTGAGATACGGCAAGTCGGCAACGTCACTTTTTCTTTTAGCCCTTATAGGCTTCTTTTTTTTCTTCCCCATGAATCAACCTGTTTGACAGAGACTAGCATTAACTAGCTATGAACTTTTTACTATTATTTCAGTTTCAAGTTTTGAGAGCATCTGCATTGCATTGGTAAGAGACTCACATAAATCTCTTACCAATTTAATAATAATAATTTTAATTATATTATATAGTTTTAAATTTTTTTTAAAAATAAATCAATGATATGAAGACAACATATGAGATGAGTCTCTCATGAGTCTCTCATAATTTTTCATTTGAGAGACTCACTTCATTCTCTCTCTTATCTTTTTCTAAATTTATTAATATTTTATGTTGAAAGACTTGGTTAGAAACCACCGATGCAGATGGTATGATATTTTAAACTTAAAATTAATAGGAGTATCTTATACAAAACGTTAAACAAAGAAATCACAGAAAATATGAAATAATGTTTATTATTGTTGATCGATCTAAGATAAAAAACTATATTGTGATTTTCCCTAAGAAAGTCTCTCACGATTTTAAGTAACTCACACACGCAATCTTGACAAAAATTGAAACACTCAATAATATTTTTTTAAAAAAGAAAGATAATATAATGGTTTACAAGTTTGGCACCATTTTTCAATATCTATTTTTTTTCATAGTTTTTCTAATTTCAATAATGTTCAAATTTACAAGTCTCTCAAACTCTCGTTACTCGAAGACGAATCTTGAATCTTGGTTTATAAGTTTTTCAAAATCGAGTTATACAGAGCTTAGTAAATAAAAAATTAACTTGGTTTTGAAATCATTTTAAATTGAATATGAAACACTAAACCTTAGCCCTTATATAGGCTTCTTTCTTTTTCTTCCCCATGAATCAACCTGTTTGACCGAGACTAGCATTAACTAGCTATGTACTTCTTACTATTAGTTCAATTCCGGATTTTTTATATCTTAAACTTAAAATTAGTAGAAGTCTCTTATACGTCAAACAAATAAATCACAAAAATATGAAATAATTTTTATTATTGATCGATCTAAGATAAAACTCTATTTGATTTTTCCTAAGAATTTATGTGAAAATCTCTCACGATTTTTAAGTAACTCACACACAAAATCTTGACAAAAATTGAAACTCGTATAATAATTGATGAGAGAATAACACATAAATGTTTAGAAAGAATTGTATATTGCTCTCACAATAATAATGATTGGGTTGCATAGGTTTATATAGTAAAGAGATTTTCTAAATCAGATAGATACAAATATGTAAATATTATATATACTAGATGATAACGTACGCCATGCGCAGAATGAAAAATCTATAAATAATTTTATTAAAAATGATTTTGAAATTGTTTAAAATAAAAATAATTTAATCAGTTTTATATATATATGAATAAAATAATTTAATATTTCAACATTTTGACATAATATTTTTAACTTGTTTTCAAGTTTAAATATTTATATTATTTGCTTAATTTATATAGTTCTATTAACAAATCATATAAACAAAAAAAATATTTATAAATATAGATATCTATTAAAATCACACATATCGAAGTATTTTTTATTGTAACCTAAATTATATTTCTAATTTGTTATAATTTTTTTATATTAAAATCACTCATATCTAAGTCTTTTTTATTGTAAACATATTTTCTGCTTAATAAAAAAAAGTATTGTGTATATCATAAATTGTATATAAATTATATTTCATTAAATAATATTTTTAAAACTATTTGTTTTATTCATTTTTTTAAAAATGTATTGTGTAATATGATGTAAATCATAAATCATCACATAACCTAAAATTCGATTTAAATAATCCAAAAATTAAAACATAATTTTTTGGTTATATTAAAAGTAATAAATGGATAAAGGCATATAATATAATTAGTCTAGTCAAAAAAGAAAATTTATATTAAATTAATGAGAGAATAAGTGTAATGATAACACATCAGTAAAATGACACCACTGTAAATATTTCAAAAAATAAGCCTACTATCTAAAAATGTTTCTCAATTAATATATAGGGGATATATTCAATGTATGGTAATAGTTGGTCAGTTATTTAAGTATATTGTATAGATAGATCAAAATTAGTTATTTAAGAGAGAGAAAATAATTTTTGGTCAAAAAGTCTATTTTATTTTTCTTAATTACACAAAAAGCCACTCATCTGAAAATTATGTTCGCTTTGACAACACTGTTTACATTCCGTCTAGGTAACACTGTTCACTGTCCGTTCAGCAACACTGTTCGTCCAAAATTAACTTTGTTGACCCTGTTATTATGTAATTAACGTACTAAACCAGTTAGCATGTTGTAGAGAATAATTTGTTAAACTAGTTATCATATCTAGTTATCATATTATATAAAATATGAAATCATGTTAGCTTAGTTGTTATATAATAAAATTATCGTGTTTATCTGGTTATCATATCATATAATAAACTATAAAAATATGAAAATTATCATCTTAACGAGTTATCGTATCATAAAAATGTGAGTTATTAATTAATTAACTATGTTAATTTAACATAATTATACAAAATTATACCGATAATAACTTAACTAATTTGTTATTATTGGTTGTTATGGATTGTTATGAATTGCAATTACTCTATTCTATAACTCACAATAAATATTTTTTTTTTAAAGGAAGATAAAATAATGGTTTACAAGTTTGGCGCCATTTTTCAATGCCGATTTTTTCATAGGGTTCCAATTTCACTAACATTCAAATTTACAAGTCTCTCAAACTCTCGTTACTCGAAAACGAACATTGAGTCTTGGTTTATAAGTTTTCCAAAATCGAGTTACAGAGCTTAGTAAATGATAAAATTAACTTCGTTTTGTAATCATTTTAAATTGTATATGAAACACTAAACCTTATTTAACTCTTCCAAATATTTAGAGAATCCTTAAGCTTTTAACCCCTAACCCAAACCAAATCTTAACACTAGATAGTGGCTTTTTCACAAGAAATGGAGATATAACACTTGAATACCTTATGTGTATTATTATAAACTTTTGAAATTTTTTCTTTGAGAAAGAAAAGCAGAATTTAAATTAAGGGTAAAGATGGGGTCCATAGATGAGCTTGATAGATTTTGGGGAGTAGCCGACAGCTTAGTTCCAAGTGCTTCGCCGAACTCAACTCACTTTGGATTTTTTATTTTCTTTTATTCTTGAGAATGACCATATTTCACAATTTTTAGTGTCTTTTTTAAAAAAAAAATTGGCATTTTGATTACTAATTATTGTTGTAGTTGTCATAATCATCCTTTTTCCGAATTAATTTCACAATACTGAAAAATCATATTCTTTTAACTGATCTTTTACATATCCATAAAATAAAATAAATTATAACCTGAAATTTTCAAAAAATATTAACGAAACATTATACAATAAAATAAATAAATGAAAATTTAATATTATTATTTTTAATACACACAATTAAAATAAAATATGTGATTTATAAAATAAAAACTTTATATATCTCACTTTAATCTGAATCTCCAAAATCACAAACAAGTTCGATTTTTAAAATTTAAAATAAAAAATAAAAAAAATTTACAAACAAATTCGACCTGCTTTCACATTAAACAATGTTAAAGTACTAAAACAACTAAAACTATTTCATTTTGCAAACAGTTCACATTAACAACATGATAATTTACTATTAGCATCAAATCGGTTTATCATCAACAATAACAAAATAGATCAGCAGCATCAGAACAACAAATCATTAGCAACATAACAATATATACATATATACATACAAATTCCATAAAATTGGGATGTTTTGTCAACCGTGTCTACTAGTCTCAGCCAACCAACACGTATTAGTGTAGACTAAACATCTACCAACAATTTGGGCATGCATAGTATCTCTGGTTTCACAAAATACGACATCAACAGACGAATGATATGGTACGCACATCATATACCAAACAAATATTGAGGATAACAACAACAAAAAAATTTCAATAACAGCGTTGTCTACTAGTAAAAGCATAACTACCACTAGTTTTTTTTTTTTTTTTTTACTTTTAGGTACCACTAGTTCAAAAATAATATTTCGGTTGTTTTTTTTTTTTTTTTTCTTTTCTTTTGATACTTAGTATTTCGGTTGTTGTACACTTACGTTAATAGTTTAGAGCTAAATCTCTAAAATACATAAGAACTAATATATATATATATATTTTTACAGTCTCATGGAGCTAGAGACGTTTTACTGAAATAATATTTCTGTTGTTGTACACTTACAGTACTAGTTTAGAACTAAAACTCTAAAAATACATTTAAAAAAAAAAACTAATTTTGTTTTTCTACAGTCTCATGGAGCTATGGACATTTTACTGGTTGAATCAAAACTTTTAGACAAATTGTTTAACTCAAAACAAGAAATTAAAACCATTAGACAAATTTCTTAGCTTAAAACGAGAAAATTTTTCTTGTGACAGAATATTAAATTTTAAATCGAATTATTTAAAAACTGATTTCGGATATTAAAAAAGAATATGGATCGAATGTTTAGAATTACCACGGTTTAAAAAGAAAAAAAAAACTTAAAACGAGAAAGGTAGAAATATTATTTTCAATTTTCTCCTGTAAATAATGATTCATAGATGAATGACTCTGCACGTCAGGAGTGCCACACATAGAGCTATCACTTTTTTTTTTTCCAACTGTTGGATTTCATTAAAATTAAACTATAACAAAGTCGGAACAGATCGAAATCTGTTCGGAAACATAAACGGGAACAAACTCGGTAAACAAGCCGGCGGAAAAAGTGATTTCTCCGAAAACATAAGCCCAAAAGAGAGAAACTTAGAAAATTGCAAAAAACAAACAAAACATACAGAGAAGAAGAGAATTAATCCGAAAGAGAGAAATCATACCAACCAAAACAAAGATTTTGATCTTCAAAGGAGCCTTTTTTGTAAATATACCGAAGACGACCCTAGCCAAACTTCGATAGAGGAATCCTCCAAATAGAAACGCACACTACCTTTCAACCCGTTAAACCAAAGCTTCATGATTCGGCAAGACAGCGGATGAGAACTCCCGGATGCGGCGGTGTCGATAGATCGACTGGACTAAACCACGCCTAGATAGAAACGCAGAGGAACAAACGAGATCTCGAACAGTAAAAGGAGGCAGAGGCAAGGAGAGAATCAGAATCCGGACGAACTCCAAAGAAGCACCAAAAGCGACGCATGCGGCACAAAACTCAGGATCGGCAAAGACCAGATTTGGATAGCTCTAGGGCAGAAACGAAAGACCCGTGACGAAAGTGGAAACACCACACCGTTGATCTTATAGATCCGGGACCCCGAGTCTCGTCAAAGACCCAAAACTATCCATATCTAGAAATTAAAACTCTTCCGCGATAGAAACACCATGAAAAAGGAGAAAAAACTACAAAGACAGAAAGGAGAAAGAGGAAGACCTGACTCCGACGGAGAGAAAACCATCGGAGCCGGTCAAAAAGAGTAGCGGCGGCGGCTTTTGGTTTAGAGAGAAGGGAGAGGATGTTTTTTTTTTTTAGGTTAGAGAGAGGCGAGTTCTGTAGATACATCCATAGAGCTATCACTTATGAGGAACAATCTTCGGTTTAAAATCGTGAATTTAAATAGATATATATATATATATATATATATATATAATATGTGTGTATGTGATTCTACTAGTGCATATCTATGAACAGCTGTTATGTTAAATAGTCAAAAGCAGCGGACAAAAGATTATTGTATAAGCACTATATTCCAAGTAAAGTGGATATAAATCATGGGTCAAAGTACCAGTTGTAATAATCCAGTAATCCATAAATTCCTTACTTCTTTTCATTTAATTCCTTACTTCCTTTCAATTAATTCCTAGCTTTTTTTGGTGAAGCTAGAGATCCCTATTTTTTTTTTTTTTTTGGTCAAATATAGAGATCCATATAAGTTGAATTTTACTGTATGGCAGTGTCAAAGCAACTTCTTCAAGAATTCTATGTAATCAATAGTTAGATAAGCTATGCACAAAACTAAAAAAGTTCATGTCACATTTTCTTTTTGTTGAATAGTATGAGACTAGGTAAGACGAAACACAATTAGTTTGCAATCTGAGGAGGTAATTCTATTTCGGGGTATGGTCGCTTTTTCTTGAGAACTACTAATATGGCTAAAGGCAATAGTACCACACATCTTAAGAGGGATAGTGGGAAATTCGGTCAACTCATCATTTATACATGTAAAATCAATAAGCTCAAGCTCAAATTAGATAGTTCAAATCTTATGTACATATTTTCCGCTTTAACGTATGAATTAATGAACTTCATTTATTGGTTTTTCTTTGTACTAGTGATAGAAAAACACACAATAGTTATGCACGATGGTATGTATATGCAATTTTACTACGAGCGTCGGGGTCTAGATTTATTATGATATATTTGTTCTCTTCTATAATCCTAATATGTATGTGAAAAAATCTAACTCATACCAAAAAAATAAAAAAATCTAATGGTTCAAAAGTTAAATCAATATCTATTATATACATATTGGGATCTCCATTTCTACAAAAGTGTTGGTTTCTTCTCTCTCTACTTAAGGTGAACTCATATGCAAGATCAAAAGGTATTTTATAATATTGCATATCTCTACTTAGTGTTTTCTCTAGAGCTTTTGGTGAGAAGATAAAGATATACAAATTAAATTTTCAATCTCTGTAATTTATTCGTCATTAATTTCAATCTCTTTAAGAAGATATAAAGGGTGGAAGCCCCTTAGTCTAGTGGTTGATTTAAAAGTTCTTTAAGAGTTCTTTAATGCTTCTACGTCAGGAGGCCTGAGTTTCGATTCTCAGCAGATGCGATTTTCCCAGATTATTAGAAGTAGCCAGATACGAAAGAACGGATTTACACCAGCTTATTGGAGATAACCAGATAAGGAAAGGACGGACATAAGATATTCATGGTGAGCCCACATTTCTTTGGAGAATAGTTAATTTGTTCGTTAAATATATCCTTGTAATTGTTTCCATAATTTGCATTCAGACGATTAAAAAAAAAAAAGATATAAAGAAAATTGCTTTACAGTATAGTAAGAACTAAGAACCTTTTCTTTTATAGTAACAGAACAGTTAAAAGTAATAATCTACATCTAGTTCTGCAAATATTATTCTTCTAATGTTTCTTTATACTACCTACAATAATAAAGAATATCCATATAACATATCCTAAATTCACCCTAAAACATATCCATATAAAAAATTCACCCTAAAACATATCCATATAAAAAATTGGGCCTAATTCTAATTAATGGCCGCCCATTGGCTTTCTTAATCCTCATTTCTTTTTGTTACATTGTGAGGTGACTCCATTATTTTTATTTGTTTGGTAAATGAGGTGACAGTGACACCATTCTCCTTTTCAAAAATTTGGGTTATTTTTGAACTTTTCTTCTAAATTAAATATATGTTGTTTTAACTTTTTTTTTATATCGATTTTGTTATGAAAAGTACATATTAATTTAAATTTTGTTAAGAATACAAAAAACGTTTTTAATCTTGTTTTCTCTTATATTTTTTTCCATTCATTATTAGCCCTGAAAATTTTGGTACTCGTGACGGAAATTTATAGGTATGAGATGAGAACGAGAAATTTGGAAATTGAAAAAAAAAAGAGAAAGAAGAAATTCAAGGATTATACATGTAACTAATATATAGTACTACTGCATAATTATATGTTTTCAGTTTGTTAAGTGGTTAATAAAACTTAAACAGATACTAAATCAGAAAAAAAAAAACGAAACAACATACACAAACTTGTCAAAATCCATCCAAGATTATGAAAAAAGAAGACTTATTATAATGTCCAAACATATATATTTACTCCCAAATAACTAGAGACTATAGAGTTAGTGACGGTCGGTTCGCGTATTGACACTCGTCAGTGCAACCTTTACTGTTCTTGGCCCAGCTCGATAAGCCCCAAGATCCACGTCATCGCTTCTGCCACAAACTGTCCTTGGAGCCATCAGAATCATTCCTTTCCACAAATTTCTCATGCTCATTTTTGTCACCAACCCATGCTTTTTCTTACTATCATAGTCAACCTTCTTCTTGAATAAAACATGATCAGGATCATAAATAAAAGCACTGGCCTGATTAGAGTGTAAAGAACCCTCATCAATCCTCCTGGAAATACTCTTGATTTCATAAGGGTCAAGAAGACTAGAGAACTTGGTTTCTTGGTCTTCACGCAACAAATGATTAGTGCACGATTTAGAAACCTTATTCTCGGATAGAATCATGTTCTTGTTGGCCTCGAGCTTGTACCGCGAAGGTCGAGGTGTTCTTGCGGCTCTTGTTGTGAGATCGAACTCTCTAACCAATGGTTTTCCTTCGTTTCTTTGGTACCAAGCCCACGCCGCAGCTTTCACCATCGCCAGTTCATCTCTTTCTCCTCCTCCTCCGCCGCCTCCTCCTCCGGTGAAGAGTGTCGATGGCCATCTCTTCTTTCTTCCCTTGCTATTGCTGCTGATGATGTTTTCCTTCTCGGACATAATTCGTGTTGAAATGTAGTAGTTGGGGAATGGAATTATTGTTCATTGATTATATAATTTTCTTGGGTTTGTGGAATTTGGAGGGTACACGTTAATAGTGGCTAAGGAAAGGCTAAGAAAAATTATAAATAAATATGGGTGTGGGTGAAAATAATTAATAAAAATGAGAAAAAGAGTAGTTGCTGTTGGTGTTTTGCATTTGGGTCCATTGGTGGATACAACAATTATTCCTTAGAGAAAGTGTTGTATTTTTGTAGTTCGACGTACATTTTTGCATTTCTTATATTCTTTTCTCTAAAATAATTCTTTAAATACTTTCGTTTTTTATGAAATGGGTGATTCATGTTTTTTTTCTTTTGGTCATGTGAATTTTATATATCAATGAAAGAAAACAATGGACTTACATTGTTCTTCTGACATAAAAAAAAAAACGGTTTGATTTAAAGCTTCGCATGAAACTTACATTGCCATAAAACTACAGATTCAAACCACTCCATCCAACAGACTGTAAGTGGTCTTAGAACAAATATGATTCCTTTATAATCACTTAATCACAGACGGTATAATTGGTCTTAGAGCCTGAAGATCTTTTTTTACTCCAATGAGAGCTCTTAGACATATCAAAACCATAATTGCAGAGCTTCATTTTCTCTCATGCCTCTTTCTTGGTTGTTATCTTCGACTCCCTCAAAGCAAAGAACCAAAGGATTGTATCTGTAAAAGCATAAAAAATGCTTCCATGTGAAGTCCAAACATAGGTCTTTACATTCTTAACCACATCATATGAGCACAATATTCAGTTTTACTCATTCCATTTTTAATTTGCATCACAAAAAAAAAATGAACGGTTAAGTAGAGAAATAACACAGTGGACTTTAAGCCTATATACATATATATGATAACAATGATCACGATTATACTGATGGATTATATCCAACCTCTCCACCAATCTACAGGTCGCTACAATCATTTTCAGTTGGAACAATTCTCTAAAAACTTTGGTCGCAATGATGTTTCAGGCTAGTTCTGTTTAGGTAATATTTGACCAAGAGAAGCAAAACAACCTTAAACAGAATAAAAAGCTATAATGATAAGAACTACCTTTGGTGCTTTTGCCTGATAGTCTTGTTAAAGTTAAGCAAAGTCTTCAAATGACCAAAGTGCTTATCGACTTATCCAACTTCGACCAGAAATCTTTCTAATGCCATTCTCCTTCATTCTATCCCTAAGATGAGCAACATCTTCCCACCGGTCCAAAGCCGCATAAATATTTGACAGAAGCACATAGTTACTGGCACTTTGCGGTTCAAGCTCAAAGAGACGCCTCGCGACTGCTTCAGCCATCTCTGTATCCCCATGTACACTACAACCGCCCAAAAGCGAACCCCAAGCACTAGCATGAGCTTCCACAGGCATGGATTTGATAAGCTCATAGGCTTCTTTGAGCTTTCCTGACCGGCTAAGAAGACTCACAACGCAGGAATAATGATCAGTAGAGGCCACAATCGAATACTCCTTCCGCATCAGCTCGAAATACCTTAAGCCATCCTCAACAAGCCCCGCTTGGCCACAAACTTTCAATATTATTGTGAAGGAAACTTTATCGGGAACAATACCTTCCTCTAACATTCTCTCAAACAACCGAACAGCTTCACCTCCACACCCATGAATAGCCATTCCTTCCATCATTGAACAGTACGAAACAAGATCCAGCCGAGGCATCTCTTCGAACAATGTAGCTGCTCTGTCCAAGTGGCCACACTTGGCATTCATGTCTATCAAAGAAGGTACAACAAAATGACTAGAATACTTCTTCATGCGTTTGTGCAGATAAGAATCAACCTGTTCACATAACTCAAAGCTACCCATCTGAGAACAAGCTGACATCAAACCCACCATTATAAACACATCAGGCTTGACATTCTTCTCACACATTTCGTAAAAAAGCTTCACAGCTTCGTTCGGCTGGCCGTTCTGCGCATAACCCGATATCAAAGCTGACCATGCTCTAACATCAACATCAATCGCTTGCTCAAACAAAACCCGCGCGGAACGCATATCACCGCCTTTAGCATACCCGTCAATCATTGAGGTATATGAGATTATGTCTTTCTTAGGCATTTCATCAAACAATTTCTTAGCATTCACCAAATCTCCAGATTTCACAAACCCGTCGATCAAGGCATTCCAAGATCCAAGATTTCGCTCGGGCATAACATCGAAAATCTTCTTCGCTTCCTCTAACTCCCCGGATTTCACATACGCCACGATCAACGCCGTCCAAGAAACCGCATTTCTCTCAGGCATTTCACCAAACACCTTGCGTGCGCTCGACAAATCCTTGCATTTTCCATAGAAATCAACAAAACTTGTGGCTACAAACAAATCCTTATCAAACCCAATTCGCAGAACCAATCCGTGAACCGTTGAACCAACACGAAACTGTCCATTATTAGCA
This sequence comes from Alliaria petiolata, assembly GCA_020283515.1. Lineage (NCBI taxonomy): Eukaryota > Viridiplantae > Streptophyta > Magnoliopsida > Brassicales > Brassicaceae > Alliaria > Alliaria petiolata. The sequence continues at coordinate 138,617,263 of JAHZTW010000001.1, read as the reverse complement.
CAAACTTTCATAACTAAAGGGAAAGTATAATCATCAGGCCGAGCCAAGCCTTGTCTCATCATACGAACGAGAAGCGAAACCGTCTCAAAGAAGAGAAACCTATTAGAGTATCATTTGATGAAGCAGTTCCAGAGATTAGTGCAAGGATGAGGAACACGCTCAAAAACAGAGGACGAGTAAGAGAGAGAGGAAGACGATGAGAGAAAGATGGAGACGAGGTTCTGGTCTTGCTCAAGACCTTTACGGATGATTATGGCATGGATTTGATGAAGCTGGATCTCAGATTTGCAGAGCTTCAAAAGGGTTTCGATTGACGCCGAGGAAAGGAGAGATAATGATCTCTGGATCATTCGGCTCGCAATGTATCACGCATGTGTATATGTGTATGCTCTTTTCATCACAAGAATCTTGGTGGGCATTTCAATTTGCCATAGATTTCGACAAGACTTGCTCTTTTTGAGAAGAGTATACTGTGGAATTTGTAAAAGTTGAATCCTTTGGAGGAGAGGGTTTTAGGGTTTACGAATTAGCTGCCTATAGTTTCGCTCCAAGCTTTCAGTTTTTTTTTTTTTTTTGTTCAAACTTTGAGGTTTTAAGTTTGGGTCTTTTAACTTAATAATTAAAGATATAGCCATATCAATTTTTTTAATAAAATATGTAACCATGTAAGTATTTGTGGACCAAAACTATAACTACCCCTACAATGCATTGGCCAGAAAAAAAGATCCAAGGGGCCATGGTTTGTTAATATTTTACATATAATTCTTTTTTTTTAAATAACATTTATCCTTTAATTAATTAAAAATTTTAAACTTAATTATCTAGCTAAGTAGCAATATTATCTATGTTATAAGGACGATGATAAGTATACTATACTATTTTTGTCATATCATATAGTAAAGTTTTAATACAAAGATTGAATGTTTGATGATTTTCATATTTTAGACCAAAACGAAATTGAATTTTATACTATATACAGAAAGTAGTATAATAAAATGATCGCTACTATTTTGTTATATATAGAATAGTATTTACATTTAAGAAAAAATGAGATTATAAATATAAACATATCGTCCTATATAAAATGGAATATAATATAGGGAAGGAAGGGAAAATGAGAGAGGAATGGAAGAATAGAGGGAGAAAGGTTGGTTTTGTATAAAACACAAACAAATATTTTTGTATTTCTTCTAGTAAATAATATAATACATATAAGATTCTATTCTATAAATGTTTATATAGTACGGTGATTTTTAATAAAATTACCTTAGTTAATTTCAACAAAGTTAATCGCATCATACATATCAATTACTATACATTATCACCAAACAATACATATGTGAGAAACTATTTTTTAAAACAGTTAGTTTAGGTAAGTAGACTTCTGTAGGCCAATTTGGTGATTCCAGCCACACCTACCATTATTAAAAACCTGAAGCTATAGAAATCTACTTACCTAAACTAATTGTTTCTAACAAGGAACCCATTTATACTACATAGTGAAAACAGAATCACAACATCGTATCCACCCACCATACATAAAATAGAATCGTCCCACACCGGCTACACGAGAAGGAACACACGTGTCCACCATCTGAGAACTCTAATCTACTTTTCACGCAACCATCACATCCCTATGACCTATAACCGATTTCTCTCCTGTGTAGTAGGGACTCTTTCGGGATTAATACAATTTATTTACAAAATATCGTAACACTTCTTTTACTATGGTTATAAATTGAAATAACAAGTTCAATATGTACACTGAGCCAAAATTCCCTTTAAGTTTCAACTTCTTGGACACAAAATCATTTAGAGTTTTTTTTGGCTCAATAGCCAAAACAAGCGTGTTATTTAATCTTATAACCATAACAAATTAGGTGCTATGAAATGTTATGTATTTTATGTATTAATACCGAAACACTCCCTCTCTCACGGCACCTTCATCTTTTTTCTCTCTCATCTAAGTTTTTGTCTCTTTATTAAAGCTACACACACCAACCCATCTTCTTCAAGGTCGACTCAGAGCTCTGCCGCCGTCCTTTCCTCCGCCATAACCGCAGCTGCCGCTTAAGCGAACCATACCCAGATTCAAAGAAGCCAATCGGGTCGATTCATTTGGAACCACTTCCTCTCTCACTCTTGTGAGTTTCCTCTCCATTCTAATCTTCAATTTCGTGACTTGATCATCTGTTTCAATTGATTTGGCTAGACTTAATAATATGAATCATTCCTCAAAAATTGGAAATTCAAACTTCAGTTTGGCTTCACTAAACGTTTCGTGTTGCGTGTAGGGGTTGTAATATTACTATTCTAGTTGGAATATATAGTACAGATTTGGTACAAGGTTAATGAATTAGAATTGTAGACTTCTGATTTCAGTAGAAGTTTTATATGTCGTATATATTACTATATCATGGCTAAACTGGCAATCCCAAGAAGAGAGGACGACAGCTCTCATGAAACTGATGGAGGCAAAATCGATAGATGACTCAAGAGTGAAGAATCCTCCCTCGTAACCGTTTCATGTTCTGATGTACAACAAAGACGGAAAAGGCAACATACAACGACTGGTTATACATCATAATAAATGTCAACCAACGCATCATCAACACCTACAAGTTAGGATGTACAGAGCATTAGCGATGCTATTTTTTTTATTGTACTACATATTGAATAATGTTGTACTACATAAAATATATAGTATAACTTAATGTGACGCACTGCCACCATTGTTTTATTATAATTTGTTATATTATGTGTTATTGACCACCGTTTTATGTTGTTGTTTAATGCAAATGTTTAAACTGACTAGTATGCGTTCTAAACGGGCAATAATCATGAACAATTTTTTGCATAATTATTGCAATCTCAAAGTGATTTGGAAAGGAAAATTCATTAAATACAAAAAAAAAAACATAATCGATGTACTGTACTACAAATGTGTTGTTCTACATTAAAATAAAACAGTATTAGAAATGTGTTGTTCAACATTAATACCACATAAAATAGAATTATAATAGTCCCTTTGTTTGAGATGGATTGTGGCTCTGTCCTCATGTTGTTCCATTTACTCTTTGTATGGAGTGCGGTTTTCCTTGGTTCCCGATTATTATGTAAGAAAACGTTACTCATGTATGTGTAGTCTACAAATCATATAGAACAATGTCCTACCATGAGAATGAAATAGTTTCCGTTACCGAAAACAATTACATATGTATTTACTATTTTTTGTATATAATATGGAATTCAATTTCCGTTTCGTTTTAAAACATGAAAATCATTAAGCGTATACTGTTATCGATCTTAGTAGCCCCTTTACCATTCGAATTAGTCTGATACAGTTCCAATACAAATCTTATAGGATTTTCAAGAAATCGGAAGTTCTCCTATACTCACACTGCCACACATACACATTTTCGAACTTGAATCCTAACTGTCATGACGACACAGAAGATATGTGTACTACATAATATGGTATGACACAAAAACACAATGAAGGGTATTGCAATCGAAAACAAAATCATTTTCGGTTAGGTTTGGGTCTGGTTCGGTAAGCTATTTGAACAAGTAAATGTGAGAAACCAAATCTTGGTCATCTCTCCACCATTGGTGTATCCCATGAGCTTCATTGTAATCTTCAGAATTAGTCCGGTTTACTATTAGCTTAGCAGATGGGATCACATGAACCGGCTCATCTACTTCCACTGCATTGCTCACTCCCATCGCATCCATAAGCAAACCTCCCAATGAATGATTCATCGCCATCCTCTCAACGAACCCGGCTCCATACCCAATCTGTTCCATCGTTCCCCTGTGCTCGAAAAACCCGATGTACTCGGAACACAGATGGTCCCCTGGATTCACATGTATCTCAGGGAGCCAAGAAGACAGCGCTTTTAGCGGATCTTCAGACAAGTTTTGCTGCTGCTGCTGCGGCTGCTGTGCTTGTTTGAGAGTTCTTGAGAGAGCGAGTCCCGCCGTTACAATGCTCCCCGCGATTCTAATCCCGCTCCTAACACGTTCGTTAGCTATCCTCTCGATAGGGGGAGACACAAACGGAGGGTTGAACAGCGACGATCTGATGTAAACCCCGGTCTTCGCCAACGTTTTGCCGGCTAAAAGCGCCATGGCCGCGCCCATCGAATGCCCTGTTATCCAGAGGCTCGAGGCGCCTCCCACGGAAGAAGAAGAAGCCATGCTTCTCACGGCTTGCATAGCGATCTCGAAACGGGACGTTCTGTGGAGCCCGTTCCGGATAATGTGTATGTCCAACTCAAGGTCGCGTGATATCGAGTCCGGTTTGGTCAATGTCCCTCTAAAGGCTATGACATACCGCGGAACTCGAGAGTCGTGGACGACGGTGACGGTGGTGGTGGTGTCTTGTGGTTGTGGTGGTTTGAATTCGTAAATGCCGCCGAAGATGGAGAAATCGGCGTCGTCTACGAGGCGACGGATGAGTTTGAAGCTGAAGAAGTCCCACCATGGAGATGCGAGAGCTTCAGAGCCTTCACGTTTAAGCTGACGATCACGCTCTACAATGTAAATCCCTTGAACTAAACAAGTTGCTACACAACGTTGGTGATGTTCGTTTGCCCTTAAAACCAAAAAAAAACACAAAATTGGTAAATCTGTGGCAACAACAAAGCTTCTTTACAAACGCTTTTATTTGGTTGATTGATTTTCTCAACAGGAATCAAATCAAATGTGTAATGTGGATTTAACAGAAAAGAGAAGCAGAATCTCATACAAGAAGCAGATTAAATGAGATCAATGTATTATTGTCACAAAGAAAACAAAAACATACCAATCAAGATTTGTGAGGTGTGAAGGTCCACAGAGACTAAAGTCTTCTCGATCAGAAGCCATTGCTCAATCTGATCTGCAATCAAACATGGTAATGGGATGAGTCGAAAAGATTAGATCCTGTAACAATCTCGAAGCTATTTGCGAATTTTCCCAATGGGGTTACTTACTGTATATTCTAAATCCTCGATTCGATTGAACCAATTCAACCAAGAAGCTTCAAGAGGAATCGGGGAATAGAGAGAGAGATTGAAGATTGGAGCAGGGCAATATCGTCTCTGGAGTTGAAAGCAAGCATATGTTTGACGGTTAAACAAAACGACGCCGTTTAGTATCCATCGAGTGAACAAAACGACAACGTTTAACTTTTGCGAATTATATTTAATCACAATCATATGGGGCCTTTAAAATAAACTTACAAAAAGAATATTATTCTTCAATTTAATTTTGGCTGAAGTGAAGGCACTAAACAGTCTGCCCAAAAATGTTGTAGAATTTAAATCCTCCTTTGGATAATTTATTGACTTGAAAATATCAGTTTAAATTTACAATACTTTATTATTACAGTTCAATAATTCAACAATTGGATCTCTCTATATAATAATCCTTTATTCGGAAAAAAAAAAAAAACCATTTCTTTCACAAGCGTTTTAGCCTTTCTTTTGCGAACCAAGATCGGTTTCAATACGCTTAACTTCTTCCTTGAGCTCTGGTAAAGAAATAGGACTTGCCTTTGAGTTAATCCTAGTCTCTTTGTTGGATAATAAAGCTGAGAGATGCTTAAGACACGAAAGGTATTCAGACTTTACTTCAGGAGAATCTTGCAGCTGAGTTTCACCACAACCAAACTGCAGAAAAAGGGAAAGAAGAATGAAAAAAAAAAAACAAGAAAGGACAAGAAGTGAATACTCAGATTCTAATGAGAGCTGCGATTAACAAGTATTTCTTAAGGATCCTCGAGTCGATGATTGTGAGCAGTGATCATAAGGAACACAGAAAAGTTCATCATCAACTGTTTCTGGATTTTAGTCTAATTAGTTGGTCAGAGTTTAAGATTGGTAAGAAACTTGTGGACAATCCAGAGGTATGTTTCTCTGGAACAAGCTCTAGGTTCGTAGTTTCATTTTTTTGGAGAAGAGATCAAATGTTTTACCTCTTTATAAGCTGAAAGACATTGGAGAAGTGCTTCTTCAGATGCATGCGGATGCATTTCCTGCAATGTCATGAATCAATAGGTTTACACAGATTTGTTGTTCAACGTAAAAGCATCAATACAAAGTAATGTCAGTGTTCATCGTCAAGTCAAGTACATAGAAACCTAATGAAATGAGCAGAAGGCTTGTGTCTGAATATTGCATTTGACAGCATTGAACTCTCTTATAACAATACTCACCTTTGGCCCCTGGATCTCATTTTTTCTCTTCTCCAGAACTGCAAGACTCTCAAGAGATTGCAGCTGCAAAGAAACAGAAAAGGACCCAAACGCGATCTTCTTAAAGAAATCGACCACAAATAAACGTATAAGTGTTTGGTTCTATTGAGACCTACCAGTATGACTAAAGCTGCGTGTTCATAATTCCTTAGAATCCCATTAGAATTCCCGTGTTTCCACTCTTTGCTCTTTTGGTTTTTCAGCTTGAGCAGAACATCTTTTGCTATCCCACAAACAAGTTTTCCTTGTTACGTTCTTTTATGTGAAGATTAAAGAACATCAAAGATCAACCATTAGTTTAAGCTGACATAAGAGGACTGGTAGAGAAAGATATAAATATTAACCTAGCTGAGTTTTCAATCTGCAGTAAACATTTGGTGATGTCTCCAACACAAACAAAACAAAACCAGTCTCACACTCCCTCAGACTTGTGTATTTGGGTTAGATATTGACCTATCAAAAGAAAAGGAGGCAATGATCAGAGAGAAGGAACCCTTATTAACTTGTAAAAGGCGGGGGTAACACTGTAGACTAATCACCTAAAAAGCTTACCGATTTCGTGTCGATTGATATTGGAGATACAGATCTTGACCGAGAAGATAGATTTGAACAACCATAAGATTTCAAAAGGCATTATACATACCTTAGCCTAGTCAGAGGCTTGCCAGCACAAGGGTTCCTCCATCTCTACTGCTGGGAGATCCTTGTTCCTTTTCCGCACCAAAAAACTCTCAACATTGATGTACAAGAGTGTCGTTGTTAAGTCATCCTGCAAATCAGAGAGATTAAACAAATTTGGTCAATGAGCAACTAGATTAAACATATATTGCGTGTTAGAATTCTAGGAAATTATGCCTAGTAATTCTGAGTCGATCAAGCAAAAGTAATCAAAAACAATAGTCATTTATCTGTTTATTCAAAACCCACCAGCAGCATAGCATTATTATACATAATCACCGAATTCATAATACACTTCAACTCAATTAAGATGGAATATGTATGGTAGAACCCAGCAGCATAGCATTATTATGTCTGGGTCATAGTTACCTTGACAAACTCGTGCATAATCATCTTCAGACATATGGAACGGCCTGTGATCAAGCAGTAGCATCGTCCTTTCGGTACACTTATCAATTGCAGAGCCTGTCATGTCTGACAAAGCAATAACACTAACGTGTGAGTAACATATGGAATATGCAAGTGAGTAGTCATGTCCTGCAGACAATCTCTTTCACAACATTTTGTCTGAAATCCAGATGGTCCAGCTTAGGGTGTTTGGTAGATCTAATGTATTTCTGGAAATCTGTCTCTGGGAGACTTTCATAACGCATATTTTCGCGGACTTCATCATATGACACCTAGAGTTGTGAAATGAAACAAAATTATAAATATATAGGTATAACCCTGAATTGCAGATGTATCTAGTGGGATATGAAACTTACATGAGGAAGATCTGATATCGCATCTTTTAGAACAAGAGCTTTTTCAAGTTTTCTAGGTTGGCCTTCATCATAAGCAACTACATTCCGCTGAAACATGAAAGCCAAGATGGGTTAAGTTGGGAGAACGACAGGGCCAAGGCAAGGAGTAGGAAGTAATCACCAATTTACAGTTACATTACCTCAAACTCAAGTGGAAACCCATATCTGGCAATAACATCATGGGTTGGAAGCGGAAATGGAGGTAGGTTCTGAAATGAAATACCAAATAATTTTTAAGTATGAAACAGTCAGCTGGAGGAAGTTAAAATTGGCCTATAAACTCACCTTGTTCGGATCAGCTCCCCACATGAAAACTCGGGAACGGAATTGCGAAAGACCATAGCAACGAGCGGTCATGATCTTTTCTTTAACAATAAGAGTAAATGATTAAAATGGTGCGAAAGGGTTTTAAATTTGGGGATTCTTCTTGGTTATAATATTACTTGTTATAAGGGTTTATAAATTAACAGTGACATTACACGTTTGACTAATGATAGCCGAAAATATGTTAAACGTGTTCATATATGTGAATCGAAACTATGATTTCTGTTTAAGTGAATAATGAGCACACCTCTTAAGGTCACACTGTTTGGTGAAGTGCATAGAGAGATCATATTCACCAGTAACCTTTGCAGGAACACATTCCATTTTTGAAATGATGGAAGCGACTCGAGTCCCTCAATATAATCTCATGATCAAAGAGAGATTGTGACAAAACTTATCTTTAAAATGCTGGAAGAGAAATCAGGTTCAATGTATGTCAAGCTTCAAGATGAGAGAATTAAGGTTCATTTGGGCGGAGTCAACAATGAATTTTTCAAACTCTCCAAAAATCTGAACTTTCTCTGTTAGATTGATCCACTCACAGTGTTCTGCCTAATAAAATCTGCAATCAACTGATGTGGCAATGGTCCTTCAAGTGTTAGTGCAAAATAGTTATTTCCAAGAAAAGCTCATAGTTTCAACATAGTTTTGACTCAATAAAACAATCTTGGACTGACTCAAGAAAAACATCAAAATGACTCAAGAAAAAGAAAACAATGAAAAATTGCGTTAGTCCCAGCAAATACCCTCCCCCAGACTTACTTCACACCGATCGGTGTGAAAATAAATCAGAAGAAGGATATGACAAACGCAAAGAAAAATGCAGGAATAAAAAAAAAAAACAAACTGAAATAATACAATGGGGAAAAAAATGATACTGCGATGCGGTCAAATTAGCTCCCATTGATAGAAAAATTTGAAAGATTACAACTGCGATTAATACCAAATTCGTTTTACCCTAAAATTGAATGAAATGACACAGCAAAATAAACAATACAGAAGCATTGAAGTCTTAATATTATTGAGTTTCCAAGAGGGTCTCATGATCCCCAGCCTCGGATAATGGTAGCTTGAGCCACGGAGATCACATGAGTGAGTCTTACACATCTCTTTTAAGTCTGAAGCCGCGAGTCATGTAAGTCATACATCGAATCTTCCGCCATTAACATGAATCCTTGTATGTTCTGCACTCACACACAATACACAAATAAGTTTAGTGTTTTGGTCTATTGGGTTAGGTCCTACAGTCTTGGTTTGATTTTCGTACCTGAACCCACTCGAACTAACTTGCAGTCACTCCTCCTAAACTTGCGTATATATCTGGGAGGATCACAGCACTTTTCTTGAACTTCAGTATCAGAGAGAGAAAGAAATGTATGCAGTAGTACTAAACTGCCTCAGATCCAAAACGTGATCCTATTGAAACCTCTCCACCTAGAAGAAAGAAGTACGAACGTGGATTCTACGCTTCTTCCCGTCATCTAGTTTAGTTCATGTAGATCTTCTTCTAGGTACTCAAATTGATATACTGTGAACTTGATAACTTTTAAAGGGTAGTAACCGGTCCATTATATAAGTTAATTTCACAGAAGAATAAAGCCTGAAGTTTCTGCATAAACGTTATGAGCTTTTCCTGAAACAAAAAAACGGAATCTCCGAAAGAAATAAAAAACACAAGAGCGTTTGAGCAAATGATTTCTTGTGCTCTAAGCAATGGTGGAGCTACATCCTGTAAAACCTGTTTGACAGCAAGAAATTTTGCTCCCAATCCGAACTGTGAACGACTCCCATACATTGTCAATGTGTTGGCTAAGTCCATTGTATCCTAAACTTGGAGAGGATAAAGAGGTTCATCGTTAACATTGTCAGGATTTGGGTATTTGGCCAGAATCTGATATTTTGCTTCGGAAGAATAGATACATTGCATCGGTGTATGTTTTATCATTGCCTCCTCTGTTTTGGACTCTTGTATATCTTTCATATTTTTCCAAATATTTCATTGCCAGAGATTTTTTCAACTGAAAATCTCTTAGTAGCCGACCTTTCCAACGACATATCCCTGCTTAGACTGGGCGATTTATCCGGGAGAGGAGTTGCAAGAAATCGTTTCTTGTCAAGCACGTGACTCCTGTTTTCCAATTGCGAATGAAGCCAACTGTCAATCCTTGAAACTCTGTTCCTCCCACTTATTGGTTAACGTTTTTCTCAACGATACCGATCTTGAAACCGGATTTTTTCGCAGATCCGAGGCCTCTCTCCAATGCTTTTGGCTTTTGCTCAGATATGTCCTGACTATAATCTGTTGCAGCATCATCTGATGTATTCATACGCATGACGCAAGTCGACTTCGATACGATCCTCTACGATGAGTCACAAACGGAATCAAACCCGTTCTTCTTCACCGGAAGACATACAGATTCAGCTCGGACAGATATCATTGAGTTCCTTCTAGACCTAAAACATGGACCAATGGAGAATACGCTAAAATCTGTCCCTGATAACCTTCTGTTGCTACTTGCTGTTGGTCTCATGAAGCTAGGAAAAACATCTGAAGCACGCCTTGACTTGTTCCTCGGTATCTTTGGAGTAACTTGAATCTCTTCTCTTATCTCATCCTCTTCTTCTTCTTCTTCGATAACATGACGCTTACCAGAGAGTTTCTCTAATGTCTCGTTTAGATATTTGATCTCTTTTAACACTGTCTCACGCTCTTGCTCTATCTTTTCCATCATCTTCTGCAGACTCATCATCACAGCCTCCTTTTCCTCTTGTCCTTCCTACGCATCAAAAGAATCTCTAGCCCATCAAAAAATGTAACACTCTAAAGTACGTTGATGTGGTATGCAAGTTATTAATTCCATTACCTTTGTTTCGTCCTCCCCTAAATGAATTTTCTTTGCCCTCGTTGCGAAGTTTCAAGAGCATATTCACACAGATCATCTTCTTTTGGGCTGATATGTATTAGAGTCTTACCCTGAAATTCAAAGAGTTCACGTACGGATGGTGAAATGAGTTGCAACGTTTGAGCTAAAAAATATACGATTAATTTAGATCAAACCAAAAGGCCAAATCTATTCAAACAACAGGAAATATAAACCGAGTTTGATTGGATCATTAAAGCAATAATCAAGGTATATAAAGCAATTTATTTCTCTATAAAAGATATTAGCCAAATCTAAAAAAACAATAAAATAGAAAAGGGAGAAATAAGAATACGTTACCACAAAAAAAAGGAAAAGAATCATCAAATTCGACATTAAAGACTAAAAATTTGCTACATCAGTACCTCTCCAAATTTGACTTCAACGACTTGAGGTGTAAACCTTATTCCTCTTGTTGATCCTGGTCACAAACACAAAAGCTCATAAAACATATTAAATCATTGTATTCTCTCGAGAATTGTAAACAATGATTTTTATTTGATCAACATCGACAAATAAATCGAGTTTTATCATACCTAAAGGATAACAATAGAGAACATGGTAAAAATATTTTGCAGTTATCACTTTTCTCCTGAGTAAGACAGTATTAACTATCAAATTTAGAACTCAGGTGACCCAATGAAGAGTAGAGACACAAACTGAAAAAATATAAACTTTTTTGTATCATAAACCATACTAAAGTAGAGTCTAAACATTTCAACAAATAATTTTAATCAATAGCTGCATCACACTTATATAGCGGAATCAACAGAGTATAGTATATACAAATCCCTCCCCACAACATACCATTTATGATTGGGTTTACACAATATGGCTATTGGTGAAGAACGCTCAGTGTGCCTTAAGTTTGCAAACATTCCTCTCAACTTCTTTACCCCGTTTCACCAGCACAAAGGTCGGCGTTGCTCTCAAGTTAAATTCTTTAGCCACATCCTGAAAACATTCATGATGCAGTAAGTTTTAGTTGCTTCTCAATATGAATCCCATAAATGAGTAAACAGAAGCATGTAGAATTCAATTCATATGAGCCCATTTAAACCAATTCTGATGTTATACTTAGAATTCAATTAATCTTCATATGAACCACACCAAAATATTCTTCGTTATCAAAACAGAAACATTGAACTATGGAGATCAATCAGAGTAATAAGGGATACAAACGTCAGAGACACAACAAATTTGAAACTTTGGTGGTATAGTATATACCCATGACAGAATCTTTTTTTGCTCATTTCAACGAACTCTTATCTAATATCAGAATACCATAAAACTATCTAAATTCTTCTCAATAAATAGAATATCATGACTTATGGATCAAGCGTAGTGATGAGTGAATACCAGAGACAAAGAAAGTTGAAACTTTGACAGAGGGTAAATTAGCATTACAATAGATAAAATAAGATCAACTAAGAAAAACTCTGATAGAGATACTTACATGAAGCTCATCGACATCCAATTTGACGAATTCAACATCATCGAGCTTTTCAGACATGTCATGAATCGCATGCATAAATCATCTTACAGGGTCCATACCAAGAAGCTGAGAAGTCAATCACCATATTTCCCTCCCAATTCCATTGAAATCGAAATCTCAAAATCAGTTAATTCCATTGAAAACTCATCGATTGATGAATCGAATATCGATAGATTCCAGCTTTGAAGATTCATTTATCTCGTTGAAACAAAGATCCAAGGAGCCAAAGAGCTAGATTTCATGCACCAAACACATTTGATGAAGCAGCTGACATTCTCTCTCTCTCCTCTCTCTCTCCTCTCTCTGTTGCGAACAACGAAGACAACTGGTGCTGTTTCTAAACAGCTATGTTGTCTTTTGTCTCCAGATTTGCACACCCTGTTGTTTAACTTGCACAGCTCGTGCCGTTTCTAAACAGCTCAGACTATTGGCAAACAAAAACCATATTGAATCAAACTAATGTAACTTAAACCAAAGATAGTACTAGAAATAGATCCTAAATTTGTTTACAAATTGATTGGTTTGTTTTTTTAATTGAAGAGACCCGAAATTTTAAAACTGAATTCGACTTAAGCTCAAACGAACAATTTATTAATTGCATATACAGTACATATTCTGGTTTAAATCCGATTACAGAAATAAAACCAGGATTTTGTGAAACCTAACCAAAATCAAATTAAATAGAAGACCAATGAAATTTGTTTAAAAAGATGTACCTGCAGGTTTAAGAGTTAAGACTGCCTACTTACTTGTGTTGGGACGATGAATTGGGGATGTATTTATTCAACCATGTTTATTGTATGGAGAACCAGATAACACGTGATCATTGCTCATAACTCTACGTCTTCTTTGTTTTTGCTCAAGTCTTTACCGATTTCATATCGGCTTTATATTAAGCATGGTCTAAGTCAGTAGATTAGAAAGAAAAAAGGGTCAGTACGTGTTAAGGTGGATCATGAATCTAGAAAAAAAAAACATGATAGAAAAAGTTAAAAAACATCAATGACACATAAAAGCATGAAAAACACCAATTCTTAGATATGGAAATCAATGACACGTAAAAGCATGAAATGCATGAATATCTACTTCCAATATTATATTTGAGATGTATTTTTTCTGTTAAACAATCATGTTCATCCAAGTGTATCAACTCGTGGTGCTAATTGCTAAATATGGCAATTTTGTAAACAGTTTTATGATTTACAAATCCACTAAATAAATTTTTGACACATAATTTACAATCAGGTTTTAAATGATTCTTCAATATTTTTTCCAAAATTTTTAATAAAATATTTTCTCTAATTCAGGCTAGTGAACTATAGAACCTTCACATACGTTCTTCCTAAAAGCACATAAATACAAACATTATTATGACAGAGACATAGTGTTTCGTCAAGTTTAATCAAAATTTTACTGACCTATGATTCATAACATTGCAAGTACTTCAAGGATATTCTACCATCGTACGAGGCTAGGGGTTTTAGGATTTCGGTGCCGGCGAATTTCTAAAAAATAAGAAAAAAACATCCAGGCTAAAACTAAAACACTTATAAATAATAAACAATAAACAAAACACAGCAAATTAAACAAACAAATAGTAACTGAAAAATAAAAAAACTATCGTATGAAAATCACATAAATCTATTTAAAAAAATATAATGCGTGACAGCATGAACTAAACTCTAGAGGATGATAAAAATAGAGTGGCTGCAGGGGAGATTATAGTATTTATAAGAAAACAAATTAGGGTTACACCGAATATTATTTTTTTATTATTCAAAACTTTTTTTTATAATCAGATAAACATAAATACAAATTTATTATATATAAAAATTATCTTTTCGGATTAGTTCAAATCTGGATATATATACATCTTTCGATATAGTCACAAAATAATAAGGAATTTTCTTTTTCTAATTTTATTAAATTCTAAAAACATATATATTAGTGAATTACCAAGTTTTATTATTTTATTAAAACTATTTGATTTGTTTTATTAAATTTCAGTTTTGATAATTATTTGTTTGTAAAAATAATTTGATCATAAAAAAAAAACTATCAACATAAAATATCCCGACAGAATGCATCCTTTTTCTCTTTCTGATTTTATGGTTAATACTTGAAATTTTGGCCTAAAACCAAATTAGCCAATACATCTCTCCGTTCGAGAACTTTGTTCCCTTCCAAGCGGGAATCGAAATGCAACAATCAACCTCCAACTACAAAAACGGTTTCAAAAACATCAATGATACACGTTTGGATGTTGAAAGTAGATTCAACATCGAGTTACAAACCGGTGCATCAAATCAATTTTTAGCAAAATGACAACATTAATTAAAACTCTTACAAAAAAAAAAACAACATCTAGCCTCAAGTCTGATCTATTACACAGTTCAATTTCTTGTTACCCAAGATTCTGTGACCCCATTACTGGCGAAGAATAGGAAGAAGCTCAAGAGGAACTTTCTTAACAACAGTAACATCACCAGCTACTTCCATATCCATATATTTTTCCTTTTCAGGTATTCTCCAGCCAAAGTAGTAAAGCAAGTTCAAGAGTCCCAATTCAACCGTCGCAACCTCAAAAGCCATCCCTGGACACATCCTTCGACCAGAACCAAAAGGTAACATCTCAAAACTCTGTCATTTGTAGTCCACAAGACCATCCATAAACCTCTCTAGGATAAACTCTTTTGGATTTTTCCAGTGTTTAAAATCACCTCCTATCGACCAAGCGCTAACCAACAGAAGGGTTTTCGGGGGAATATCGTAGCCTTGAATCTTAATTGGACTCATTGTCTCTCTTGGGAGTAACAAAGGAGCAGCTGGGTGTAGTCGGTTTCTTTCACTATAAGCTTCAAATATTGAAGGACCATCATGGATCCATGTTACTTGGAGAGATCGTGAAGACATCTGTGAATCAGTCCTCTGGTGTAGGTTTCCGATGAACGGACACTTTGGTGGACTTAATTGGAGGAATATTATGTGAAATCGGCCAGCCCGTCGCGGCTTGGCTGATGATTATGTACAATAAACGATTTGGTATATATAGATATTCTTAGATTAGGGCATCCTTGTTTATTTACTTTTTTCCAATTGATAATAACAAAAATAATTAACTGACTTAAAAAATGGTAATTATCCTTTTCAGTTGAAAACCAAGCAATAGAAAATAATACATTTTCTTTTCAAATTAATTAAATACACGATGTATCGCATCAACAATTAAAGGAAATAATTAATTAAACACCACACAATTAAATATGCTAGATAAATTACGAAATTACACACTTCCCTTTGTATTCATTAATGGCAAAAGCGTAATTCAGTTTTCAACTTTCATTCTCAGCCAAATTCACTTCGCAAATAATAGTATAGATATGTAAATTCGGTACACTTAATTTGGATTTCTGAACCATTATAAATATTTATAATATTGGAATGGGAAAAAAAATTGGGTGATTTTGGTGAATAACAAAAAAAAAATAACGTATAAACTAACCAAATTCTTAGAAAGAGATAGAGAGAGAGAAATTGGTTAGTTTATAGGTTATAGTTTTTTTTTTGGTTATTTACCAAATTTTCTCAAAAATTTAACACTTACTTTTAATAACCAATATTTTCTGTGAATATTGGTTATTGTTCTATGAACCAAACTCGAACTAGAATCAAACCGAAATGTTTAAAACCGAACTGCATCAATATAAATTTTGATTTCAAATAAAAACAATGGAGACCAATAGTTTAGTCATATATATATTTTTTTACCAAACTGCATCAATAGTTTAGTGATATATGTTATGAATAATAGATGGATGCCCATTATAAAGCCCATCTTCTAGAAGGTTCTAGAGATTAGGTTTTACTTTCTCTTCAAGTAAAACTCTCTCTTTGTATTCCTATATAAATGACCTTTTACTCATTGGAATAATACACATCAACATCAATTCCTTCTTTCTCTTCTCTTGTTTCTTCTCTTATTCACAACATGTTATCAGCACAAAACCCTAGCCGCCTGAGCTAAGAGGTATTCAATTCTAAATTTTTTTTTAGTGTTTAATATTCCAACTTTGAATCATGTTTATTATCAATTCATGGTTCATAAGAATGGATTATTTATCAGTATTATGATAATCTCCTGCAGAGAATTCAAATCATATATTTATTTTATTGTTATTTATTTTTACACAATCAATATATTATGATGAATTCTCCTGCAGAGATTCAATACACATATTTATTTTATAATTTATATTATGATAAATTCTCCAGCAGAGATTTAAATCACATATTTATTATTATTTTTATACATCACGTTTTATCTTTATATTATCTTCTTGCTTTATCGAAATTGTGTCATGTTTAATGTTTTTAAACTCATTACTAAAAAAAAAAAAAAAAAAAAATCATCCGAACTTTGCACGGATTTATAATATCAGATCTGCACTATTTTTATTCGATTTCATATTTATGCACATAGTTTGCACGAAATTCGTTTTTCATATAAAACCCCGATTTTTGCACGAACATGATTATGATCCGAATTTTGCACTGAACAGTTTAAACTTGAATTTCTGTGGTTATATTTGCATTTGTTTTTATTAAACCCGGATTTTGCACAGACATGTTTATGATTCGAATTTTGCACTGAACATATAAATTTGGATTTCTGTTTTAGACATGCACTGGTTTCCGTCTTCAATACTGTTAAACCCGAATTTTGCACTGAACAGTTTATCTTGAAACCCAGATTTTGCACAGAACTATTGCATCATGCTTGTCTGTTCTCTTTATCACGAAATTTGCACATGTTTTTCAGTATCTCTTTTTGTGAGTTAATTTATTGAGAACCTAGTTTTATGGCATGATAGAATTAAAATAATGAATGATGATGATTGATTGAGTTATTTTATATGATCTTTGTTTATATTATGTGTTGATCATATTTTTATTATTATACTTATATGGCATCACATCTTTGATTATCTTAAGATCAAATACTTGACCATAGCGCAATCTAAAGAAAAGGCATGATCACCAGAATGTGATATGACCTAACTTATTATTGATTATTACATCTAATGCCACATGACTTGAAGTCGTGAATATGACTTGGTTATATTTAATTGCAAGTTGATATTACTTGAAGATAATATCACTAATACAAAGATGTTAGAATACATCACGCAAATATTGTTGTCTTGCAGACACCATAACATAAAGATATTTAAGAAATACTTTGAAATTATATCACCTGAAGTGATAATAAAAAACGGTACATGTCATTTATATCAATTGTTTTAATTATGCTTTTATTTATATTTTATTTATACATATGTAGTTTGATAATATTTAATTTTCTACCATCATTTATATGTTGACTGTAAAAGATCCACAAGTTCTTTACATCTAAGATTACAAGACTTGAAGTTTGTAAATAATCATAAAGCTCATTATAAGTCTTTGCGTCTAATATTACAAGACTGGAAGTCTGTAAATAACCCTTAGTTATGTCAAAGATTATGTGAAGAGAATATAAATGATGCAGAGATGCTAGAAGACATACTCTATTATTTAGACAAATAATGCTGTCCTGCAGACACAATACTATGAAAAGAAGTTTAAGAATCATTTTGAGAAAATGATGAGCTATTGGTGAAAAGTTAAGAATCATGGCTAATTGGTTATGAACCATTCCCTGAAGTGAAAGTGGTATTGAGAAAGAAAAGAAATCATTGGCCGAGTAAGTGTTTGTAAATGTGGTCATAGACGTGATATGAATATGAATATAGATATGGTTAAGGTCAAGATCAAGATCAAAAATTTTATTTCAAGAACTCAAATTCTCATCAGAAGTGAGAAAATATAGATGATAACAAATAAAAGATATATTTCATATCTGAAGATAAAATTATTTAGTACAATATCTCTAGTAGTATAAAAATTATTCCAGAAGAGTAGATATTTATTTGCCTATGAAAATATAATTTGAAATTTGTCTCAAAAGTTACAAGAATCAAAGATAGAATACATGATCCAAGTTGGATATGTTATTGATTCTAGATTAGGATTCAGTTCGAGATGGATGAACCTGAAGTGTCACCATCTCGAGGGGGAGAATCGATGAATTCCACAATCAATAACAAGTGGAACATCTAGAAGATTATGTTCACACTCAAGATGAACTTGATGAATCATTGATAAAGTGAAATCAAAGAATCCCACAATCCATAATAAGTGAAACGTCTAGAAGATTATGTTCACAGTCAAAATGATCTTGATGAATCATTTATAAAGTAACTTCAAGGGATTTCAAAGTAATCAAGTTGAGACAATAAAGAAATAAAAGTTTAATACTTTCAAATCATGAGTATTACCCAAGGCAGTAAAAGTATCTTGGAGAAACTATATGTATTCTCTACTAGATTGTACTACACAAAGATTAGTATAATGGAGATAAATGTTAAACAAGAAGTTTAATTTATATCATTGTTTGGCATGAGCCGGTTAGACCATAACGGTTCAAGAATGATGCGAAAAGTAATTAATGTAGACATTCATTGAAGAACTTGAAGATTCTTCCTAATGATGTTTCATGTAATGCGTACTCAAAAAGAAATATGATAATATGATTATCACTAGCCAAATTAGATTTGGATTTAATAAGATGATTGCATGTACCCTTGTTATAGATCTACAACCTGAAGTTTGCAAGAGTACTTGGTAATGCTAGTGAATTCATATCTTAAGCATTTGATGATAAAAGCATGTTCGTAAGGATGATTGTTGAACATCCAGTATCAAATGTTCATACATAAAATGCAGTAGCATTAATTCGCATAAAGCCAACGAGTAATTAAAAGTTTTCCCCATCAAAATTGGTTTTGGGTCAGAAACCAAATATTTTCCATCTAAAATATTTGGATGTGCAGTATACATCCACATTGCTCCACCACAGCGGTATAAGATGGATCCTNGCAATCTCCCAGTTTGAATCCAGATCCTTTCCTTGGTAAAAGATTCGAACTCTAACATTGGTAATGCCATATAACTTTTCTGATTCTTTTCCCTTCCTAAGTACCAAAACAAGATATTCTCATACAGCTCCCCTATTTTCTCTTCCCTTAGTCAACTTCTGCCCATTTTCAGGGTGTTCTAAGATCTTTTCATTGACTCTTCTTATTCTTTTTGGGATCTCTGGAATAGTGCTATTCTCTACTTGTGTTCCTTGTGAGGAGACGTGTTCAAGAGCATCACTAATATTGTTCCTTGTGAGGAGACAGGCTCATGACAAAGGCACTATTCCAGACTTAAACTCTTTTTCTTTCTTTTCTTTTCTCTTAAGGGAAGATCAAGGAGAGACTGCAATTGCCTATCTGTTCGGACTGAAAGAGGAATCAAGTTCTGCGCATACCTAGTTCTTTGTAAGGGGATCTGAACTCGCCATGTTAGACTGATTCCACTTGTAGCTTTCTACTTAGTAAGTCCTGCAATCAACTCTTATAGCAATGGTTCTTCAAGTGTCAACTTCCTGTGGTTAGTTCCTAGAAAAACTGAAAATTCCAACTGATTTTGACTCAATAAAACAACGTTTTTGACTGACTCAAATGACTCTCAAAACAAAACACAAAGTCAGTATTTCAAAAGGCAAATATGATAATATGATTATCACTAGCCAAATTAGATTTGGATTTAATAAGATGATTGCATGTACCCTTGTTATAGATCTACAACCTGAAGTTTGCAAGAGTACTTGGTAATGCTAGTGAATTCATATCTTAAGCATTTGATGATAAAAGCATGTTCGTAAGGATGATTGTTGAACATCCAGTATCAAATGTTCATACATAAAATGCAGTAGCATTAATTCGCATAAAGCCAACGAGTAATTAAAAGTTTTTCCCATCAAAATTGGTTTTGGGTCAGAAACCAAATATTTTCCATCTAAAATATTTGGATGTGCAGTATAAATCCACATTGCTCCACCACAGCGGTATAAGATGGATCCTCAAATGAGGCTGGAAATATGTTGGATATGAATCTTCATTGATAATTAAGTATATAGAGCTATCCATGATGGATATGTTCAACTTTATTTTCCAACATTAGGGGGAGAAAATAAACAGCTGGAAAAGAAAATAAGTTGGAATGAATTATCATTGATCCTCGAAAAGTGAATTGAAAGTCTAAAAGATAATTCATTTACAAAGTTGCCAGACGTATTTAAAGACCCAAATAAAGTGACAAAGTCACATATACCAGTTGTAAATGCTCCAAGAAAAATTAATGTCTCAGAAGAACAATATCAAGCTGCTAGTGAGTCTAAAGAACGCATGAAGCGTGATAGACTTGTTCCAAATAAAAGAATCCTCAGAAATAAAAAAAAGGAGCAGAATTTGACAATGGTTAGATCGAGGAAACAAAGATTTTTTTGAATGATCTCAAGAAGAGACATTAAACATGACAAGAAAGAAATTCAGGTACCTGAGATAATGAAGAGATCGATCTCAACAAGTTATATGTCATGTGTAGATTAAAATGGAACCGAAAGCAAATCGACGTCGATAATATTTTTGCATGCAATGTAGCAGTTGATATGATGAATGAGAAAGAGGATCACGAAATCTATTGCAAAGTGTACACAAAGAAATGTTTGGCCAAATTATAAAGAAGCAATAGTCATAGAGTTAAAATCTCTTGGAAAGAGATGAGTATTTAGACCAGTTGTCCATACACCTAAGAGTGCAAAACCAGTGGGAGATAAATGAGATTTTATGATGAATATGAAATTGATTATGAAGAGACATACTCTTTTGTGGTGGATGCAACTACTTTCAAGTTCCTTATCAGTCTGACAATAAGAGAAGAACTTGACTTCGACCCACTGGACAATGATACTTAAAGTGAAAATCCCCGAAAGATATAATCCATGAAGGATACAATCATCGAAGGACTAAATATGTCAAAATGATACTATCTCCGAAAGATTGATGATGTCAAAATTATATTCCCGGGAACTTAAGACATTTTATCGAGTTATGACATATATATTTCATGAGGTATAAGTGAATATTATAAGGTTAACCAATATACCCATGTGTATTTATCAAAAGATTATGGATCAATGGAATCCTAGATTTGAATATAGTTGAAACTCTTGAAGAGTTAATATAAGTCATAATTTGGAAGAAAAGATTTTGGAAAGACAACATTGTCTTCAAGTATTCCAAATTAAAACATTTAGCAAAAGAGATGTTATCTCAAAAAATCATTGCAGGATTTTACCTAAAGACTGCTCACATATATTTGGTCTCGAAGTACCATATCTAAAATGCTAGTTAAGCAATTCATTGATTTCTTGTGATTTCGTATAACAAGAAAGAATGCTAAAACAATAAAGAAGAGCATGAATAAAATGTTATGTACAAGTATGTACATTACAAGTTTAGAAAACTGTATGTAAATAGAAATTTGGCTTGAAGTTCAAATAGATTTAAGAAATTAAGTTTTATGTGAAAATGTTGTTATGGACAAGAAGTCCAGGAATCTAAGAGATTACAAGATAATCATACGATTTTATTCATTAAGCTTATGCTTATAATAATTCTCAAAAGATAGTACATGATTGGAATGCATCTCTTGAAGAAGATGATTCCAAGGGGAGAAATTAATGATGTGCGTGGTTGTACTCTTTTTTCTTATCACGGTTTTTATCCCACTGGGTTTTTCCATGAAAGGTTTTAACGAGGCAACAAAGAACACGCAAAGGATAGACATCTAAAGGGAAATGTAAAGATGAAAGTCTATCACCCTTCCAAAGTATTTGTCATACTTTAATGAGAACAAGTGAAACAAAGAGAATGATCAAAACGAATAATTAGTAAGACTCAAGCACTGCAGAAGAATGGCGATGTAAGAATTCTACAAATTCATTCAAGTGAAGATTCGACAGACAGATTTACCAAGGTCTTACTTTCAAGAAGTTATTTCATCATATTGGATTGCGTCATCTCAAAGATCTCAACTGATGTACTCATGAGGGGGAGTTAATGCGCGCTGCACTCTTTTTCCCTTAGCTATGGTTTTTCCCATTGGGTTTTCCTAGTAAGATTTTTAACGAGGCAGCTACCTACGCGCTTTAGAGAATAGTTTGTGTAATGGTCATCCAAGGGGGAGTGTTATGAATAATAGATGGATGCCCATTATAAGGTCCATCTTCTAGAAGGTTCTAGAGATTAGGTTTTACTTTCTCTTCAAGTAAAACCTTCTCTTTGTATTCCTATATAAAGGACCTTTTTACTCATTGAAATAATACAAATCAACATCAATTCCTTCTTTCTCTTCTCTTGTTTCTTCTCTTATTCACAACAATATATATATATATTTTTGGTGCTTAGTGATAATTATTTACAAATTGGTTTTGGTTTTGGCTACTTAAGGGTTTGTGTTAGGCGACCAAAGAAAATTAGGATTAAGCCACCATGTAACCTAAAGAGGCTTTTTAGAACACCAATTTTTGAAGCCGAAACAAATTTGTTGGAGGAGGCAAATTAGATAAGGAAAATTTGCAGAACGGTGCAACAAAGAGAGCTATTCGTGTTGGGCCTGCATATGTGTGGATCTTAGTAGAATAGATAAATTGTCCGTTAAAAATTATCCTTGTAATTGCCTCGTAATATTTCAGACGACAAAAAAAAAAAAAAAACAAAGTTCTTGGAAAACTTGGAAACGACACGACTACCTGTAAAATTGTTAGGTGTGTCGTTCAAACTTTTGAAAGCTTTAAGTTCATAGTGTACTAATAATCACAACTTCTCTTTTGGTATTGCTGCTTGAAATTGTTGTTTGTCAAAAAAAAAAAATGGTTGTGTAGGGTTAACCTCTCTTCATGTTCTGGTAGTTTGATTGCTGAGGAGTCTTCATCTAGATCAATGAGCAAGCAGTATGAAAAGAAGATAACCTGGGCGATAAAAGATGTCTCCTCTTTGCAATCGGAGAAAATTTATTCTGATCAGTTCGTCGTTGGTGGCTGCAAATGGTAAGAAAACTTGTTTTCTAGTGGTCTATTACAGATTTACGTGACATATATCAAAATCCTTTGCTGTCTTTTGTTTTTGTTTGCAGGCGTCTCTTGGCCTATCCCAAGGGGAATGATAAGGCTAATTATTTGTCTCTGTTTCTAGACGTTGTTGATTCTGAAACTTTGCCTTGTGGATGGAAAAGAAACACAAAATTTCGACTAATTGTTGTAAATCAACTTTCGGAGAAACTCTCAAAAGTGCATGGTTAGTTTAAGATTATTTTTATAAGGGGGACACTCACATTTTATAATTCTATACTTGTCATGGGACTTGTGCTGCAACGAGATTGTTTTGACTAGAGTTCTATGTTCCGTGAGTTTACAGAAGCATAAACGTGGTTCGATCAAACTTCTCCCACCTTGGGTTACATTGAAATGCTTCCCCATACAAATCTTCTTGACAAAAAAGGTGGGTTTCTGGTGAATGGAGATGTCAAGATTGCTGCTGAGGTTGATGTTCTAGAAGTTATTGGCAAATCAGATGTGTTGGAGGAAACTTTATCGGCAATGGAAAGCATAGACGTCAATGGGTTTCGAGTTCTTTCTTCACAGGTAAGAAACTTGAAGAAAGATGCAAAAACTTCATCAGTTTCTTGATATATATATACTTAATATATATAGCTATCTTGTGTGATACTGGTTTTACTATATTACTTTCTTTTGTTTTCTCACTCTTAGGTGAAATCTGTGAACTGTTTGTTTGAAAGACACCCATACATTGCATCAAAGTTCCATATAAAGAACCAAGATCTGAAGACAGCTTACATGAATGTCCTACTCAGCCTGACCGAGTCTCTGTGCCGGTTGCCTAAGGAAATCTCCAAGAATGATCTGTCTGATGCAAAAACTGCTCTTGCACACATGACAAATGTAGGGTTTAAGCTGGATTGGTTGGAGAAGAAACTTGTTGAAGTTAAAGAGAGAAAGGAGAAAGAAGATGCTGGTGAATTTCTGCAAAAAATTAAGGAAGACTTGAAAGATTTGAAGCATAAGTGCTCAGACCTTGAAGCTCAACCGGAGAAGGAGAAGGAGAAGGAGAAGGAGAAGGCAGAGGTTTTGTGCTTCCAGAGCTCCTCTTTCTTTGTCTGATGACGATGTTGTCTGAATGAATTGAGTTCTTAGGAAAATAGATTCAGGTTCTTTGAATGCTATAGGGTGTTTTGGACTGTTCTCTTGCGTCACCTCTTTAAGTTGAGAAGACATTTTTCACATTTATGTACACAAGTTTTTTTGTTTTTTCTAGTTTTTGATAAACACCAATTATTTTTTTGTGCAACACATTTTATTAGCTTTAAACTTTCGGATTATATCGAACTAAAGGAGTTATCATAACTCGGATAAAACAATAAAACTTGTTTGTTAAACACCAATTATTTTTTTCTTTCTAGTTTGATAAACACCAATTATTTTTTTTGTGTGTAATGCTAGAAAGTGTTTATTATTCATAATAATACAAAGAAAGGTTTCAATGGATGGGAAATAATAAAAACCAAAAAGAAAAAGAAAAAGAAAAAACAGAGCAAATCTTGACTTATTCCGAGACAATGCTTGACAGAACACACAAACGTTTATTCTGCAAGAAACACAATATGAGTGAAATTCAAGATTTTCTTTGATCTGATCAAGGGTTCCACAAGATAGTGGTCTCTGCAATCATGGAAGTGACAATGTAAGGATCCATGTTCGAAGCTGGCCTCCTGTCCTCAAAGTATCCTTTCCCTTCTTTCTCTGTGTCACGTCCTACACGGATCGATGCTCCACGGTTCGCAACACCCTAATTCAACAACATTCCAACAAAAATAAGAATCACAACTTTGCTTACAAAAAAAACAAAACGAAAATTCGACTTTTTGCTACTCGAAAACCGCAAAATGTTATGTTTACTTATACCCAAAGGAAAGTGTTGATGTCAGCAGTCTCGTGGTGTCCAGTGAGACGACGCTCGTTGCCTTCACCGTAAGCAGAAATGTGTTCTTTGTGTCTAAGTCCCAATTTGTCGATTGCCTTCTTGATAATCTCGTAACCACCATCTTCCCTCATTGACTTGGTACTGAAACAATTCCCATTTTTAGGTTCTTGAATCAGCATAAAAGAAGATCATAGTATAAAAGGTCGAAATCGATTCTTGATAAGTACCTGTAATTGCAGTGAGCACCAGCACCGTTCCAGTCACCAGGGATCGGTTTCGGGTCAAAAGATACAACCACACCAGCAATCTCTGTGATCCTCTGTTTTCAGAAGAAACAGAGTGTTATTAATCGAAATCTACAGAACAAAGCATTGGTGTTTGAATGTTTAAACCGTTAAAACTTACCTCCAAAATGTAACGAGCGATCCAGATTTCATCTGCGGCTGAGATACCAACAGCTGGACCGACTTGGAACTCCCACTGTTCTCAACACAAAAGATTTGGTGATTAGTTTTAGATCTGTCTCTTATACACATCTAGATGTGTATAAGAGACAGGTTCTCAACACAAAAGATTTGGTGATTAGTTTTAAATCATAATTGAATATCAAAGAGAAGGAAAAAAAAGATCAAAGCTTTATGAAAAAGATTTGATCTGATCTTTTTAAGATCATAATTGAATATCAATGAGAAAAAGGATTCAAAGCTTTCTGAAAAAGATTTGATATTTTCAGGTCACAACTGAATATCGAAGAGAAAAAAAGATTGAATCTTATAAGCAAAATATTTGAACAGTAAGGAAAAAAGGATCAAAGCTTTCTTGGTTAATGAAAACTACCTGACCAGGCATGACTTCTCCATTGATGCCACTAATGTTGATTCCAGCGTATAAGCAGGCCTTGTAGTGAGCATCAACAATGTCTCTCCCAAAAGATTTGTCTGCTCCAACACCGCAATAGTAAGGTCCCTGCAAAGATAATTTCACCTTAAGAATTTCGAAAAACCGAACATCGAAAAAGAACAAAAACCATTAATCAATCTTCTTCACCTGAGGGCCGGGGAAACCACCAATAGGCCAACCAACAGGCCACTTCACATCTTTCTGAAGCAAAGTGTACTCTTGCTCAATTCCATACCTAGTTTTCAAAGCAAGATCATATGAATAACTCAGAGTTTTTACGAGAACCGGTTTAAAAGATATCATCAAAATACAGACTCACCATGGCACTTCAGCTACAACATCTGCGTGGCTAAAGACCTTAGCAGCAGCGTGTCTTTTGTTTGTTGGGATTGGTTCACCAGCGGGAGTGTAAGCATCGCACATGACCTGATCAAAAACCGGTATAAAAGGTTATGATGGATGTGACAAAAAAATATGGCTGCAACAACAAGAAAGATGAAAACTCACAAGAATGTTGTTGCCTCTACGGAAAGGATCTTTGAATATAGCTTGAGGGCTAATTAGACATAATCCAAAACATAAACGATTAATAAGTAATAACCAAGAATTGGAAAAAATACGAAAGAGAAATGTTTGTGTCTTAAAATAAGATCAGAAAGAAAAAGATTATTAACTATAAGATGACTTCACTGTCTTCACCAGGAGCTTGGCCTGTGCTTGAACCATCATAGTTCCACTTTGGTAGCTTCGAAGGGTCACTCACTGGTCCAGGTAGTGTCTACATATAAACATGATTACTACTATAAATTCAAACATTTGGTTTTACACTTAAAAATAGAAATTGACAAAACTTAAATTTTTTTTGCCAAAATTACCCTGGCTTTGCTTCTCATATCCATTCCAGAACCTCCAACCCTGATTTAGTAAACAAAGAAACACCAAAGAGTAACAATTTATTTTAAAAAATCCCATCTTTACTTCTTAAGAACAGAACCAAGAACAGAGCAAACATAGTTTTAGAGCAGCTTCAGAAACTTGGTAAAATTAATCAGCGTGCACAAAAGAAAAGTAGAATTAATCAGCAAATTAAACAGAGATCTTAAGAAGAACTATCATTTAAACAAAAACGAATTGGATCTAAAGGACTAATAAGAACAACCAAATGCTCAAAACCAAAAATAAACAGAGTGTGATTCTAGCAGAATCTAATCCATACAAACCCCAAAAAAAATAAAAATAACAGAGTCAAAAGTCGGAAAAACAACACGAACCCATTGGTTACGATTGATATGAGCACGTATAGGATAAAAGAAAAACATAAACAAAAAAAAGACGAATTTTATTAATGAAGAAGAAGACGAACCATATGTATTCGGCAATGATTTTGTCAGAGGTGTCTGAGAGGTTAAGGTTAACGAGATCGGTAAGAAGACTCATGGCTACGAACACCTAGAACCAAAGATTGGTCGATAGTAAGAGTTAAATGAAATCGAATCTAATCTGTCTCGTGTTTTGGTTCTGTGTTGATATTGGTGGATGTGAAGAGAGAGTACTTATAGAAAGAGGGTGTAGAGATCGAGAAGAGAGGGTGACGTGAAGACTTTGGAGACTTTTTGGCTCTCCTCATAGAAAAACAAAATTACAAAACGTAAAAATCAGGAATAAAATATTCAAGATTCTCCTGCGGCCTTAGGGAATCTTTTATATTTTAGTAACATTAATAAAATTAACAAATAGGCTTTTAATTTTTATTTTTGATAGATACACACAAGGTTATAATTTCCAGGGAGAAACTATAAATTGTTTATTTAAGGTAAAGAGTATTTCTGTTTCTATATATATTACAAGAACAGCTGCGATAGAAAATCTGGAAATACCGTTTATGAAATTTTACCAAATAAATGTTTTGAATACTGTTTTTGTTTGCCATATGTCACCATATTATTCTTCTTCCAGCAGAACAATTTTTCTTTTTTTTTTCTTTTTTTTTAGCAAAAAAATATTTCAACAATGATCAATTACTTAATTTGTTTTTTTTTTGTTTGCTCTACCATGGCTGAAAAATCCATTTGGTTATTACATAAGATCATTGATGCATCATTGAATCCATACAATGGTGTAGAGTGTAGACGGTGATTAGGTGGCCATGACGATTACACACTCTAATCAATTCCTAATTTAAATTAATTTATGTTTTTAAATGTGAACCTACTTTGATGATTACTTTTAAACGAAGATTCGCTTATCTGTTAATTTTGTATGATCAGTATCATTACCCACGCATCTCCAGTTTCTATCCAATCATTTTGTGAGTTTTGAGGTAAAATAAGATTCAAGAGAGAAATTAGGTAGATATTTCACGGTGTCATATCGACATCACCGGGTCACTGTTGTTGTCCATCGAATTTTCCATCTTGAATTTATTCTACAGTTTTTCCACAAATGACTTTGCAACCCAAAAATTGTACCTCTTATCGTTTTAAAAATTTATTTTTATTTCATAAATACTAAAATTTTATATTTTCAATGCAATATTTTGTAGAAAATTATAGTTTTAACTCTATTATTACTTTAATGTATTAATTAGAAAGATAATTTCTTATGATTTTTTTAAAAGTAATCGAAAGAGAGAAAAATAAATTTATTTAGTATATTAATAAGTAGTACAATAGAATATTTACTAAACGAGTGATTTTCTATTTTTTAGTATTTTTTTGTTACATATTTTTTTTGTATCATATTATATTTTATGTGTGTGTGTAATTTGTTAAATGAAGTTGAAACTTGGAAGTTTAGAATTCTGGATTTTATGGTATTGTTTCTTTTTCTTACAAATAACAAAAAAAAGTGTGATAAATTAAACGTCTATATAAAAGAATATTATGTTACGAAAAAAATTTACGATGTCATATCAGCATCACATATCCATAGAATCTTCGATCTTGAATATTCAACCCAAACTTGACAAAAAAAAACGAGTACCAAAGAAAACCATCAATGCTCTAAAACTCTTTTTACCAATATAAAACCAAATATTCTAATTGCTTTTATTTTTGTTCTGTGGTCTATATTGAAGTAATATTAAGATAATGATTTGAATAATATGTTATGTCCAATAACAAAGTTGAGTTGATTTTGTTTTTGGTTGCATGTTAGAGGCCGTTCATGACCGGCATTGGTCAATGATTATTTGGCCCATTTTTTTTTTTTCATCTAAAGAATATTTTTGTTGAACATAGAAACATACAAAACAAGATACAAAGCCGGATAAACCAGAGACAAAGCTCGAAAGATTACAAGAAACTAAAGTCCGAGAGAATTACGAGAAACCAAAGCGCGAAAAAATTACGGAAAACCAAAACCGAGAGGATCTAATCCTCCGGAATTAAGCGAAAATACAAACCAAAGACACTAGAACTCAGAAAAAAAACTACTACTAAAATCAGGGAA
This sequence comes from Alliaria petiolata, assembly GCA_020283515.1. Classification (NCBI taxonomy): domain Eukaryota; kingdom Viridiplantae; phylum Streptophyta; class Magnoliopsida; order Brassicales; family Brassicaceae; genus Alliaria; species Alliaria petiolata. Next base: position 138,587,465 of record JAHZTW010000001.1, on the reverse strand, counting down.
AAACTAAAGATACTCGCTAACAACAAAAAACACAAAAAAAAGCAGAAGACGCGGCACAATATAGTTCAGAAGACGCAGCCTAAACAGATCCACAACCGGAGATCTGATAGCATCTAGGCAAAGGGAACCGCGAGAAAAAACCAAATTACACAATTAGCAATGAACCACAAACGAGAATCTAACTTCTAACCATCTAATCTTCACCGTATAAAGTTTAAATCTAGAATTTGTCGTTGATATTTTTTTGTTTTTTAATTCTCTGAAAAAAATATTTGACTGATGGTTTATTGTCTGCGTCATCACTGCTATGGGATATGTGTAATTATTTTGTATTTAAAAATTAACCGAATTATGTACGAAAAAGTACAAGTTGGAGAAGAAAAAAAAAGAAAATGAAATCGCAGAATTGCTTGAAACCGAATGGGATACGTACACGGGACCAATGAATAAAGACAGTGGCAATATGTGTTACTTGCACATTCAGAATTGTCCAATCTAATTATTGCATTACCAACTTGCATTGTACATGTGGACGTAAAGTACATTCATTTTCAGCAAATGGGGTGCGAAGGGTATCTGCTGAATTTGGCTGAATGCGGAATCTGGCGGATTTTTTTTTGTGATTTTCAGGTTAATCTAACAGAATAACTATTAATGTAAATGGTAACAGAGGAATTGCGGAATTAAAAAAAAATATATTTAAAAATAATTAAGAAATTAATTAAATTAATAAATATGTGATAAAAAAATTATTTTAATATATTATTAAGATATTAAACAATATAAAAATACAAGAACAAAAATTTTTAAAAATAGTTCTTTCATTTATTTTATATTTAAACAAAAAATTTTAAAAAATTATTTCTATTTTTTTTAATCTAAAACAAACATGATTATATGCTATAATATGGTGGATACTTAATAATAACAAACATAATTATTAGCAAAACAATTGAAAATTTAGTTTGGAAAATAATTTAAAACTATCTATATAATAACTAAAAATTAGTATATTGAATAATTAAAAAATAATATAAAAATCTAATTAATTAGTGAAATAATTATTTAATTTTTGATAAGATAATTTTTAAAATAATATTTGAAGAGAATTTTATTTACAAATTATAATATATATTGTATTAACTATTAAACAAAAGACTAAAAACAAAATATTGAAAAGATAAAATACTTACTTTATTGAATAGTGTTTTACAAACTCAATTTCACAGACTTAATTCCACAAAATCAAATGGTGTATTTTAAAATTTTCAGCTGATGCTATTCCACAATTCCTCAAAACTCATGTCACCATTTAGACCCGTCATCTTTTTAGTCAATCTATTGAATCACTGTAAATAAAATAATAATCAATTTTCTTAAAACTGTTGCATATAAAGATTATAAAAAACTGTTCATCAGAATTAATTCGCATGCCGTTTGTTTTCAAAATCAAGTTTATGCAATCAAAGTGGTGATGGTCTAGTGGTAGTATAAGAGGTTGTTTTTTTGTGCTTCGGATTCAAATCCTTAATTGGACGGATGTATATTTTTTAAATCAGAATATGGAAAGAGCTAACTCTGAATATTGGAGAAGATTATACGCATAAAGACCGAAACTTCTACAGTTAATTAAAAAAAATCAAGTTTATGAAAAAAATCAAGTAAACTTTCTCCTTAAAGTTTAAATCCTTTGCATAAAGATTCAATCTTTTTTTCTCTTCGATATTCAGTTGTAACCTTAAAATATCAAATATTTGTCATAAAGCTTTGATCATTTTTCTTTTTGATATATCAAATTTCATTTGGAACGTAGGTATATTTTTTAAATCGAAATATAAAAAAGGTTAACTCCGGGTACTCGGAACTTTCATTGTTAATTCAAAAAGAAAAAAAAAATCAAGTTTATGAAAAAAATTATAGAGTGCAATCAATCTTTTTTTGAAAAGTGCAATCAATCTTGGTCGTTTCAAAATATTATTGATCTTCAAAAGAACATTAAATATTATATATTGTAAATTCTTTTGACACTTGCAAAACATTTTAAAAAAATTGTAATTAAAAGTTGCAAAATACTTTTTTTATTACTTCTATAATTTTTTGACAATTTAACAAAAAAACAAAGTTGCAAAATACTCTCTACTCTATTGTCGTCGTCGCATGTTCCAAAGTTATTTCGAAATTTTCTCCCGGTTGACCCGATTTATTAAAAAAAATGTGAAGAATTTCTAAAGTATAGTAGACTTTTTGTCAAAATAATTAACGTATAAGACTTTTTGGAAATGCTTATACAGTTGACTTTATTTACGTTAGATAAAAGTTTCGTGACAAAAAACAAAAAATTGTTACAGTATAATTCTACTAATTAGCTTTTTTTGTTTTTGGTTTTTTTAACAGGATTCTACTAATTAGCTAATTTCAAAAACAAATGATATAACGATTAGCTTATCGAGGACGTGCAAAAAGGAAAAAATACTATCAAATAATAGTACATCAGGAGTGTCTCTGTGTCTGTAAACATATTCCTGCGGTGGGCTAACTGATTTGTTATCATATAACTAAGATGTTGATGATGATATATTGCTGTTCATTATTGTATCAAGTCGTGCTTAAGCTTAATATTTACATTATTTAATTCATTAATAGCCGTCTTTATATGAGACTAACAATAATAACTAAAATAAAACCTGGGAATCAACTATGTGAAATTCATAAAAGTCAAATAACCTTGATGTTTCAATTTCTGACATCAGATCATAGTTCCACCCTCCCAATAAGCAGCGGCATCTATGCCTGCTCCTGCATACATAAGAATTAAAATACAATGATTTCTTTAGACAAATCTCTCAGAGTTAATGCCTGCTCCTGCATCATGGATTTGGCAGACAAATGATCTCTCTATCGGAAGCAATTCTCGGAGTTAATGCCTCTGTAGCTATCTCGGAGCTAAGTTTCTCATAGTTTTTCTTTATTGAGTTTTTTTAAGGGCAAGGAAAACTCGATGGCTGGTTTAAACATTTTGTAGTTATCCCTATGTTTTAAACATTTTGTAGTTATCCCTATGTTGCAAAACCTTTCATTGTTGCAAAAGGAGTATATGATACTCAAATGTTTAACAAAATAAAAAAGAGATGTGCTAAATAGTACATGCGATATATTATATTCGTTTAAAAATAATCTACTTTTCTATTTCTGTTATAAAATACTTTATGATTATCCTTTCTTCATCATTAAGTTTATTTCGCGATGAAGTATTACTTAGCTATGAAGTATTACTTAGCTATGAAGTTTACTTTTCTATTAAGTAATGAATTTCTATAAATAGCTGATTTTAATCTTTGTAAAATCAGAAATTTTGAAGAAATAAAAAGCTCTCATCTTTCTCTCTCTACTCTCTCTCTACTTTCTCTCTAGAATCCTTTTTCTCTTAAACTCTTTATGCTTCTCTCCTAGAAAGCATAGTTTCTATGTAGAGAGAGCATTAGTTTACAACACGTTATCAGCACGAACGTCTCTCGATTCATCTGTATAACAGATCTGTCTGTATACTAATAAGGTATGATTTATTTGTGTTCAATTCAGATTTATTTTAAATTTTATTATTTACGGGTAGATAGGCTCTGCCTTCCCCGTATATATGTTATGCCGGAGTGATAAGCGTTGTCTTCTCCGATGGATCGTTTTGATAGGCTATGCCTTCACGATCGAAAAAATGATCACATGGTATACTATGTCTCCTCAGATCATATTTACGGAGTGGAAGGATAACACCTCCTCCTTATTTAATTTATGTCCATGCATTTAATTTATTTATGCAGTGGGAGGTTAAAACCCTCATTCTTGTTTATTTATTTTGGAGTGGTAGTTTTAAAAATTCCTCCGCAAGCAATTGAATGGTAGGCTCTGCCTCCTCATATTGCTTTTGATTATTGTCTTTTATTATGCCGTTATTTTGCTCAAAATTTTATAAATTTAAATGGCTTAAGTTTTGTTATTCAGTAATAATGTCAAATTTGGTAAAGCTCGAGATCTCTGCCCTTGATTTGTGTGGAAATAATTATATGTCTTGGGCGGAAGATGCAAGGTGCATCTAAAGAGAAATGATCTCTTGAGCACTATCGATATGTCGGAAACGACACTATATAAGATAAGGCGAAAGCCATGATCTTTTTACGCCACCATATCTATGATGGTTTATAAGATGAATCCATCACGAGTAAATTCTCCCAAAGCTCGGAGTTGATGTAAATCCTCTTGGTAGCTTAATAGCATATTTAACTCGTGATGATGAACCATTAGTCTCGTCCAACTGGGTTAACTCCATTCCTAGGAGAGAATGTTGAGTTATCCACTTAAAGTAAGTGTGATGGACGAAAGAGGAAAAATGATGATGGTTGGGACGTAAAAAGGCAAGGTGAAATCGCTTGCTATAGATGTGGCATGAAAAGTTATTGGGTACGCACGTGTCGTATGCCAAAACACTTCGCCGATCTCTATGCCGAATCACAAAAGATCTGAATAACATAACTTGATCTGGTTTTTAGTATATATGGTAAACAAAAGTATATGATAAAGTTTTGTTTATCAAAAGGCTTTTGATGTATATTAACCTCCTTTTTATAAGTTAATGTTTTGGTTAATTATTGCATCTCTTATATGTATTGTGGCCTAGAAGATGTCACAATTTGAGATTCAGGATGGAGATACTTGTCTAGCAGACAGTGCTACGACACATACAATCCTTAGGGATAAAAAGTATTTCTCCTGTCTCAAAATGAAAGTCTCCGCCGGAAGCGTGAGTACTATAACTGGTTTTGCAAAGATTATACTAGGCTCCGGAAGAGCGAGTTTTTCAATGCCAAGGGGTACAGAGTTTGTAGTGCAAGATGCATTATACTCCCCCGAGTCTAAGCGGAACTTATTAAGTTTCCGAGATATCCGGAGAAATGAATATCATATTGAGACTATTAATAAGAATGGCATTGAATATCTTTGCATTACAACGGAGAGGAAACATCAGTTGAAAGAATTACCAATGATGTCCTCCGGATTATATTGCACAAAGATAACCATGATTGAATCACATGTTGCGGTAAACCAGAAGTTTACCAGCACTTTTAAGGTGTGGCATGAAAGGTTGGGCCACCCTGGTTCAGTCATGATGAGAAGGATTGTGCAAAATTCGAGTGGCCACCCATTGAAAAACCAGAAGATTTTTCAATCGGGGGAGTTTTCATGTAAGGCATGTTCTCAAGGAAAACTCATAAGTAGGCCCTCGCCAGCCAAAATTGGGAATGAATCCCCTGTTTTTCTAGAGAGAATACATGGTAATATATGTGGGCCGATTCACCCACTGTGCGGGCCATTTAGATATTTCATGGTATTGATTGACGCATCTAGCAGATGGTCACATGTGTGTCTTTTGACCACAAGAAATATGGCTTTCGCAAGATTCATTGCTCAAATAATCAGGTTGAGAGCGCATTTCCCTGATTGTGCCATAAAGAAAGTCAGGCTTGATAACGCTGGTGAGTTCACTTCAGCGGCCTTTAATGACTATTGTATGTCTTTGGGAATCGATGTTGAGCATCCGGTTCCGCACGTACATACACAAAATGGCATGGCTGAGTCTTTGATTAAACGGTTGCAGTTGATTGCAAGACCGTTAATCTTGAGAACAAAGCTTCCAATCACTGTGTGGGGACATGCTATATTGCATGCTGGGGCATTGGTCCAGGTAAGACCAAGTGCATATAATGAATATTCCCACATACAGTTAGCGTTTGGCCATAAGCCAGATGTTTCTCATCTTCGTGTGTTTGGGTGTGCGGTCTATGTCCCTATAGCGCCATCCCAAAGAACAAAAATGAGACCACAAAGAAGATTGAGAATTTATGTCGGATATTCGTCACCAAGTATAATTAGGTATCTTGAACCGGTAACTGGTGATATGTTCACGGCACGGTTTGCCGATTGCCACTTTGATGAAAGTGAATTCCCTGCGTTAGAGGGAGGATTGAGAGAATCACCAAATGATATCACATGGTGTATACACTTTTTGGCTTATCTTGATCCTCCTACTAATCAACGCGAGGTGGAAGTTCAGAAAATTATACATATGCAAAGTTTGGCAAACCAGTTACCTGATGCATTCACAGATACGAGGAGGGTGACGAAGTCCCATATCCCCGCAGCTAATGCTCCATCAAGGGTAAATGTTCCTGAAGAACATATTGATGTAAGTAGAGCAAATGAACCGAGGGTTCAGCTGAAGCGCGGGAGGCCTATGGGATCAAAAGATAGAAATCCCCGACAAAGAAAGAATTTGGAAGCAAAGGTTCCAGAAGAACCACATAAAGGCAAATGTCCGGAAGACATTTGTGTCAAATGTCCTAAAGACATTTGTGAAAAGGTTCCTGAAGAACCAAGTAAAGATATATGTCTGGAAGACATATATGAACCGGTTCCAGAAGAACCTGGTAAAGAGATTCGTCCTGAAGACGAATCTGGAACAGAAAAATATGAGATTTCCATCTCCTTCGCCCAAAGTGGAAAATTATGGGCTAGAAGTGAAATAGAGGATGATGATGGAATGTTCTCTTTTTCTGTGTCCAATGAGATCGATCATGAAAATGATGATCTAGATCCAAGTTCCGTGTCAGAGTGCCAGAGAAGGCCTGACTGGGATAAATGGCAAGTGGCCATGAGGAATGAAATATTCTCCCTTACTAAACGGAACGTATTCGGACCGATAGCTGTTACACCTGAAGATGTAATGCCGGTCGGATACAAATGGGTCTTTGTAAGAAAGAGAAATGAGAAAAATGAGGTCACAAGGTATAAAGCTCGCCTTGTGGCGCAAGGTTTTTCTCAAAGACCGGGAATTGATTATGAAGAGACATATTCCCCGGTCATGGATGCAATCACATTCAGGTACTTAATAAGCCTAACGGCCTCTAAGAATTTAGAGATGTACCTGATGGATGTTGTGACTGCATATCTATATGGTTCACTTGATAGTGACATATACATGAAAATCCCTGAAGGATTTAAGATCCCTGAAGGGTCAAAGATGCCTAAAGCATCTAAAGAGCTATGTTCGGTCAAACTACAGCGATCACTTTACGGATTAAAGCAATCCGGACGCATGTGGTATAATCGCTTGAGTGAGTACTTGTTGAGTAAAGGTTACGTCAACAATGCGATATGCCCATGTGTGTTTATAAAGAAATCCGCATCAGGATTTGTGATCATTGCTGTGTATGTTGATGACCTGAACATGATTGGAACTCAAAAGGAGATTGATGATGCAAGAACTCACATGAAAGATGAGTTCGAGATGAAAGATCTTGGAAAGACAAAGTTTTGTCTTGGGCTCCAGATAGAGCATTTCCAAGATGGAATATTTGTGCATCAATCAAATTACACCAGAAGGGTGTTGAAACGCTTTAGTATGGATAAAGCGACTCCTTTGAGTACTCCAATGGTCAATAGACCACTCGATGTTGACAAGGATCCATTTCGGCCTTGTGAAGGTAATGAAGAAATATTAGGTCCTGAAGTGCCTTATATGAGCGCTATAGGTGGACTTTTATATCTTGCAAATTGTACTAGACCAGATATAGCTTTTGCTACTAACTTACTTGCAAGGTATAGTTCATCACCGACGCGCAGGCATTGGAATGGAATAAAGCATATATTCCGTTATCTTCAAGGTTCGATTAATTTTGGATTATATTATTCTAGAAACCCCGAGGTTGGTCTAGTTGGTTTTGCAGATGCAGGATATCTATCTGATCCGCATAAAGCTCGATCGCAAACTGGATACGTTTTCACATTTGGTGGAACTGCGATCTCTTGGCGATCCCAGAAGCAAACTTTGGTCGCCACTTCTTCAAATTATGCGGAGATTATTGCGCTTCATGAAGCATGCAGAGAATGTGTATGGCTGAGATCCATAGCTCATCATATACAAGAAGCAAGCGGAATAATCACGGATAAAGAACCAACAAAGGTGTTTGAAGACAATGCTGCTTGTGTCGCTCAAATTAAAGAAGGTTATATCAAGAGCGATAGAACGAAGCATATTCCTCCAAGATTTTTCTCTTATACTCAAGAGCTCGAGAAGAATAAAGAAATGGATATTCAGTATGTTCGTTCAAGTGACAACGCAGCTGATCTCTTCACAAAAGCGCTTCCTACTACAACATTCAAGAAGCATGTTCAGAGTATTGGAATGCGGCATCTACGAGATTTATGAAGAGAAGATGAGATCCATCATTTCCATGGGGAGTTTGTTGTTGTTGTATTCTTTTTCTTTGCCATGGTTTTTGTCCCACTGAGTTTTTTCTATGGAAAGGTTTTTAACGAGGCAGCGCGCAACTTCACAGTGATGGATACTTAAGGAGGAGCATTACTGCACTCTTTTTCCCTTGCCATGGTTTTGTCCCATCGAATTTTTCCATTATAAGGTTTTTAACGAGGCAGTACGCAACACATCAATAATGATGGATAATCAAGGAGAAGTGTTATAAAATACTTTATGATTATCCTTTCTTTATCATTAAGTTTACTTCGCGATGAAGTATTACTTAGCTATAAAGTATTACTTAGCTATGAAGTTTACTTCTCTATTAAGTAATAAACTTCTATAAATAGCTGACTTTAATCTTTGTAAAATCAGAAGTTTTGAAGAAATAAAAAACTCTCCTCTTTCTCTCTCTACTCTCTCTCTACTTTTTCTCTAGAATCCTTTTTCTCTTAAACTCTTTATGCTTCTCTCCTAAAAAGCATAGTTTCAGTAGAATCCTTTTTCTCTTAAACTCTTTATGCTTCTCTCCTAAAAAGCATATGCTTCTCTCCTAAAAAGCATAGTTTCTATGTAGAGAGAGCATTAGTTTACAACAATTTTTTATTTCTTCATATTTTATCACTCACAAGTCACAACAATGTAGAGCCAAAGTTTATGATAAAGTTGTTCACTAAATACTTTGAGAAAATCGGACAAACGTTTGTACGATAGGTTTACATCATTCCTAGACATCCAAAAGTCAAAAAACATCTAGGGAATCTTCAGTCATATATCTAATAATACAAAAAACCACATATAACAGAGTTGGGAAATAATTAAGTGATAGCAAAAACCGACTTATGGATTAGGAGGCAAACTAAGGGAATGCCTCATCTATTGGTTGAAGTTTCTGAGGTCAAATAATTCAGAAAGGCCTTTGTGATATCCACACTTAGATCAGGGTTCTTCTGAACAAATGATCTGTATCTGTTGCCATTAACGATAGCTTCCATGTGTACTACTACGAGACTTATCGCAGATTTTTTCAAGATTTTGTCTGAAGTGACAGTAGTCAGCTCAAGGATGTCAAGAACGTTGTTCAGAAAAACGAAATGAGTAGGTTTCTGCAAATTTCTTGGAGTATGTCATTCTTGTGAGCCGCAAGATAGAGCGCTCGGGCGTGTTTGGTGGCCGGACTCAGGATCCCGCTGTAGAGGAACTCGAGGAAAGCCTTAAGTTCTTCATAATTCAGGTCAGGAATAGTAATTGAGTTCTCTACTGAAATCACACTCTCATCGGAGTCCAACATATACCTAAACAGATTCGACCTCACTGCCTGGTGGACAAACAAACAAAAATTAGTTAAAAATTCTATAGATTAATTAGCGAACCCCAATATATGCGTTTTCATAAAACTGATAGATCAATGAAGATCAAAATGGTGCATTATGCTAACCAGATCAATCAAGCCGTGCCTTATACATATATCGGTTTGGAGTCGTATCTTACTAAAGACGAATATCTAATGTGTGTTTCATCCCTATGCATTCCAGGAAAAAATAAATACCAACTAATATCGACATATAACTTCATAACAAACATATAATCAATGAGATATCGAAACAAGACGTATAATTGGTAACTTCTCCTACTATATGGTACATATGAACTTCAAATGGATTCAGAGCTGCACATGAATATGATAGATCAATCTAGATCAAAATTGTGTATTATGCTAACCAGATCAATCAAGTCGTACATTATACATATATATGGGTTTGGAGACATATATAATGTGTGTTTCATCCATATGCATTCCAAGAGAAAATATTTACCAACTAATGTCGATATAGCAATGCTTATAACTTTATAACAAACACATATAATCAATGAGGCAAAACAAGATCTACTTATAATTAGTCACTTCTCATGCTACCGTTCGCACATGGCAATTGATTATGAGTAATTAAAAGGTACATAGCCTATACCCTATAGGTTCAATCTAACATAGTCAATTGTGAAGTAAAACATCTATAGACTGATTTTTTCGTACTAATCTATTAATAATAACAATTTGAATAAATGTCATTTAAATTTCAATAAATTGTATCTTTTCAAAATTATTATTGATATTTTTTTATGAATTCTAATTTTAATCCAATAAATGTTATTTGTGGTTTCGTCAATTCACTTATGAAAAATTGCTTTTTCACTTATGTCTTTTATAGATTATTTATATTCTTCAAAACCATATAAAAAGGGTTATTTGTTAGTGATTCTTGCTATAATGGTGTATCAAAAAAGTATGTTATTGAAATGGTTTGGCCTAAATAAAAAAAAAAAGAAAATCCAACATATAATCGTTTTCAACAAAATAAATATGAAACAAAAGTTTAAAAAGTTGTTCCAAACAACCATCTACAAGTAAGAGTTTGTCAATGATATATATTAACTCTATAAAAAACATAAAAAAAGTTAATTTCTTTTTAGATTTTTAGCAAATGTTTATTAAACTAGTGTATCTTTATTTTTTGCTTATTTTTTTGTTTTTGTTTTGTTTTTGTTTTGTTTATTTTTATAGAGATAAGAGTAGATAAATATTATTTTCATTGAATTATGTATAAAGTAGCCATTTAAAAAAAGTTTAAGAGAGTTCATATTAATGAGAGAATATTACATGTAAAAATTCAATCATTGTTAAAAGTGAAAAATTGTATTGATGTTTATATATCGTTAAAATCATATTGTCTCTAATAGATAAGATCAAATCAAACAACAATAAAAGTCCATATATATAATAATGATGTTGTTATTGTAGTTGATATCTATGTATAAAATAGAAATAAATTTTAAGGATAAAAATATTCATTAAAAACGAGTTTCTGAACGAACATGCGGATTCAATACCTAGTAAATATAAGAAAGTAGTACATAAATATATATACAAAAGAATCAAAATTGAAGTTTAGAGATGTTACCAAAACAGCTTTGTGAGCGCGAATTCCAGGCCCATCATCCCCAGGTTTGACAAGAACATCAGTGTGAATTTCGTTTTTAAAGGCCATAACATAATCACTGAGAAAACCCACTCTATCCAATTTCCTTTTTCTGCTATCTGCCATTTTCTTCTTCTTCTGCATGCCAATACGAAACACATATATCATTGTAACATAGTGTACAATTAGCGAATTCAGATTCAAAACCGTAAATCTATATCCTAAAACCCTATTTACCAGAAAAACAAACACCCAAAACCCTATTTACCAAAAAAAAAAACCCAAAACCCTAAAATTAATCGAAGCAAAACTGGTAATGCAAAAAGAACCATAAATCAAGCATAATAAGAAATATACCAGACGCAGGACGATCCAGCCTTTTTGTTGTCCACAGACCAGTCCACAGAAATGAAATTACACAAAGATGTGGGGTAAGATTTTGGAAAAAAAAAGAGGAGAGCAATAAACTCTAGGAGGAAGAGTACTATAACATGTGTCAAAGCCAGGGAAAAAGCACGAACACTATTTTCACATTTGTCAAAGACAAAGAGACGCGTGACGTTCGGGTGTCCACATAACCAAAAAATATATATTTCGAAATATAAAAAATGACCTTTAATTTCATTAATAAAGAAACATTTTTTTCCATCTTTTTTATAAGGTAATATTGGAAAATTTCATAAAAATTAGCCAACTAAATTTTGATTAACATTTTAATACATAAAATTTTTCGATATCTAGAATAATACATCAACTAATTTTGTTTTTATTATAATCCACCAATTTTTAAATTATATCTATTTAACAGAATGTTAACGGACATAACAAAATGTTAATGGCTGTTAAATTTTTAATATTATAATTAAAAATATTATTATTTAAATAATAAAATATATTAATTTCTGATAAAATATTTAAAAATCATAAAAATTATTTAAAATCCCAAAAATTCACAGAAATTGCAAAAATTTAAATACAAAGAATTTAGATTAATAAATAATAATAAAAAGTATATTATATTTTAATATCAGATCTTAAAATTAAAAAAGTAAATTAAACTACACTAACATTATACATCAAACTATATATCTTGATTTTTAATAGTAATTTTTATATTAACTATAAGTGTACATTTTGAATCAATGTTTTAGTTTTGTGTTTCAAAATAAAGTTTGATTCAAGTTGAATAAATTGAAACAATTTATACTGAAATATTAGAACCCATACATTACACTATATTTTTTTATTTAAATATATACTTTCAAGTATATCATTTCTATATTTTTTTATGCAGTGGCGAATTTAGAAACATTTCTGATCGAAGTCATTATATAATTATATATTAACTAGTATTTTATATATATTAAAAACTATTATTATATTATTACATTTTTGAAAAACTTTATTATTATACAAATTATTAATACGCTTTAAAAAAATATATTTTCATTCTATCTCAAAATATAGTTTTTTTAAAAAAGATTAATTTCCTAATAGATATATAATTAATATGTAAAACATTTTAGTTTTCAGTTATATAGATCTATGAAAACGGTGACAAATTTAAAAATTAAAAAAAAATAAAAATAAAATAATGGGCTATAAAATAAAAAAAGACTATAACTTCACATAATAAGATAATGGTAAAAAAAAATTGATAAAAGGTGACACATTTCAAAACTTTAAGTTTTGGTTAGTGGAGATCAAAGGGTTAAATAAGGTGAGTTAATGGAGTCAAAATGTGATTTACACCAAATAATCTAACATAATTTAATAAATACTAAACAAATGGGTTAAAAAAAAATTGACTACCTTGAACGTGGCTCCGCCACTGATTTTATGTATTACATGCATTAAATCATATTTTTATTCATCCATAACATACTATATTGTATTATCCATATACAATGTAAATCATTCGTATATTTAAACATAATTTTTTTTAACATAAAAATATAAAGTATAATATTTTGTAATTTTTAGAATCTTTTGGAATTTTTTTGGAATTTTTTGTAAGTTTAAGAATTTTATTAAATGATTTTTAAATAAATATTCCGAAAATTAATATATATATTTATTTAATTACAAATATTTTTGATTTAAAAATTATAAAGTTAACTGCCTTTAACATTCGGTTAAGTGGATGTAGCTAAATGGATACGATTTAAAAGTTGATGTATTTTAATATAAAAAAATTAGTTGATGTATTGTTCATGACATTAAAAAAATTCGTGTATTAAAATGGTAATTGAAATTTAGTTGATATATTTTTATGGATTTTTTCCAATAATCCATATTTTTAAAGTGATAAATACTTTGGGTCCAAAAGTTTCTCTCTCTTTTTCTCTTTTACATTTTTCAAAGAGAGAAAGCTCTTCAAATTTTTTTTGGGTTGTTTTGGTTGATTCCAATGTATTCAGATGTTTCTTCCGACTCAATTTAAATTTCATTTGTTCTTTATTTATTTTTTTCTTAATCTTTTTGCAGATATTTTGGTATTTTCAGAATCAAAATTGTCAAATTAAAACTGAGTCGTTTGTATAAATGAAATCGTTTGTTTTTTAGATTAGGGTTTATAATTTCCGTTTATAATTTAGTTTTTCGTTTTTAGTTTTAGGCTGTTTTACTATTTAAAAAAATAGAAATAATTTGTTACACAAAATGATCTATTTTCTTAAAAATCCTTTTTATGATTTGCTACAAAAATTCATCAAATATGTATAATGTTTGCTAAAGAACACCTTAAAACGTTTTTCAATCTAACAATCTCACATGAAGAAGATGCAATTACTTCTTGTAAGAACTATTATCCGATCTAAAGAAGAAACAAGAGTTTGTGAGGGAAAAGAGTAAGTCTTTATTGATTTAAGCCGGAGTTCGGGGTAGGTACAACGGTGGTTAGGTCGTCGGAATAAGAAGGCCGACCTAAACCTTTTGAAAGTAAATCGAGATCTAAAGCTTAGCCGTTCGAGGAGGTTTGCCCTAGGTCTCGAGAGTCAAATTGCGGATCCCCTTCGTGAACGAGGTTGCCACCTATTTATAATAGGTATAAGTCGGCCAACCGAACTCTTTCCTTTTCGGGGAAAAAGAAATCTTCCCTTTTCCCCGGACCGACCTCCTTATCCTTAAGGAAGTTTCCCCTTTTCTTCGGGAAACTAATCCTATCGTCGGATATCTTCTGAGGGTGGCGCCGACCTAAGCCGTTGGTCGCCTGATGGGTCCGACGTCGTTTCCTTAAATGGGCCGAGCTGGGTTTAGGAAGAGCTTTTTAGAGGGGTGTTAAACCCATCTCTAACAATTAGTCCCCCCCCCCCAGTTCGACGAGTATTGATCAATGAGCTCGGGGAACTTTAAAGAAAAAGATCAGTTCGGCGTGAATCCAGCTCGGGGTGTTCTCAACCTCCAAAATTGCTCCAAGACGGGATCTTTATTTGGGGAAAGATCGTTTAAAAACCGGGCTCGAAAGCGCAATTTCGCTGCTCGTTTCGAGGGCCCATATTCTAGGGTTTCCTTGCGCAAAGAGCGGGAAAGTTCCCGAATTGATTTATCCGGGAAATACGAAGAGTCTCCGAAGAAATGATGACTCTTGAAAACCGTTCCCATTTCCCTATAAATTGAGGAAACCGCTCTCATTTCCTCACTTCTCCAACTCGCGAAAGAAAACAAATGTTCGCTCTCTCTCTCTCTTAATTTATTTCTCCGCCCTTAGGTAACCAAAAACCGTAGTTTTTTAGGGTTTTCGGTGTGATTCTGCCGATCTGCTTCGGATCCGCCGCCCATGTTCTTCGTGTTCTTCGTTTCTCCTCAGTGAATTTTTAAACAAGATGGGTTTGATCCGAAAAAATTCAAGAGCGAAGGCGCGAATTGTTTCTCCGAGCTCAGAGGAAGAGACGTTGCCCAAGACGTCAGATCGTGTTTTATCTGACAGTTCCTTGGATTTTGACGAGGAGTTTGCAGCCGAGACGGGGTATACCCGTGCTCAATTGAGATTACTGAATAAACAGGCTGCGGCCGAGCGATTCGCAGAGGAACAGCTCGGCGCGACCCGTCGCGGTGATGCCGAAGCGTCCTCAGCTCGGCGGGATTTCGTCGTTCCTCAGTTAGTTGATGAGGAAGAAGAAGTTGAGAGTGGCAATGATCTGGCTTCTGACGACGAAGCCGTCCTCTCAGAATCTGTGGACCGGACCGTAGCTAATCCCGAGCTTAATATGGAATTTGGCGATTATGGGATCGTCGATCTTTGGGCTGAGTCAAGACTCGAGACCCAGACAGACGGGTCTAAGAAGAAGAAAAAGAAAGTTCTTCCAGTTTCAGACAATCGCTGGGGGGTGATCCCGACCCAGTCAACGGGAGAGTCCTTACTCGCTCTAAAGAAACAGCGTGGAATCGGTCCCGAAGTGAAGTTTATAGTTCCAGCTCCTTTCGAGCGACCCTGGGATGTTCCCTCGGGCTGGGTCTGCCTCTATGAGTGCTTTTTCACGCACTGTCACCTCTGGTTCCCGCTTCCTCGAGTCTTATTCGAGTTCTGCAATGCAAGGGGAATGTCGATTTCTCAGATGGGTCACGGAGGAATCAAGAACTTCGTCGCGCTCAGGGTAATGGCTTTTGAGCACAGGCTCACCTTCAATCGTCACATATTTGAAGAGTTGACCACTCTTAAGAAGATGCCCGGGAAGAGGTCGTATGGGTCGTTCTACGCGGCCATGAGACCGAAGTATAATATCTTGTCCGGGGGATTTATCAGTAAAATCGATGACTGGAGAGACCATTATTTCTTCGTCTACATTGATGAGCATTCGATGGCTGATCCCGACATCTTTGTCGAGAGTCGTTGGAAAAGAGAGCTCGGTAAAATTTAGTGTACTTGTATTTCTCTGGTTTTCGTGTCCTGGTTGATAACCGACCTTGTTTTTCCGTTGCAGGAAATTACGCTCCAATTGGTCCGCTCCCTGACGACTTCGAAACAAGTAGAGACGCATTCCTGACCCTTAGTCGTCTGTATTGGCCGGAACTCACTCTTCGCAGAATAGACCGAGCTGCTCATTCTCGAACGAGGTCATCCCGAAAGAAGAAAGAGAAGATGCCGCTTGCCCCTCGGGAAATATCCGACTATTCGGCCGACCTAGAGAAGGTCATCAAGAAGTCGGGCGCGAAGTCGCCGACAAAGGCATCGGGCTCTGGTGCTGATAAGGGGAAGGGTCCCGTAGAACCAAGCGGCATCTAGGGGGGCCAAGAAGAAGGTCTCCAAAAAAGATGAAGCCCCGCATTCGAACGTCGAGACCGGAGACGTGAGTC
This sequence comes from Alliaria petiolata, assembly GCA_020283515.1. Taxonomy (NCBI): domain Eukaryota; kingdom Viridiplantae; phylum Streptophyta; class Magnoliopsida; order Brassicales; family Brassicaceae; genus Alliaria; species Alliaria petiolata. The sequence continues at coordinate 138,570,887 of JAHZTW010000001.1, read as the reverse complement.
CGGATAAACTTCCGCTTGCTGAGCGCGGTAGCTGAGGCAAAGAAAGCTGTCGAGAAGGCAAAGAAAGACAAAGCGGCCAAGAGAAAAGCCGCCGAGGTGTCTGCTGAGACACCTGGTCAGGCCTCTAAGAAGGCCAAGACAGGTTCTACTCTGAATCCGTCTTCGTTTCAGTTCGAGTATCGCGGGGAGGTGCCGCTGTCTTGCGACCGACCTGTCTGCTCCCAACTGATTTGGAAGCTCAAGGCCAAGCCTGCGGCCGATCCTCCGGCAGAGGAGGTCCTCCATCAGGAGGAGTTCCAGCAATGGGCTGCCGATGAAGTTCGGGTAAGTTTCCTTTTTATTCCTTTTATTTCGCATCTCTGTTCTGAGAATAGACCATGACGTCTGTTCCTATTTATAGGCGAAGAGCAGCGTGGCTCGCTTGATCGGTCTCCTTGATCGTGATGCCAAGAAGGCTAGAGTCGCCGAAAAAGAGAGAGCGACATCAGAGAAGAAACTCCATGAGGCTGCGTTGAGTCTCGAGGTTGAGAAGCTCAGGTCGGAGCAGCTTGAAAAGGAAGTTGCCGAGCTCAAGGCTCAACTTAAAGAGTCAGAGATCAACAATGCTGAAGTTTCCTCGGCTCTCCTCAGGTCGACGAAACAGGTTGACCATTTCAAGTCAGAAGCTGCCCGGCTGAGAAAATCTCGTGATGAGATAGGCGTCTTCGCCCAAAATAATGTCGTTAGCTTTTACAGCGGCTTGATCAAGAAAATGAAAGAAAGCTTGGGTCAGCGCAAGGAGGTTGAGATGATCGTATCGTCTCTCGCTCAAGCACGCGGGGCCTGATCTATTGCTGATCTCGTCTCGAAGTTAGGGCTGGAATTTCCTCAGGCGGCTATTGATAATATTGACGCGGACGTCGCCGAATGGGAGGCGAAGGCAAATGCTTTCGACGAGATAGTCTTTGAAGAGAGCGAATTCGATGGGCCTGAGTTGGCTTTGCGTCATCCTCGCAGCGATCCGAATGCTCGATCACTGGGGATCAATGAGCTCGGGTCGAATGCGTACGCGGTGACTGTGGCCGTGGCTTCTCGCCTCAAGTCGCCAGAGCCTGCGATCGAGAACGCGGCCATTGAGAAAGTGATCAACTAGGCCGACGCTCCATTGGCGCCTCAATCGACCAATCCAGTTGAGGGCATAGCCGTGGGCGACACGCAGCCCGAAACTCACATGGTGGTCGATCCCACCACAGTTGACCCTACTGACTCGTCTGTGAGACTTGAGCATGAGGGAGAGCGCCTCGAAGATGTCGGCTGCGCGGAAGACGCGGGGAAGGAAGGCGATCAAGCGATCGTTCCCGCTGAACCGGAGAGAGGAGCGAACGAGAAGGGGGATGACGACGAGGAGATCGATGTTGAGGGTTGATCACCTCTTGAATATTTTTCTTGTTTTTGCTAGTTTCAAAGTCCTGAGCTGGGCACGAACAAATTTGTTGTTTTGGTTTTTATGTTTGCCCGAGGGGGCTTTTGTACAAACTGGTCACGTTTTCTTTTTAGTGAAATTTTACCTCTGAATTGTGTTCCCGTTCTGAAAATGTATAAGTGAATAGGAGTTCGAATACAAACGTGCGATGCGATATCGGCTTGAAGTTGTTCGTACGACTCGAATTTTCCTAAGTGCGAATGTAAACGTGCGAGAGATTGAACATCTCGGCTTATTTAATGTGTACATGACTTAGGAATTGTCGAAATGGATTTCGACTTTGGGACAAGTGCGAATATGATCTGCGAGAGATTAATTCAGCTCGGCTTATACGGACCATACGACTTATTCCTAAGTGCGAATATCAATATGCGATCAGGTCGGCGTTCAGTTATTGATATGACTTAGGAATTTCTAAGTTCGAATGCAAAGGTGCGAGTAAGGCCCGGCTTAGATACTTTGCACGACTTAGAACGGTGCGAGAACAGGCTCGGCTTACGTTGTGGATTATTTCACCACGGCATCCATGGAGAACGCATGCAAGACGAATCTTGGCTTTTTGGGGTGCCGAACTAAGTTGATCAGACTTAGTTGTAGGCATATCTAACGACTGGCCAGGAAGTTGACGTGTAAACAGCTCGGAAGCGTAGAAAATGATAAAATTTAAAATTTTATTAAGTTATAGTTGGACCCAAATCGGGCTGCCTACGTACGCAAACGGGATCAAACCATTCGTAGTTCATATTACAACAGAGAGAATTGCTCGGTTGTCGAGCTCTTTTTATTTTTTATTTTTTATTTTTTTTTGACGTAAATCCAGTTCGTCGATCGGTAGAGACAGTTGAATGAACGCCGAGCTAACGAGTCGGACTTAAGAATAGAAGCGTTTGAGGCTCATTGAATTCCATGCTCGTGGGACTTCATCGCCCGTGGTTGTTTCGAGGCGGTAGACGCCGGGCTTGACTACTTTGGTTATGATGTAGGGGCCTTCCCAGTTAGCTCCGAGCTTGCCTGCGCCCCATTCCTTTGTGTTTTCGTACACCTTACGAAGGACGAGATTTCCTTGGTTGAAGTGGCGAGGTCGGACCTTCTTGTTGTAATACTGCGAAGCTTGACTTTGGTAGTTTTGCATCTGAAGGAGTGCCAGGTCGCGTAGTTCTTCAACAATGTCGAGGTTCTCGGTGAGTACGGCATCATTTACCTCGGGATTCTCGGACATCAAACTTCGGCGAATGCTGGAGACGTTGACTTCGGCGAGAACCATTGCTTCGCATCCGTGAGATAAGGAGAATGGGGTCTGGCCGGTTGCAGTGCGAGGTGTTGTGCGATGGGACCAGAGGACTCCTTCCAACTCGTCGGCCCAAAGATCCTTCTTCTTTTCGAGGCGTTTCTTGAGCCCGTCGATGATGGTTTTGTTTGTAGCCTCGGCCTGACCGTTGCCTTGAGGATAGCGCGGGGTAGATTTGCTTAGTCGAATGTTCCAGCGTTCGCAGAACCCTTCGAAGAGTTTGGAGATGAACTGGGATCCGTTGTCGGTAACAATCTCGTATGGGAGCCCGTGGCGGCATATGATGTACTTCCACACGAAGTTTTGGACTTCCTTGTCTTGAATTCGGACATATGCCTTCGCTTCCACCCATTTGGTGAAGTAATCGGTTATCACGAGCAGGTATTTGCGCTGTCTTGAGGACGGGAAAGGACCGACGATGTCCATGGCCCAGCGCATAAAGGGGTAGGGCGGGATAGCCGAGGTAAGCAGCTCGGTGGGTTGATTAATCATTGGAGCGTGCCTTTGGCAAAATTCGCACTTCTTGGCGTACTTTTCGCAGTCTCTCATCATGGAAGGCCAATAAAAACCGGCCTTTTTTACCTTAAGAGCAAGAGCTCGGCCTCCGGAATGATTGCCTCCGGCTCCGTCGTGTGTCTCTTTGATAATGCGGGAAATTTCATCGCCGTTAATACACTTGAGCAAGACGCCTGTTGAAGTCCAACGGCAGAGTTGGTCGCGCACCATCGAGTATTTTGCTCCACGAGCTCGGAGTCGCCGTGCAGCCCATCTGTCCTTTGGTACTTCACCGTCTGCTAAGTATAGCATAAGCTCGACGCGCCAATCTTCCTCGCCAGTTCTTGGTTCGTTAAGTAGTTCCATTGGATCGTCGTACTCGTCCTTTGGTATATGAGAGTGCATACCTCAGCGTGTGGTATTGTTGCGACGGGGATAGTACGTCTTAGGTCGGGATCGATGCTGGTGGCTAGTGCGGCTAGAGCATCTGCGGCCGTGTTCTCCTTTCGAGGTATCTTAAGGAGCTCGAAGGTCGTAAATTCCTTTGCCAACAGTTGGACGAGCTTGAGGTAAGCGTCCATTCGGTCATCCTTGGCATCATACTCGCCATTGAACTGATTCGCGACGAGCTGGGAATCGCAGAAAGCACGGATATGGCTAATCTGCATTCCTCGAGCTAAACGGAGGCCGGCCAGGAGTGCTTCATATTTGGCTTCGTTGTTGGAGGCGGGAAACTCTAGGCGGAATGATTGTTCCAAAATCTCTCCAGTGGGGGACTCGAGCTGTATGCCGATTCCTGAGCCGAGACGCGAGGAGGCGCCGTCAACATGCAGGGTCCAGAGTTCGATTGGTGTTCCTTCGTTCATCAGCTCGGGGGGTAATTCGATGAGGAAATCGGCAAGAACTTGAGCTTTCGCGCAATTGCGGGTTCGGTACTCGATGTCGTACTCAGACAGCTCGATTGCCCATTTGGCCATTCTGCCGGATTGGGTAAGGCTATGCAATATGGTCCGAAGCGGCTGACTTGTGAGCACGGCTATTGTGTGCGATTGGAAGTAGGGTCGGAGCCTTCGCGAAGCGACAACTAATGCTAGGGCCAATTTTTCCAAGGTCGGGTACCTAGTCTCGGCCCCGTCCAAAGATTTGCTGATGTAGAAAATTGGCTTCTGCTCGCCGCGATCTTCTCGAACGAGGACTCCACTAATCGCCGAGCCGGAGATAGCGATGTAAAGGAACAAAGTTTCGCCGTCCTCCGGTTTGGCTAAGATCGGGGGGGGGGGGGATGTAAGGTAGGCCTTGAGCTGCTGGAAGGCCTCTTCGCATTTCTCGTCCCATTCGAAACGTTTGTTTCCTCGAAGTAATTGATAGAACGGGAGGCACTTATCTGTTGATCGAGATATGAAATGATTTAGAGCGGCGATCCGTCCGGTGAGCCTTTGGACTTCTTTGGTGTTCGCTGGGGAAGGAAGGTTCAGAATCGCGGAGATCTGTTTTGGGTTGGCTTCGATCCCGCGCTGTGTAACGAAATATCTGAGGAATTCTCCCGATCTGACTGCGAACGTGCATTTGGTCGGATTGAGCTTCATGTCATATTCGTTGAGAATAGAGAAGCATTCTTTCAGATGTCGAATGTGATCTCCGACCTTTGCTGATTTGACGAGCATGTCGTCGATGTACACCTCCATGGTGTTGCCGAGCTGATTAGCGAACATTTTGTTGACGAGGCGTTGGTAAGTCGCGTCTGCATTCTTCAGACCGAAGGGCATAACCTTATAGCAATATGTTCATCGATCAGTTATAAAAGCCATTTTTTCTCGATCGTCGGGATGCATGACGATATGGTTGTATCCCGAAAATGCATCCATAAAGGATAGCAGCTGGTTTCCGGCTGTCGCTTCAACGAGCTGGTCAATTCGGGGGAGAGGGAAACTATCCTTTGGACAGGCTTTGTTGAGGTCGGTGAAGTCCACGCATAATCTCCATTTCCCGTTCTTCTTTTTGACGACCACGGGGTTGGCCAACCAATCCGGATATTGTACCTCGGCTATAGATCTGGCCTTCAGTAATTTTTCCACCTCGTCATGAACTGCTTGGGCTCGTTCTGGCCCGAGCTTTCGCCTCTTCTATTTGATTGGTTTGAAGGTGACATCGACGTTAAGCTCGTGGCTAGTTATGTTCGAGCTGATTCCCTTCATATCTTCCATGGACCAGGCGAAGGTCGCCACATTTTGGCGTAGGAAAGCGATCAACTCGTCTTTCATGCTTGGAAGCAGGTCGGTGCCAATCCCAACACATCGGTCCGGGTTCATTTCGTCTATGCTGATCTGGATTACTAGATCGCTTTTAGGCTTCTCGTGATGTGTTACGCGTGGATCAAAATCGTTGTGGTTGCCGATACTGAAAGCGTTGCGAACGCGCTGTTTATCTATGTAGCAATGGCGAGATTCGCGCTGATCACCTCGGAGCGTGAAAACTCCCCTTTTGTTTGGGAACTTAAGGCACTGATGATACGACGACGGAATGGCTCTCATCGAATTTATCCACGGGGTGCCGAGTATGGCATTGTAGATGGCCGGCCTGTCGATGACATCGAGATCGACGATTTTCATGACACCTCCAACCAGGGTTGGGAGTTGGATGGTCCCGATCGTGGAAATTGAATTCCCCGTGAACCCGGTTAACGGCCTAGGAGCGATCTTGATTTCGCTCCCCTTGATGCCCATTTTTTGGAGTGTTGTTTTAAAAATTACATCAACCGAGCTGCCGGTGTCGATGAGAATCTTGGAGACATCGTCCTGTCCCACTCGCAACGAAATAACAAGAGGGTCGTTGTGAGGTCGGTCTATGTCTTTGGCGTCATCTTCAGTAAATGAAATGAGCAACTCGTCATCATAGAGCGGGGTTTCATTCGTGACGTTAACAGCTCGGCGCTCATGCTTCTTGATCGAATTTATCGATTCGGTGCAGGTGAGCAGTCCACCCATGATCATATGATTCCTGCGTCTGGGCGAACCTGGAGGGGTTGGTCCTGACTCGTCATGTGCTCGCTTCGGGGCGTCCTCTTTTGGTTTATCGTCTCTGTTCGGGTGCGCATCAGGGCGGTTTTCGCGTTCGTTAATCGGCTTGCCACCGTTCTCAGGTTGGCGTTGGTTCTCTGCGGGATTTCGCGGGCGATTATCGAGGTCAATTTCGCCCTTTTTCCATTTCCTTATTAGCCGCCCCGTGAGGGTTCTGCATTCTTCTTCGGTATGACCCGATCTGCCGTGCCACCTGCAGTAAGAGTCCGGATTAGGGGGCTCCTCATCTGGAAGGTCGGTTCGCCGATCCCATGTGTTCCAACGGGATGTCCTCGTTACCGCGGATACGTTCGATTTCTGAGATTTATCTTCTCGATCGTAGTGTTGTCTTGGTTCTTGATAATCGTCGTGTTTGTCTCGAGCTGCCTTTCTTTTATCCTTGGCGGATTCTTCGCGTTGTTGGGCGATTGTCTCGTCTTCCAGGCTCATGAAACCGGAGGCCTTGTGCAATGCATCTTCTAGTGTCCTCGGCCTTCCAGTTTTCAGTCTCTCGCGAAAGAGTTGATTTTTGTGGAGATTTGTAAGCAGCGCGGCTATCGCGGTATTGTCGGATGCGTTCGTGCGGGTTACCATGGCGCAAAAACGGATGATGAATTCCCGTAGGGTTTCGTCCTTCTCCTGGACGCAAGCCCAGAGGTCGATTGTAGAGGCTTCGTGCTCAATGTAGATCGAGTAGTGCTTGAGGAAAGCCTCAGACAACTGGGCGTAGCTTTTGATGGAGGCAGGCCGGAGTCGCGAGAACCATGTGAGGGCACTTCCACTCAGACTTTCGACAAAGTACTGGCAACAGCTCGCGTCACGTTCTGTGTCTGAGAATCGCGCTCGCACCATAGCTATGTTAAACTCCGTTAGATGCTTGTTGGGGTCGCTGTTCCCGGAGTAGGATGTCAGATTCTTGAGTTTTCCGTGGTCTCTAAGCGGGATGTTCGTGATCTCGGGAGCGAAAGGGGTCTGCTGTGTGAGTTGCAGCATTTTGTCGAGCTCGGGAGCCGACGATATAGCTCGGTGAACCTGTGAACCGATGTTGCTAATCTGTTTTTGCATGAGTGCCATCGCCGTAGCTTCTATGTCGCTCACCAGCGCGGCAGGCGAAGGATCAGGGTTGGTGATTACCGGCGGACGATTTGGAGCCGTTTTGGCGTTAGAGGCCGCTGCGTCCTTTTGTCCACCTGGCAGATCGTCGGTCGCAGTATCTCCAAAGAGTGCTCTGTTGACCCTTGACACGGTCTGAAAGGCGGGTCTTTGCAGGCCCGGAGTGCGGAGATCGTTTTGAGTCCCCAGACGTCGAAGATCTTCTATCTCATCGCGGTGAGCGATTTGCTGGGCTTGAATCTCACTCAAGCGTTCCATGACAGTCTGCATGAAGGTCGTCACATCGGGAGGTGTAGGCGGTGTGTTGTTCGTGCCCGTTGTGTCGTGTGGGAGGTTCCGTCCTCCCGCTGCGGTGGTATCCTCTGGCGGTGGTGTTCCGACCATCTTCGAGCTATCTGGCTTTTCAAAGACTTGTCTCTCTTTTCCCCACAGTCGGCGCCAATTGTAAGAACTATTATCCGATCTAAAGAAGGAACAAGAGTTTGTGGGGAAAAAGAGTAAGTCTTTATTGATTTAAGCCGGAGCTCGGGGTAGGTACAACGGTGGTTAGGTCGTCAGAATAAGAACGGCGACCTAAACCTTTTGAAAGTAAATCGAGATCTAAAGCTTAGCCGTCTGAGGAGGTTTGCCCTAGGTCTCGAGAGTCAAATTGCGGATCCCCTTCGTGAACGAGGTTGCCACCTATTTATAATAGGTATAAGTCGGCCAACCGAACTCCTTCCTTTTCGGGGAAAAGGAAATCTTCCCTTTTCCCCGGACCGACCTCCTTTTCCTTAAGGAAGTTTCCCCTTTTCTTCGGGAAACTAATCCTATCGTCGGATATCTTCTGAGGGCGGCGCCGACCTAAACCGTTGGTCGCCTGATGGGCCCGACGTCGTTTCCTTAAATGGGCCGAGCTGGGTTTAGGAAGGGCTTTTTAGAGGGGTGTTAAACCCATCTCTAACACTTCTCGAGAACAAGTTTGAAAAGTTTTGCTTCGATTTGGAATTAGATTCAATCCGGATTTGGATATAGAATTTTCATACAAATAAAGTAATTAATTAGTCTGAATGTATATAAAATTTTAGTAATTTAAATATATTTTTATATACTGAATTAAAAATATGAATTTGTAGTTGTTTTTTAGTCATCGTAGATTGGTTTGGATTTCAAGATTGAAATAACTTGATAACTTCACATAAAAAACCTCTCATTATTATAATTATTTTTTTTCTTTCAACCATTGCATTATATTAAAATCTCAAATAAGAGCAGTTCGTACAAGACATAAATGAAACAATACAACAATGTAAAGATAAGAGCAACAGCAATGGAGACACAAGAGTGTCTAAAGTTCCAAAAAAAAAAAAAAAAAAAAGAGTTGGCAGTGAACAGTATTAGACCGGTGTCTTATTTAGGATCCAATTTTTGAGTGTCTTATGACACGTGTCATGACACGATTCGTCACAATTGTTTTTTTTTTTTATAAAAAAATCCTATTTTTTATTTTTATTTTTTAAAAAAATTCATTTTTTATTATTATTAAAAATGTTTAAGACACTCAATTGAGTGTTTGCATTAGGGTTGGTCTAAAGGCTTGAAGATTTATCCCATAGGTTGCCACAAAGATTTGAGAACCTTATACCTACGAAGATAGCTCTAGTCACCTGAATGGATTCAGAATTGAAAACAAGTTTCAATAAATCCAAGACCAAATCATGGTCAATAGACGCTCGAGCAGCTGAAGGTTGAAGTAGAGCTTTTAACAAATCTCTCCAAAAAGGAGGATAATGGTAGATTCAACATCTCCATCAAGGAGGGATTGAATCCGATGGGTCTCTCCATAAAGGAGGAAATGGGTCTCTCCATGAAGGAGGAAAAGACTCTCTTCAAAACAGAGGAAGATTGCATAAGTGATCTCTCCACAGAGGAGGACAGTAGTGAACATGATCTCTCCGTGTCGGTTGAAGAGGTGAGAGTATTCGGAGATACGCCGGTAAGTTGGCAATACTCCGAAATATCAATTGCAGGTTTGGAGATACGCCGGTAAGTTGGCAATACTCCGGAATATCAATTGCAGGTTTGGAGATACGCAAATAAGTTAGCAGTACTCCGAAACTCAAATCGGCAACTTTGCCGGAGCTAGATTTGACGTTGACAAGCTTTGATGAACGGTTCCTTGAAACGGTTTTCACCAAATAAGTGGTTACTATTGGGCTGAAGACTATGAATGTCAAAATGGGCCAGGCCCACAAGGAAGAGCACATCATCGCCGGAACACTTGCAATCGACAGAGGGAATGAAACAAAGTACGGCGTCGGAGGGTGAGAAAACGTTGGAAGCTCTCCGGAGAAACATCCCTGGCATGCGAGAACAAGATCGACTGAGACGGATAGGGAGGAGATGGAGGAGACGTTGCTAAGGGTCTCCGGCAGTGGTAAGGAATGAGCACCCGGCGGAGCAGCGGATAAATGTACTTCCATGAAGGAGGACAAAGATGATGAAGATCTCTCCACTGGGGAGGAAAAAGGTCTCTCCAAGAAGGAGGAAAGGTTCTCCATACATGAGTAAGATTGACAGATAGAGCTAATATTACCCGTCACAAGAGACAACACAGCTTCATAGGGTACCGCCGCTGGTAACTGGTGCGAAAACTTGGTCGGATTCTCTGGATTTTGCCTTGAAGGCACCTGATTTGAACTTGGCGGTCTGGATCTGTAGCATCCAGATCTCGATTTGGGAAGATGAGTGAAGAAGATGTTGTAGGAAAAGAGTGATGATTGGAGGCGGAAAGGAAATCAAGGGAGGGCGATCCTGCACAAGAGACGATGTCAGGCTGGTCAGGTGGTTTCGGTGCAGATGACACACTACCGGCGGCGGCGGCCATGGTGGGAAGGTAAGAAGGAGGCGCATAGGGTTTTGAAGAGAGAGAAAGAGAGTGTTTTTTGTGTTTTTTTTAAAACCTCTCATTTCTCTCTTCGTTTTTTCTGTCCAGATTTATATCTAGTTTAGTGATATTTTGTGTGGTGTTTCTTTCTCGCATGCGGATTTCGAAACCCAATCATGGGTCATAACGGTTTTCGTGTGGATAGAGCGGATCTGTGATCTTCGGGCTTCAATAGATTGGGAGCACTATCCTGAGACTCTGGCAGATCTCCAATCCTTGAGCTTATTAATGCAGAAAAAGATATATTTATCAAATTTTCAACCATCTAGGATGCTCTCTCCTAATTAGCAGTTAAATGGTTTCAATTTGGTGTTTCTACTATTTGTTTCGATTGTATCTTTCAATGTCGGTGGGCTTCCACAGCCACAGTGTCGGTCGGGGTTTTTGTTGTCAAGCTTTCGTTTTGGCTTCTCTTTGGTGTATTTGGGATTTAAGCTTTCATCTGCTGCGTTTTCTTCTTCATCTTCTCTTTGGCGTTTTTCTTGACTTTTCCGATCGACCCTCAACATGTAAGTGTTTGCTGCTGTTTCAGTAAGCGACTTCTTACAAGTCTCCTCCGCTCGTTTCAGATCTTATCGAGATCTGTTTGTCTTTGGGCTGCTCCTCACCGGATCTGTTGTTCAATATTGGCTAGTATTGGCTAGTATTGACTAGTATCGACTAGTATCGACTTCGCCAGCCCCGACACCATGGATCTTCCAGCCTCGTCTGAGTTCCCGTCCAGCCACCTTAGCAAGCCCAAATTCTCATATTTCCAAGAATACCCACTACAAGGGAGGACAAGTAGATCTGAATATTTTGGTAAGTGCTAATAGTGTGTCCATCTTCTTCTGTTTATCTTCTGATTTCAGGATTGTGTTAGTGAGTTGAAGATTGAAGATTTTGTAGTATTTGTTAGTTTTTCTTTAAGTTTTTTTTCTCCGATTGTCTCTTTGTTTGTGACTTTTGTTTCCGGGAGTTTCTGAGCTCGCCGGCTTTGTCTCCAGAATGGTTGGTTTCGTTTATAATCTTTGCCGGCTTTTGTGTTCTGTCAATGTATTCTATCCATGTATCACTTACGGTTTTAATGAAATTTAGATGAAAAAAAAGATTGGTTTGGATTAATTGGGTGTACAAATTTTATATACTACTAAGTTTATAATAAAGTTCAGTTAAGTTTGGATTCATGAATTTTAGTAGGATTTTACTTACAACAAGAGAGAGATTTTTTTTGTTTGGACCAAAAGTTTAAAGGGAAAGGTTTTAATAGTGTTGTATTGTTAAAAAAATATATGTAAAAATAAAACAATATCATTTCATTTTTTTTCATGCATATTTTCAAAGGCAAATTATGATAGGGAAGATTAATAAAACAATCTTGTAAAATCTCATAATGACCAAAATGATGCAAATGTTTGAAAGTTACTGAAACAACCTATGATATATATTATACCATTTTTGTTGTTGTTAACAAAACAATCTATTGACCACATCCTAATCCAGTGCACCTTTGCCAAACAAGTTTGGGAGAAAACCCATTTTCAAGGGTCTTTCACGCCAGGCTCATAATGGAATTTTCCCACAGGATAGCTGATAGGGTTCAGGTTTTTATCCAAATAATCAACTACTGCAAGTGCACAATTATGCAGTTGAAGTATAAGGGGTATCGAATCCTCAGGGAAGTAGATGCTACACTAATAGTTTCTAGGTTTAGTTTATGCTAGGCGAATAATATTAAGTAAACTAAAAGCAATGCAGAAATAAGTAAACGAGTTTAAAAGGCGATGTAAGTTCAGAGACAAAGGCGCTAGGCAAGGGTAATTATCAGGTTTGAATCCAAGAATGCAGAATCTAAGTTTATTAGGGACTTATTAAGAACCGTCTAGAACTCGAATCACTAAGTTAAAACCAATAAACTCTCGTTGCAGAAGTTATCTATGCCTAGATTCCTAAATTCCAAATCTCTTTGCGAATTTAAACAATTAAGACAAGCAATAAGAACAGGTTCGATTTGTTCACAAAATACCTAAACCAAATCTCTTTGCGAATATATATTTTGCTCACCTATGATTAGTTCAAGTTACTAATAATGCTCTCGCATCTATCAAATAACCTAAGGTTTGATTTCTAAGTGATCAATTCAGAAAATCAAGTTAAGTTCAAATCAAGGTGAAGATCCAATTGATTTCCCTAAAGTTCTAATGATTCTACAAACTCATCATCAAACCCTAAATCACCCTAACCTAACTAGCAAACTACTCAGAGATAATTATGCAAACACAAATCATGGCTGAAATAAATTGCATAAAAGAATAGAGAATGATACAGGGGTTCGAAATCTGGCTCAGATGAGTTAGAATTGTCTCCCCAAAAGCTCAGGATCAATCTCTCTCTAAGTCTCAAAAACAGAAATTAATGATAAGGTATTTTGCTAAACAATGCCTGAAAACTATTTATAGAAGGGGATTTTTCGTCCAGGGGCAGACTTGTAATTCTTCAGAACTTGAGTGATTTCCTTTTTCTGATGGAATTGTGGAAACTTGGCCGACCTTCTTTGGTGTCGATCGACACTGATAGTGTCGATCGACACTCAGCTCGTAAATTCAGCCTCTTGACTTCATCACTTTGGCTGCTTCTCCAAAATGCTCCAAAATGTTCCATAATCTCCCATTTAGCTCCAAATGCTCTCCATCCTGTAAAGACTCTAAAAAGACTCCAAAACTAGCAAAAGACTCTAAAAAACACTTATATCATGGCTTAAAAACGGGTAAAAACCATGATATATCAGTGGCCAAATGAGAAGCAGATGATTTGTAGCAGCGTATCGAGCTTAGTATCGATGGTATGAACCTCGGATTGGACAAGGCTCACATGATGGAATCAAACGTGCTAGTCTAAAGACTCTCTCACGTTGGATCGGTTAAGGGGTTTGATGGGGGGAGCGAACGCACCACAGAGAGGATGGGAGGCTCTCTTATACAGCTAACACTCGGTCTATGCGTGAATCCACACAAAAGGAATGATCAAAGGATTTTCAAGACTTGACTTGAAAGAGAACTGCCGATTTTAGTGATATGGGTGAAAAGTGTAACGACCTACAAGCCGAAGTGGGACTTTATAAACAGTTCGGCGGCAGTGACCTTCAAGGATCTCCCTTAGGGCAAACTGAATGCGAAAATTACAAAGAAAAATAAAGGAAAAACAAAAGAAAAAACCCGGAAAAGCACCTAATACAAGAAAGGAAACTTTTATCGTTTTTAAACTAAAAAGGAAATAAACTTAGACTTAAATAAAATAATTCGACCGACTCTTAGACACATTTCTTGGCTCTCTTTGGCGTGTCTTGACTTAGTATGGAACCTCTGAAATGGAGCTTGTACCTGCATGTATTATAGAAATTGAAAGTACCTTGTTTATGCGCATAAACGGCCAAGCTTGTTGCTGGATGGTCTTGATTGTTTCTGGTGCGGCTTTGGTGAGATTTCTCTTGTCTTGGACAGCCTGGAGAGTGCTTGATATCTTGGTGTCGAAGTCTTCACTGGAGCCGCCATATTTGTCTTTAAAATCTTCCTTTAGCGCTAAATGCTCCATCTCGGCTACTAGACTTGTGATCGCGTATCTTGTGGCTCGGTAATGATCTCCTCATGCTTCCTGTTGTAATGGAGCATAGAATCAGTTAAGTAAAGGGGTATACCTTGGTCGTGCTGAGGGGGAACTTGTATGATGTCTTGCTGGGGTAATTCTTCCTCCTGCTCCTTCGCGGGTTCGTTGTAGCATTCAAGTGCGGTTGGATGAGGTGGGTCAATGGCCTTCGGATCCAATGTTCTGATGATCCTTTCCACTTCTAGGTTAAACTTATGGCGTAAGGATTTGGTCTTGGACCGAGTCATTTTGTCTTCTACGACCGTGGGAACGTCCTGGTCAGGTTCGGTGGTTCCACCAATCGAGCTACTAAGCTCAGTAAAGACCCACCAGGGATTTCGAGGAGTCATATCGAGCATATGTATCGAGCTACTAAGCTCGATACAAACCTATCCGGGATCTTGAAGGAGGCGTATCGACCATCTGTATCGAGCTACCAAGTTCGATACAAACCACCGGGGAAGCTGAAGCATGCGTGTCGAGCAATCGTATCGAGCTAGGTAGCTTGACACAGCCTTTGAAGAAAACCTTTAGCAACGTATCGAGTTACATATCAAGCTACATAGCTCGATACGTTGCCCGATTTTGAGCTGTAAACCAGGTCAACACCCGGTTTGTTCCGGGTTGACCCAGTTTAACCTCTTTCCTTATAAATACTTAAAAACCTATTTTTTATGCATCTTCTCTTGGGTTTAAACCTAAAAAACGCCCCTTTGGGGCTTTGAGGAGATTTTGAGATTTCTTTTAATTTTAATGCAATTTGATTCTTGTTTCTTCTAATCTTTCATCTTCCTCTTATCATCTAATCATGCTTACTAGCATTTCTTTCATGAGATTTGTTAGTTTAGCTATGATTAGGGAATAATTTTTTTAGGACCTAGGGATGAGGTAGATTAGGGTGATTAGAGAGTTTATCTTTGATGTTTAGGGATTAAAATGCTTATATCCTTTCATATTTACTGTTCTTAATGCTAGATTAGCTTTGAGAGAACTGATTTAGATCTTAGAGAATTTCTCACCCACAAGATGTTTGATGAAATTCTCCAAAGAACTAAATATGAGATTTACATGCTTAGTCTATGGAAGTAGATGCCCNGTCGCTGAATGCCCACATCCTCTCGCCAGTCACCCAATGAGTCCTCTTCAAGTACTCCATATCGACCAAGGCACGTGATGTAATGATGGAGCAGCTGGAAGTGTCTATCCCGCAGTGCTGGAAGATAGGAGTGAGGAGACTTCCTATAGTCTCTGGCTTAGCCTTCGTCCCACTAAAAGGCTTGGTCTTCAAAGAAGCCAAGTGATGAGCAAATACTGCGCCAAGGTTCGCGCTAACTAGCGCGTTTGTATCCTCATAAATCTCAGGCCAAAGACTTCGATAAAGCAGAACCAACTCAGACACTCGCATCTTCCCTGGCTCATGCTTACACAGAAGTGTAGTAGAGAACAAACGGACCAAGTAGCGCAAGGTAGGATGGCGAATGTCTGTCTGAGTGGAGGTCTTAGAGTCATACCTTCCATTCCCGAAGTGCGACCAAAAATCCTGGTTATCTGGCAGCTGCGTCTGAAGAGAGACCCCAGTGGCATGCTCATCCGCGAATCCATAGATCCCGCAGAGGTCTGGAAGTGAAATGCGGTAGCGGATCCCGCAGATTAGGAAGGTCAATGTGCCTTCCAGAGCATTCCTGTTGATCTCATTCCAGTAGCAGACTCGGGCTGTGGCAATGAACTGGCGGACAAGGTCTGGGTAAAGATCGTACTGCCTCGTCGCAATAGTGCCCATCCCAATTCTCTCCATCAGATGCAAGATGTCATCTTTGATGCCAAGCTCCCTCATTGTCTTCTCACAAGCAAAACGAGTTGGAGCGATCTCTACTCGCAGCCACGCATTGTAGAACAGCGTGTCATAATCATCCCATGTCTCGCTGAGATCTCTGTAAATACATGCGTCCTTTGCCACCTCTTCAGCTGGTGAATCGTCTCAACGTCTTGTAACCCGAACCTTTGCCTTTTCAGGCTTAGGCCATGGAGGAAGAGACGGAATTGCCTCATCATTGGCAGTCCCTAAGGCTGATGCCTCAGTGTGGCGTGGTCTCTTACTCACATGAGCCATCTGCAAAAGAAAAGTAAACCCAAATCAAATCCACATTCTAAGAAATGAAGAACAAAGTGTCAGTTCGGGTCGGGTGTCGATCGACACCATGCGGGAAAATCTAATCCGACTCAAAAATCAAAATTTCAACTTCATTCAACATCAAACATCAATCCTATCAGTCCCAATAACAATAATCGACCTAGTCTAGACCATAAAACCCAATAAAATATCCAAATTCACAACATGCATCATCAATTTCCTAAAATTTCGAAAATTTCAAATTAAGTGAATTGAAGGATGAAAAACTGTTGGGTAGTGATCTATACTATGTTAGATCACCTAAATAAACATGATTCAACAAGGAAATCAAGCTAAAAAGGTTGAAATTGAAAATTTTCACCTTAGGTCCGAAAATGAAATTGGGAGATTTGAAGAACATACCTTTGTAGATCGAATGAATGGATGATGGATTGTGAAAGAGGGTTAAAATCCGCACGGATTAGAGCAAATAATCACTCAATTTGGTTAAGTTTTGAGAAAAATCGGATTTGGGCAAAATTCTCTCAAGTGAGCGGTTTTGAAATTATGTAGAAGAAAGAGATGAAGGGTCGGGTTTTGAAGACTTACCTGTGTCCGGATGGTGGTGTCGATCGACACTTAGGGGTGTCGATCGACACAGTGTCTGGTCGAAAATTTTCCTTCATTTGTTTTGTTTTTATCTGAAAAACCTAAATAATTATAAGTAAAAACCAAAAATAAATAGATAGATACTTACCAGTGGGTTGTCTCCCACTAAGCGCTCGTTTAACGTCAATAGCTTGACTGTTCATGCGTTTAGGCGGACGGTGCATCATCCAGAGACACAATGTGTCCTTCTGGAATCTTGGCTTGAGCCCAATAGTGTTTCACTCGCTGCCCATTCACAGTGAACTCCTCTCCTTTGGAGTTTGTCAAGACAATTGCTCCATATGGTCTGACCTCTTTGATGGTGAAAGGACCTGACCAACGTGAACGCAATTTACCAGGAAACAATTGCAAACGAGAGTTGTATAGAAGTACCTGGTCATTTGGCTCGAATTTTCTGGAGATGATCTTCTTATCATGATATGCTTTAGTTTTCTCTTTGTAGAGCTTTGAGTTCTCATAAGCATGATAACGAAGTTCATCCAATTCGTGGAGCTGAAGGAGGCGCCTCTCTGCAGCAGGTTTCAAGTCTAAATTCATCTTCTTGATAGCCCAATGTGCCTTGTGTTACAACTCAACTGGAAGATGGCAAGTTTTGCCATAGAGCAGCTGGAAAGGTGTAGTTCCCAAAGGCGTTTTGTATGCAGTCATGTAGGCCCAAAGTGCATCATCTAAATTTGTTGCCCAATCCTTCCTTGTCTTTCCCACTGTCTTCTCCAGAATTTGCTTTATCTGTCTGTTGGAGACTTCCACTTTTCCACTTGTCTGGGGATGATAAGGAGTCGCTACGCGATGCTGAACACCATGCTTCTTTAGCAGCTTGTCGAACACCTTGTTGATAAAGTGAGAACCACCATCACTTATAACAATTCGAGGCACTCTGAATCTTGGGAAAATGATGGTCTGAAACATCTTGAGAACCACAGCAGCATCATTCTTCTTAGAAGCAATTGCTTCTACCCATTTGGAGACATAGTCCACAGCCACTAAGATGTATTGGTTCCCAAAAGATGGAGGAAAAGGTCCCATGAAGTCAATACCCCAACAATCGAAAATCTTCACTTCAAGGATGAAGTTCTGTGGCATCTCGTTCCGCTTGCTGATTTTCCCCCACCTTTGACAAGCATCACATTGCGTGACGAACAACTGAGCATCCTTATACATAGTAGGCCACCAAAAGCCTGCTTGAAGAACTTTGGACATTGTCTTGAAGTACGCGAAATGTCCAGCATATTCAGAACCATGACAATGGAACAAGACATCACGAACCGCACTCTCTGCAATGCATCTTCTGTAAACATTGTCTGAACAATGCTTGTATAAGTGTGGCTCATCCCAATAATACCTTCTATGTTCCCTCATGAACTTCTTCTTCTCATATCCCTTGAGATGGTTAGGCTCAATGTCTGCAGCAAGGAAGTTCACAATATCAGCATACCATGGTCGAGTTGCATCTTGATTAGCAAAGATTGGTTGTCGGAACACATCATCCAAGAGCCTGCGAACTGCTAATGGCCCTTGGTGTCGATCGACACAGATGGTGTCGATCGACACTCGTGAAGTTGGCAAACTTCGAAGTGTTGATCCGCCAGTCGTTCTCATCTGTTCGGACGGGGTGTCGATCGACACTCCCATAGTGTCGATCGACACTAAGCGTACCTGGTCCGAGATCATGCTCTTCAAGCGACTTTCAAGAAGATATATATTCTCCTCAGGTAGAAAGTCATCATTGGGAACATCATCTTCAATTCTGATCCTTGAAAGATGATCAACTACTCCGTTTTCAACTCCTTTCTTGTCTTTGACCTCTATGTCAAACTCTTGAAGAAGTAGAATCCATCTTAGCAACCTTGGCCTTGCATCCTTCTTCTGCATCAAGTACTTCAATGCAGAATGATCAGTGTGAACAATCACCTTCGAGCCAACAAGGTACTGTCTAAATTTCTCAAAGGCAAAAACCACAGCTAGCAATTCTTTCTCCATAGTTGCATAATTCTTCTGAGCATCATCCAATGTTCTGCTGGCATAGTAGATGGCATGAAGCTTCTTGTCCTTCTTCTGTCCCAACACTGCGCCTACTGCGAAATCACTGGCGTCACACATCACCTCGAAAGGCAAATCCCAGTCCGGAGGTTGCACAATTGGAGCACTCACTAATGCTTGCTTGATCTGTTCAAAGGCTGAATTACACTCGGCAGTGAACTCGAATTTCACGTCTTTGCACAGAAGAGCGGTGAGTGGCCTTGCAATCTTACTGAAATCCTTGATGAATCTTCTGTAGAATCCAGCATGTCCTAGAAAACTCCTCATTGACTTCACAGAGTCTGGTGCCTGTAGCGTTGTCATGACCTCTATCTTAGCGCGATCCACTGCAATGCCTTCTGCTGAAACCTTGTGTCCAAGTACAATCCCATCTGTGACCATGAAGTGACACTTTTCCCAGTTCAGAACCAAGTGCTTCTCTTCACATCGCTGCAACACCCTATGTGATCATGACATTGTAGGTGCTTGCGATGGGACGCCCTCTCCTTTCAGTCGAGTTGCTAAAGCACCTGCGCATAAGTTGTCCAGACAGTCTTTGAAGGATGACCCATAAACAGAAAAGTCATCCATAAAGACCTCCATAAACTTCTCAATCATGTCTGTGAAGATCGCCATCATACACCTTTGGAAGGTCGCAGGAGCATTACAAAGTCCAAATGGCATCCTGCGATATGCAAATGTACCATAAGGACATGTAAAAGTGGTCTTCTCCTGGTCATCTGGATGGATTGGAATCTGAAAAAATCCTGAATAGCCATCCAAGAAACAGTAGTATGGATGGTTTGCCAATCTCTCAAGCATCTGATCGATGAATGGTAAGGGAAAGTGGTCCTTTCTGGTCGCATCATTCAGCTTCCTGTAGTCTATGCACATCCTGTGTCCAATCACAGTCCTTGTTGGAATCAGCTCGTTCTTCTCATTCTTCACCACTGTGACTCCTCCTTTCTTAGGAACCACATGAACTGGACTGACCCAAGCGCTGTCTGAAATGGGATAGATGATCCCTGCTTCCAAGAGCTTCATGATCTCCTTTATGACTACTTCCTTCAGGTTCGGATTCAGCCTTCTTTGATGCTCTACTGAAGATTTCGTCTCATCCTCAAGGTGAATCCGATGCATGCACAAGTCTGGTGAGATACCTGAAATGTCATCAAGAGAATAGCCAAGAGCTTTGCGAAATTTGCGCAGCTTGCTTAGCAACAACGTGAGCTCTGCATTGTTCAAAGAAGCATTTACAATTACAGGATAGGTGGAATTAGGACCAAGAAATGCGTACCTTAGCCCGGCATGGAGCTGTTTAAGCTCGACTTTAGGTGCCTTAGCCTCACTCCAATCAGCGAGTGTGGCTTTTGTTGTTGTGCGCGCATGGTGTCGATCGACACAAGTCCTCAGCAGCGACTAGTTGCATCACTTGCTCGCTTGCATCCAACATCTTTGCGTATCCAGCAGCTGCATCGTCCAAGCACTCAATGTCCTTTGTGGAAGTGGTCAATGCACGTTCCAAAGGGTCTGTAGNTGGATGGTTCGCCAATCTCTCAAGCATCTGATCGATGAATGGTAAGGGAAAGTGGTCCTTTCTGGTCGCATCATTCAGCTTCCTGTAGTCTATGCACATCCTGTGTCCAATCACAGTCCTTGTTGGAATCAGCTCGTTCTTCTCATTCTTCACCACTGTGACTCCTCCTTTCTTAGGAACCACATGAACTGGACTGACCCAAGCGCTGTCTGAAATGGGATAGATGATCCCTGCTTCCAAGAGCTTCATGATCTCCTTTATGACTACTTCCTTCAGGTTCGGATTCAGCCTTCTTTGATGCTCTACTGAAGATTTCGTCTCATCCTCAAGGTGAATCCGATGCATGCACAAGTCTGGTGAGATACCTGAAATGTCATCAAGAGAATAGCCAAGAGCTTTGCGAAATTTGCGCAGCTTGCTTAGCAACAACGTGAGCTCTGCATTGTTCAAAGAAGCATTTACAATTACAGGATAGGTGGAATTAGGACCAAGAAATGCGTACCTTAGCCCGGCATGGAGCTGTTTAAGCTCGACTTTAGGTGCCTTAGCCTCACTCCAATCAGCGAGTGTGGCTTTTGTTGTTGTGCGCGCATGGTGTCGATCGACACAAGTCCTCAGCAGCGACTAGTTGCATCACTTGCTCGCTTGCATCCAACATCTTTGCGTATCCAGCAGCTGCATCGTCCAAGCACTCAATGTCCTTTGTGGAAGTGGTCAATGCACGTTCCAAAGGGTCTGTAGGGTGGTCCTCTTGGAAAATTTCTTTAGCAAGGTTGGTGAGTGAATCGACATAGAAGGTTTGTCCATCAATTGTTGGTGTCTTCATCAGCTTCTCCATGTCAAAATTCATCACCAAATCTCCAAGGTTCAGCGCGATCCTGCCCTTCCTCACGTCAATGATCGCTCCAACTGTAGCTAAGAATGGTCTACCGAGTATGAGAGGGTCTTTAGGTTCCTCATCATATGCCAAAACCACGAAGTCTGTGGGAATCAAGCAATCTCCCACTTTGATAGGAACATCCTCCAAGACACCAGGGATTATGACAGATCGATCAGCAAGGACTAGAAAGATTCTTGTGGCCTTGAAATCTGTCATGTCCAGCCTTAGAGCGACTGAACGAGGCATCAAGTTGACACTTGATCCTAAATCACACAAAGATCTCCCAAACTTATCTGAAAAGATGGAGCAGTCTAGAACAAAGCTTCCGGATCGGAGAGTTTCTCTGGAAGCCTGTTCTGAATGACAGCACTAACTTTCTCTGATATCATCATTATGCTTTTCTCCATGTCCATGTTGTTTGTCATCATCCACTTCAAGTATCTCTTTATCACTGGAGTAGTTCTAATGGCATCCATCAAAGGGATTTCAACCACTAGTCTATCCATGATAGCCTTGCATCTAGCGTCCATCAACTCCTTCTTAGACTTCTTTGGTACCAAGGGGAAATGGATCTTCGGTTTGTAGACCCTTTCTTCAGCAACAATCTTGGTCTTAGCTCGATCTGGTTCAGTCCGTGGTGGGCGTCGATCGACACCCTCCTGGTGTCGATCGACACTCGTCGTAGAAGGTGTTTCCTTCGCTTCTTGTTCAGGTTCAGGATCATCTTTGTCTTTCATCTCCGCGGGTGTCGATCGACACACAGTAGTGTCGATCGACGCTGGGTCCGCAACATCTTC
The DNA here is from genome assembly GCA_020283515.1 of Alliaria petiolata. NCBI lineage: Eukaryota > Viridiplantae > Streptophyta > Magnoliopsida > Brassicales > Brassicaceae > Alliaria > Alliaria petiolata. The sequence continues at coordinate 138,548,914 of JAHZTW010000001.1, read as the reverse complement.
TACATCTTCAAGCTCCTCAAATTCGTCAATGCTAAGCCCTCTCTTCTGGACAGGCTGAAGGTTCTTCCCACTCCTCAATGTGACAGCATTCACTTGGCGTTTCAGATTGGTATCCGTCTTCCCTGGAAGGAATCCCTCTTGCCTGCTAACAGCTTCTACAGTTTGAGCAATTTGAACATCCAGCTTCTTCATATGAGAACTCAAGCTCTCAATCTTTCCATTCAGGTCCTGGTACAGTGAATCCATCTTGCCATTGAAATTCACTGTAAGCTTCTGCTGTCCCTCCAAGATCTGCTCCAGCATAGCCTCCATTTTGTTGTCTTGAGGAGGAGGCTTCTGGTATGAAGAATTTCCATAGCTCCTAGTGTAGTTGCTGTTCTGAAATGGGGGCTTCGGAGTATAACCAGAAGAGTTTTGATTTCCTGCGAAGGGACTCTTCTGATAATTCCCAGTGAAGTTCCTGTTTCCCTGCTGGTTCCCATAACGTTGGCCTTGAAATCCACCTCTGTTGATATAGTTCACGTCCTCTTCTTCACAGTCTTCACTTGGTTCGAATGACTCTACTTCATTGGCAAAGTGAACTTGCTTCTTCCCCACCAAGAGATTGTGTACGTTGTCTAGCTTCCTGTTGACTTCAGCGATTTGGTTTCCACCAGCTACTCCTGTGCTTTGTCTTCTTTCGAAGTCTGCGTTTTTGGTGCTGTACTAGAAGCCAAATTGTCAATAAGCTCTATCAAGTCTTCTGGAATCCTTGTGTTGAAGTTGCCATTGCTCGCAGCGTCTAAGGCCATCTGGTACCTCCAATCAATCCTTCTGTAAAAGATACCGATAAGCTGTGGTTTGCTAAAACCGTGATGTGGGCAATCCCTCTGGTAAGATCTGAACCTCACCCAAGAAGCCTTGAATGCTTCAGTAGGTCCTTGAGAGAATGTAGTGATCTTCATCCTCAGCTCCTCGGATCTCGCTTCATCAAAGAAATTGCACAGGAATGCATTCTTTGTATCTTCCCATGTGGTCAAAGATCCTGGTGGCAGTTGCTTCAGCCAGTGTGATGCATCTCCAGCAAGCGAATAAGGGAAAAGCTTGCAGAAGAGATAATCATAGGTCACTCCATTAGCTTTGATGCTTGATGTGAGGTCCTCGAATCTCTCAACGTGGTCCATGGGATGCTCATTAGGAAGACCATGGAAGGGATGCTGAGCCACTAAAGTGTAGTAA